>CM067506.1:6388267-6953267 GCA_034509495.1 Acestrorhynchus altus | reverse complement strand
CCCCAGCAGTTTATGTAACATTTTAGTGTTCCTGATTGATGTACAATGGCATGCAATTTTGGGCACCCATGGTCAGAATTACTGTTACATTGAACATTTAAGCAATTAGAAGATTAAATCTCCAAAAGGCATGAAGTTACATTTTTCAACATTTTTAGGAATACCAGTGTATTCCTAAAAATTTTAGGAAAGGAGTACCTTGCAAGTATGGGAACCATGAGAGATTTCAGCCGTCAGATACCTTGGACCAAGATCTCAGACCTTAATTAGCCTGTTAAAGTTATGGCTTGTTCACAATCATCATTAGAAAAGGCCAAGTGATGCAAATTTCAAAGCTTTATTAATACCCAGACCCCTCTAACATTGTCCCATTAAACAGCAGCAATGGCTTCATCTAAGCAGATGTCTAGCACTCTGAAAATGAAAATGGTTGAGGCCCACAAAGCAGGAGAAGGTTATAAAGCATTTTCAGCTTGCCATTTTCTCCATTTGAATTGTAATTAAGAAATGGCAGTTAACAGGAACAGTTGAACATTTCAAGGGTATGGAGAAGAATGGATTTAATACTATGTCGAAAAAAACTGAAGTTGAAAAGAGGATGAACTACCTTTAAAGGTGCAGCTGAAGGTTTAACCATGGCCCTTACAGTCCCCTGATCTGAACATCACTGAAAATATGTGGATAGACCTCAAAAGAACAGTGCAATCAAAGCCTTAATTTTTAAAACCCTCTACCAGAAGCAGAAACTAGCCAACATATGTTATTATTCAAAGTATTTGATAACAAATTGCCTAGGGTGCCTATATTCTTACATTACAACATGTATTTAAATGTTTTTTTAATCTGGGAAAAAAGCCACTAAATAGTTCTGGTGCAACCCATTACCTTCAGAAGTCACATGCTTAGTGGAGTCCACCTGTGTTCAATTTAAGTGTCACATGATCTGTCAGTATATACACACCTTATATACACACCTTTTCTGAAAGGCCCCAGAGGCTGCAACAGCATGAAGCAAGTGGCGCCACTAACCAAACAACAACACGAAGACCAAGGAGATCTCCAAACAAGTCAAGGACAAATTTGTTAAGAACAAAAAAAATATCCAAATCTCTGTTGATGCCCCGGAGCACCATCATATTAATTATCCTCAAATGTAAAGAATGTGGCACCACATCAAACCTGCCAAGAGACGGCCACCCTCCAACACTCTCAGACCAGGCTAGGAGGGCATTAGAGAGGCAGCACAGAGAACACTGGTAACCCTGGAGGAGCTGCAGAGTTCCCAGTCAGAGACTGGAGTATCTGTCCATATGAATACAATAAGCCATACACTCTGTAGAAATGGGCTTTATGGAAGAGCGGCCAGAAAAAAAGCCTTTACATACAGACAAGCTCTGCCTGTCTGGAACGGACAAAAATCCCAGTGGCAAGATGTAGCAAGCTCATAGAGACTTATCCAAAGTAACTTGCAGCTGTAATTTCCACAAAAGGTACTGACTTTAGGAAAGTGTTCAGTTATATGATATATATATTGTAAATAAAATGATCCGATGATAATCAGTTTGAATTATTCTAGGGTTTCAGTCAAGTGATTTGTTTGTGGTGGCCACCATATTTTGGATCAGCTTTGCTGCTCTGCATACAAGTAACAGATGAAAGAGCCTTACTTCTGAAAAGAATAACACCACTTTGACAAAGTCCATAAATAGATTGTTTTCCTTTGAACCTTTGACTAATTTTTAGTGCCTTTCCTGCTTAAACCTAGTAACAGGCTGTTAATGAGCTGATTAGTTGGACCAGGTGTGCTGGGAACAGGGAAAAGACTAAAACTGGAAGGGTAGTGAAGCTGTAGCACCAGGGTTGTGAAACACTGCTCCGTTCAATGCATAGGTGCTCCAAGACTGGGGTTTTACAACATTGCACTTATGGTCTCTGTAGTCTCTCGTCATTCCAGGCCTTTGTTGCATCCTGCAGGTGAATTGTCATGTGAACCACTTATTATGGCGGTCCTGGCGATATATAGAATGACATCGTGTAAAACGCAAGGATATGTAAATCTATTTATTTGAGTTTCTTTGTTTTCCAAACCTCTACGTGAATCATCTCCATTATAATGTGTATTGGCATTTGACTTATTTGGTATATAGAATATAGTGCAAAAGAAAAGGGCCCAGAATTGATCCCTGTGGTGGACCCCTAGCAATCATTAAGGGGTATAGATATGAACCCTTCGATCCACACACAGTGGATTATTAGGATATTGGAATCCATTGTTCTGATTCTGAAACTTTCAGTCCATTATGACATTTAGGTACTTTGTGTCATTAACTAAACACAAAGTTCTGGTCGTGTTCAACCAATCAAATATTCAGTAGCACAATCTTTTTTAGTTTTATTAACCTTGGCCAAAATTTCAGTTCAAAGTGTTTTTAAACCGGACTTTACTGGACGCCACTGACTGTGATGTTATATAATGTGTCGCATTTTCAAGTGCAGTGGTTGACAGCTGTCTCTTACTTCAAATACCACACTAAGAATGTGAAATCAGTCACCTTGGGACAGAGGCAATGTGACACACACACACACACACACACACACACACACACGCACAGACACACATTTACATTTTCTTGCCTTAAGATATTTTCAGACATGCTTTCTTCTCTTTCACACTATGGCAGTGTGTCAGGAATGCACACACATACTCACACAGTGTGTGTTAGTCATCATCTACCTTGTCATTGGTGGTGAGCTTCAGATGGATATCTTTGGGAGACTGTAACTGTACACATACAGTTGAATGTAAATGTTTGGGCTTCTTTGGTCAAAATGTCTGTTACTCATTTTCTGTCTGTTTCAATGTCTGTTACCGAGTGATCTGAAAAGGTGACGTGATCTCCAAATGCCATAAAGTCAAAAGTTCTTTTCAACATTCTTAGCAAAATCAGTGTATTATTTAGATATAATAATAATAATAATAATAATAATAATAATAATAATAATAATAATAATAATAATAATATAAATAATAATGATGATGATTATGATTGTGATTATGATGATGATGATGATGATGATGATGATGATGATGATGATGATGATGATGATGAAGATGAAGATGATGATGGATGGATGGATGGATGGATGGATGGATGGATGGATGGATGGATGGATAGGCAGGCAGGCAACCCTGGTCCTGGAATGTCAGCTTCCTGCAACGATTACCCTATTCTAACAGAGTAAGATGTACTTGAGCAGGAAGACCACAAAAATGTGCAAGCAGGTGAGTGGATTGTGAGTATAATTCAGTTTTTTGTTCATTTTCTCTGGTGGATTGTGTTACTGGCTTTGCAGTCACTATAAATTGACCATCTGTCCCACTTATTTTAACATATTAAAATCTTGATAACAGCTAGCACTTCCAGGCTTTTGCCTTTTCAAATTAATATTAATTAGCATTTTAATTTGATATCCTCTCTTGCTTTACCTCAAGGAACATATATCACTCACACACACACACACACACACACACACACACACACACACACACACACACACACACAGAGACGAAGAGGACGGAAGCACTTGTGGGATATGGTTAACAGGGAGCATAAAATGGGAAAGTTTTCTGACTAAGATAAAGTGGGATAGCTGGTGTGTAGGAGGTGCGGGTAGCTAAAAGGCACAGACGCCTACTGAGTTAATTAACTGTCTTCAAAGGCCAGATTAGAATAGCAGGCCCAGTAACTGAGTGGGGAACTGGGGAATGCGCTCGTCTGAAGTGAAGTGTCAGAGTGAGGAGACTGACAGACTGTCACTGTTCGAGAAAGACCAGTCTGACCAGAGAGCCACTGCACTCTTTCCGAGGAAAAGTGGCAAAATGAATGGACGTGCTCACTGAAACAAATACGCATTCAAACTGAAAGCAGAGTTCAAGCTCATATCAAATGTCTACTGAGAGCAAGTCCAACCAAAACCCAATATCCTACTTTAACTGCTTATGAATTGTACATCAGGTGCAACCAAAGTCAATCAGACGTTTTCACACTTGTAGTTCTCTTACTTTGGTCCAAATTGATGAACAAGTTTGTGAACTTGAAGGGTTTTCCCAGATGATCAAAGCACACCAAAATAGCAGGAGCAAGAAAATCAACACAAGAAGAAGGTGGCATGTGGACCAGTACAGATTTCTCTGCAGTTTAAAGGAATCTGTTCACAGTAGTGATCATCTTACCATCATACCAGTTTTAACTATACCTGCAGAGCCGTTCATCTCAAACCTGGTTTCTTACACCTGATTAGGCTGGATTGAGGTCAGATCATATTTTCACCACAAACAAACTGTTCCAGAATTAGTTTGGGACCAGACCGAGACCATCTCCTCTAAAGTGTCTTGGTTTGTTTTTTTAGTCTGCATCCAAGTGCAATTACACACCAAGTTTTCACACCAACCAAAGAAACTGCACCAAGAGTGAAAACAAACCAGAGTTCAAGTTAACTGGTGTGCATTGTACATGTGAGATGAAAGGACAAGCAACAAAACACAAAATTCCAAGTTATGTCAAACTCTATGTGGATGGAAAGTCAATCAAAAATACAACCCTGAAAAAGAATCACATAGTTATTGTGCAAGAGAGGCAAGAGGCCCCAAAAGCAAAGCTTCTTAAATCTCATGCCAGGAGGTTACAGGAGGTGAAGATGAAGAACCACCAAAGCCAACATTTCAGCATAAAACTCATATCATTCTTAACTTAGATGAACTAGCATATCTAAAACTTCCAGAAGGTCTAGGAATGCTGAAAATAGTACTCACTAAAATAGTACCACCCACAGTAAAACAAAGCATCATTCATTCCTCTCTTCCTAGTGATGATGGTTCATTTGATGTTTAAGTTCTTCAGGAACTGAACTGAAGGTCTTACACCAACCAGTAGCAAAGCTTGTGTGGTGGTATCTGCCTGGATTATAATATGCAGGCTCATTCTATTAAATAACAACAAAATAAACAGAAAAATTTTCATTTCTGGAAACCATTCAACCTTATTTGAAGGCCTATGAGGCCCTGATCCTTCCTTCGTTTTGTTGGCTGTTGAAAACTACACTCTTAGAACCAAAATGTGTTCTATGTCATTTAGCATCCAAATGGTTCCAAATATTTGTGGACACCCCTTCTATTGAATGCATTTAGCTACTTTAAGTTGCACCTATTGCTGACACAGATGCATACACACAGCTTGTCTAGTCTCTGTAGAACAGGACTCTCTGGAGCAGAAAACTAAACAGCAATTTGTCACCATACCTATTGTGAGGGTAGTGGGGTCTAAAACCCCTCAGCCTTGAACTGTGGAGCATTGGAACTGTGTTATCTAAAAAAAAGATGCTGCTTCATCCAACACTTTTGAGTTGGGGAGTTGGGGATGGTGTGGAGTGGTGATTTTAAAGCAATAGTAGAACATGTTCCCTGTAAAGCAGAGACAAAGCAGGATGTATTCTTTTTAATACCACTGATTTCAGAAGAAACAATCAATGAGCAGCCGTCCCAACACTTTTGTCCATGTAGTGTGTATATAGGTCATTAAAGAACTAAAATGTTTTGAGGGAGCAGTTGTGCGTCCAGACGTTTGATTGATACTGTATGTATAGAATGAGAATGAGGTTGATGAGAAATAGCATGTGGGTGGGATACGTCTATGCGAGCATATTTGGATAATTGGGTCCTGAAATGTTTTCAGAAGGTGAAGAGACTGTGAATGTCAGCTTTCTGAGTAAAGCACTTTTAAAATGGGTTCAAAGGCGGCAGGGCCTCGAGAGGTTTATGAAAGGCTTTTGAATCAATAAGTCAAACTAAAGGATGCTTCAGAGACTGTAGTGTGTATCTCACTTGGAGGTGATTGGCTGTTTGAGGACGTCTGATTGGAGATGAGAAGGTGGTACATTGTGCTGTGAGGTACCACTGTATGAAAATGAATTCTGACTGGTAGGATTTAAAATAACATCACTGCAATATAATACAATACAGAGCCATAATGAGATGGATCTTTGTTTTGCTGGTTTGTTGAAACTTCTGGAAAAATGTAACTTGAATAAAACTGAATTTACACCGATCCTTGAAATAAATAGTGTTTGAAATGTTTCAAATACGTTTAAAACATCCGTTGCTATTTACACTGATTAGCCATACCATTAGAACCTGCTCCCGAGTCCTATTTTCAGATGAAAGTCATTTTTGCAATCAAGAGATTTTAGAGCACAGCTTCCATCTGCTGGCAACCTCTATGGAGATGCTGATTACCTTTCCCAGTATGACTCAGCTCCTTAGTGCAAAAATGTTTTATATACATATAACATTTTTTGAATAATCTGAGATACTGGATTTCTGACTTATATACCCAAATATAGCACACCCCATTCAGCCAAGCCAATCTCGAAGGCAGTAATTAATTGGATCAGGTGGGCGGATTATGCTTGAATCTAAAGTCTGCAGGAAGGTAGCTCTCCGGGAGCAGGGTTGGTGACCCCTGAGCAACTGATCACTGAGCTACTGGTTTTTGTAAAACAAAAAAGACTTGAAATATTTTGCTTTATGTATAATGAATATGAAATATATAAAACTTTACCCTTTTTGAAGGAAATCATGAAAAACCTTTTGAGATGCACCAGTCGATTATTAACAACCTACCTTTCAAGTGGAAGTCACTGATTTTATTCATTGAAGTCATTTTGGAGCATTTCTATTGGTTGATTCATCATGAACTTTTGATTCAATATAAAGAACAACTGCCAGATTCACGGTGCAGTAAAAAGTGAAAACAGCACATGATATATGGTACACAATATAAAACTGAATAGTATAAAAATAATGAAGTACAAAATGTTTAAGTTTGGAAATGCTTTCAAAGGAGGAGTGCATAGCTTGTAGTGATTATTGATTTGCCTTAAGTTGCATTGGGACAGTGGCTGAAGAAAGCCACAAAAATAAAACTGAATCAGATGAGGATCATTACCCAGAAAGCAGAAACAAAAATTACATTTTAACATTTATCACAAATCCTTAGTCATCACCAAAAGGCTGTTTTGCCCACATTTGTGCAGCATTACACCCTCAGTACCGGACAATGAGGTTTAGTCCAGGTGCAGTGCTTATATAAGAGCTCTTCAGGCTGAGTGACACATTAGTCTGTTATTGTTCTCTGTGTCAGTCATGTTCTGCATAGTGCAGCCAAAGGGAAACAGGATCTGTGCTTCTATATAGCATAGACAGCAGATAGAGAGCAGTGTATGCAGCACACACCTCCACCTTTACACTTTTGAGAGACCCACATAAACATGCCTGGTGTTAACTAGACGATTTGGGTTAGGTGTAGGTTTTAATGCAGTTTGTTGACATGATTACAAGCCAGGAGCACTTTCACGCTGCAAGGTTTCTGTTCTACCAGATCCAGAAGATGTTCTAATGGATTCAAATCTGATTACTGTAGAACATTACACTTGTCATGGTCATGAAACCAAGTTTTAGACAACTGCTGTTTGACATGGTGCATCATTAAGCTGGAAGTAACCTTTAGAAGATGGTAAACTGTGGTCATTAAGGGGTGAATGGACAACATCAATACACAAATAATCTATGACACTCAAGTGACGATTGATGACTGTCCAAAGTGAGCCAAGAAAACCTTCCCCACTCCATTACACCACCTCCACCAGCCTGGGTTGTTCACACAATTGGATTGGCATTTGGGAGTATTATTACCGGTGGCTCCAAATTCCCAAGTTCACAGGAAAAATCCAGATTTACCAGACCATGCTACATTTCTCCAGTCCTCAATGGTATTCTACTGATCAAACCTATCAGCCAGGATAGCACATGTCTATTCCGAGATGCACTTACTGTCTTTCTGTCACCTTCTTACCATTCTTTCTGACCTCTGCAGACCTGCTGCTCACTGCATGGGTTTTCTTCAGTCCAGCATTCTGAGTAACTCTCAAGGCTGTAGGGCTGAAAACCCAAGTTCTAGAAAGTCTCTAGCAAAAGATTTGATCAATGAGTAGGTGTACAGTGTTCTTGATAAAATGCTGGGTGAGTGAACCAGAAGCTGTTGTGGTTGCCTCAAGACAAAAAACATGGGCAACCTTCTCCAAAATGTTCAGGGAGAAGCGAGGTTGTAGAGAATCCAACTGTTTTCAGAACTGTTTCCCATCTGACTGGGTGCACAGAAACGTCTACACATGGATCAGCTTGTTCTCAAGAGGAATTGATACACATTTCAGAAACTGTACAAGGTGTACTAAATAGTTTTACCCTTGGGTATGTGTACGATTTACTAACACAACCCACACAGAGAGAAATAGATTTGGATGATTTGAACAGAAAATGATACAAAGCAAACACTATCATTTTATTTCCTGAACCTAGATCTTCATATAACCCCTACCTATAACTATAATCAAAACTTAAACACTTAAACACTAAGCTTAACAGTAAGCTTAACCACAACATAAAACATGACCTAACTAATAGAATGTGTAATCAATTCATTCTTCTTAGGAGCTTAGAAACAGCAAAAAGCAACATACAGGTTTGTGTGCATTTAGCAAAACAGTGCCACCAAATATGAATTGACTGTGTGCTTATCATGCAAATGTTATGATATTCTTAGCATACATTTTATTTGGATACATACACATCTTATTGCATGGATAGCCATTCACAATCCTTCTTCTTCTTTCAGCTACACCCTTTAGGGGTCACCACAGCGCATCGTCATATTCATCCATCCATTTTCTGAACCGCTTATTCCTGAATAGGTTCACGGGTGAGCCGGTGCCCAGCCGGCAACTCTGAGCGCAAGAGCAGGAAACAACCCTAGACAGGGCGCTAATCCATCGTAGGGCGCGCGTGCACACATTCACACACTAAGGGCCAGTTTAGAGTCACCAGTTCACCTACCATGCATGTCTTTGGACTGTGGGGGAAACCAGAGGAAACCCACGCGAACATGGAGAGAACATGCAAACTCCACACAGAAACTTCCAAGGTCGCCCCACTACTACTTTTTGCTCTTCTAAACTCGGGAGACTGTCTCAAACTTTCTTCAGTAATCCTGCACTACGGCCAGGAGCTCTGAGACAGCCAGTGACCCAACCGAGCAGAAAGTCCAGGTTGAATTATTTAGTGTGGTCACCAGTCAAATGTGACTACGCAATTTCAGCAAATGATTTAGTGACGGCACCTGAAACTGCAGAGCAGGGCTGAAATGTAACATAGTGTTGCTGTCAAAGCAAAACCAAAAAACTTGGAACGGTGAAGTTAAAAAGAAGTAAAAAGAAGTAACTCTGGACATTTTCTACTGATCCATTCAGCAGTCTTCACACAGTTCACAGTAATCAGCCATAACATTAAGAAATGAAGTGGAATGTCAACATTGGATACAGTAGACTAGAGAGTGACCCATCAAGGCATCTGATGGTATCTGGAACCAAGGCATTACAGGAGTTCAGTAGCCTTCCTTGACCATTTTTGGTAGATACTGAATACTGCATACAGGGAACATCCCACAAGCCCTGCCTGGAGTACAATTCCTGTTTAACTGTTTTAGAGGGTTCCCTAATTCCAGCAAACCTAATCCCATTAATGAACAATGACAAGCCTTTGCTGAACTGAACTTGGTTGGTTGCAACTCTAAAACAAGCAGGCCAGTGGTATTCCATAACCAGGATTAAGAATCACTGGTCTAGAACATCACAAATTGGTTCTTGTCAAACTGTCTCAGATTCTTATGCTTTCTCCTGCTTCAACGGATCCCTTTCAAGAACTGACTTTTCGCTTGCTGCTTGACGCTAGTGCATCACAAAATATGAATATGACAAAACAGTTCCTTTTTGTTCATAATTTAACTCATAATAGTCATATATATATATATATATATATATATATATATATATATATATATATATATATATATATATATATATATATATATATATAACTATATATATATATATATATATATATATTGAGTACACATGAAGTGAAATATTTCATTTTCAATTATTACAATCAGAAACTCTGTATCTCAAATGATTAGAATATTTCATAAGATGTGGACAATACAGATATGTCCAACTTCTGACAAATATGTCCATTTATACACTCAATAATTGATTGGGGCTATGTTAACATTAATTACTGCATTGGTGCAGAGTGGCATGGAGACAGTCTGCTTGTGGCCCTGCTGAGATGTTACCGAAGTCCAGGTTGCTTTAATAGTGGCCTTCAGCTTGTCTGTATTGCTGAGTGAGAACTTTTCATCTTCCTCTTTACAAAACTTCATAGATTCACTAAAGGGATCAGGTCCAGAGAGATGACTGACATTTAAGCAGACTAATACCATGGTCAAAATACCATGGTAATAGTTTTGGCACAGTGGGCAGGTGTTGAGTCCTACTGGAAAAGGAAATCAGGATCTCCATAGAAATTCATCGTCAGCAGATGGAAAAAGGATTGGAGTGAATTCGCTTTAAATCATGTTACATTTTCCAAAATGTTTAGCAGACCAGACTACACACACACACACACACACACACACACACATACACACACACACAGAGCTCCTTTATGCCTGAAATTTTGGAAACATGGACTACAACTCCACCCTGTGGGTAAAACAGAAACTCAAGCATCACTAAAGTACAAGTACATTGACATACAGGAAGGACTGTAGAGCTCATTGGCAAACACTCAATGCAAGTGACTTTCAGTATTGTTTAGGTCCTCCTCTGGCTTTGATGACCACATTGCACAATATGGTCATATTTCCAAACTAAAATACCTTATGTTTTTCACTGTTGCCCACACAACTGCCAACAACACAGTCCCACACACTCCCGGTGGATTTTAAACCAGCTGACTGTATTCATGAAATCACCTGAACATTTTTAACATCTTCACACATACAAACACATACAAACACACACACACACACACACACACACACACACACACACACACACACACACACACACACACACACAAACATACACAGTGGGGCATAAATATTTAGTCAACCACTGAATTGGGAAAGTTCTCCTACTTATAAAGGTGAGATAGGTCTGTAAATTTCACCATAGGTTCACTTTCACTATGAGAGACAAAATAAAGGAAATCCAGGAAATCACAATGAAGGATTTTTAAATAATTTATTTGTAAATTATGGTGGAAAATAAGTATTTGGTCACCCACAAACAAACAAGATTTCTGGCTCTCACAGACCTGTAACTGTCCTCCACTCTTTACGTATTAATGGCACCTGTTTGACCTCTTATCTGTATAAAAGACACCTGTCCACCTGTCTGAACATCCCCATTCCTCAGCCACGTAATGTGCAATGTATTACACTGTTAATTTGCAGTGCAGTGTATTACACTCTTACAACCTTTTAGACAACTACATACTACATATAATACCAAACTAGACTTTCTAACCGTGTGCTTCCAGAGCATGGTTACTGCTCCATCCACAAGTACATGCTCAACCTGCATGCAGACCCTGACTGATCAGGGGGTGGGGCTAATGACAAGACTAACCCACATATTGGGTTACAGAGGAAAATGAGAAGGGAGGGGCTGTTTGCTCTCTTTCGTTGGTCAAATTCCAGAATAAAAGCCCTGACAAGGATTAATATTGATATGTACAAAAATAACAAAAATAATGAAGGACATTCGGGTTGTTTTTTATTTTATCTGGACCACAAGTATTTTGAAGACTGTATTAATATAAATAATCTTGTCAATCTAATCTAATCATTCTAAATAATCACAATTATTACATTTTCAGCTAGAGAGAGAGAGAGATGGATTAATGCATGGATGGATGGATTGATTGAACAGAAGGGAACAGGTCTCCACAGCAACCTTGTACCCTCGTTTGCTCGTTCTTCTTCCCGCCTGTATTTAGACGAAGCCTCACCAAGATTGGTTGGCACCATGCTGCGTCCTGCGCTCTGATTGGTTAGCCAACCATAACGCAAGGAGCGGGACACTTCTAGCCAATCGTGGTGTCCGGTGGGCGGGGTCAGGATCGGGAAACAGGTGGAAAATAAACAAATGGACAAAGCAACTCCGCGTGTAGTGATTGTTGTGCACATAGCAACCGCTCTAACAGCAGCTCCGGCGTCTGCAGAGATCTTGGTGTCACCAGCACAGAAGGGCCCTGGAGCTGTGTTTACAGCTTTACTGCACACGCTGACATGGACAGGACAGTAACCCTCAGACGAGCCACGTCAGCAGGATATCGCTTCCCGGAGAAAGCGAGCGTCGCCGCCGCCTCTCAGTCCTCCGTGTCCGCGCAGAGACCCGCGCCGGACCGGAGCGCCGGCCCCGGCGGGCGGCAGGAGCGAGACCCGGTCACACAGGACCAGGTGTGGCGAGAGTTCGTTCAGGCTGAGCGGACTGGAGTGAAGACATGGTAACCAGCCCGAATCACAACGACCCCGCGGTGAAAGAGCTCGGCTTAGCCGCAGACTTTCTCCCGTGTCAGGCTGATGGCCATTAAAGCGAGCTTTTGTTCCGCTGTTACCTGATACGGCTTGCCCTCCGTACGGTGTGCTTTACAGTACCGACTCCCCAGTTCGGTTCACTTGAACCGATTCTTTTGAACCAATTCTTAGACTCTTTCTGAACAGTGTTACAGCAGAGAACAGTACCACACATCTTCTCTGTTTGTTTGTTCATCGTTAAGGACAGTAACTAACTGTTTAAATTGGTGTTCGTTTGTTGAAACAGACACTTAGAGAAAGAACCGATTCGTGAATCAAATGAACCAAGCGTAAGCTCCGTCTCATTCCATGAGTAGTCCACGTCTAATGATCCAGTAATATCGATGATCATGATTCGTTTGCTATATTGACCCACATTCTTAACATCTTCATTTTTCTCAGGGAGAAGAACTGGAGCTTTCTGAAAGACTTTGACCAGCTGGTAAGAAGCGTCACACCATGTAAACCTATCCTGCTAAAGCATTTTACTTTCAATGAGATGGTTTTCTCATTTACTGTGTTATTATGGTTTTAACAGTTTTCTTCTAAGCAGTATCAATATCTCCCACTGATACACACACACACACAGTGTGGCAAAAAGTATTTAGTCAGCCACTGATTGTCCAAGTTCTCTTAGAGAGGTCTGTAATTTTCATCAAATTTTCATTTTCACTTCAACTATGAGACAGGAAACCAGGAAATCACATTGTAGGATTTTTAAAGAATTTATTTGTAAATTATTGTGGAAAATAAGTATTTGATCACCCACAAACTCTCAGCTCTCACAGACCTGTAACTTCTTCTTTAAGAAGCTCTTCTGTCGTCCACTCGTTACTAGTATTAATGGCACTTGTTTGACCTCATTATTGGTATTAAAGCGGACCAAAGTAACAAAGGCTACCATCAGTAACACACTACGCCAAAAGGGCCTCAAATCCTGCAGTGCCAGGTGTGTGTCCCTGCTTAAGCCAGTACATGTCTGAAGTTTGTCAGAGAGCATATGAATGATCCAGAAGACGATTGGGAGAATATCATGTGGTCAGATGTAACCAAATTTGAACATTTTGGTAAAAACTCAATTTGTCGTGTTTGAAAGGAAAAAATGCAAGTTGCATCTCAAGAAAAATGGTTTAAACCTACTGTGAAGCATGGTGGTGGAAACACCATGCTTGGGGCTGTTTTTCTGCAAAGGGGACAGGATGACTGATCAGTGTTAAGTGAAGAATTAATGCATCGTGAGATTTGAAACCAAAACCTCTTTCCATCTGTGAGAGAATTGAATATGGAATGTGGCTGGGTCTTCCAGCATGACGATGATCCCAAACACATGGGGAATGAAGGAGTGGCTCCAGACCTCTCCAGACCTCAACCCCATAGAAAATTTGTAGAGGGAGTTGAAAGTCTGTGTTGCCCAGCAACAGCCCAAAACATCACTGCTTTAGAGGAGATCTGCATGGAGGAATAGCAGCCACAGTGTGTGCAAACCTGGTGAAGACTTACAGGAAACGTTTGACCTCTGTCATTGCCAACAAAGGTTAGGTTACAAAGTATTGAGTTCAATAACTTTTGTTATTGAAAAAAAGACTTATTTTCACCATAATATACAATTTAATTATTTAAAAATCCTATGATGTAATTTCCTGGTGTGTGTAATTTCCATTATGTCTCTCATAGATGAAGTGAACCAATGATGAATATTACAGACCTCTCTCATCTTTATAAGTAGGAGAACTTGTACAATCAGTGGCTGACTAAATACTTTTTCCCCATTGTGTGTGTGTAAATTATTTATTTATTTATTTATTTATTTTTTTATCCCACTCACATGAACACAAATCACTCTTTGAGTGTACTCTAATGAATGCAGCTACTAACTGAAAGAATAGAGTAACATAACAGGATTTACACAAATATGACGTGGGTTATGCAGTGTTACACAGTTCTGGATAGACATCTTGTGGGGCTCCCTGAGTGCAGTTGCAGCGTCCTGATCCAGAGTGGGAATGACAGAGACACTATTCTCCCTGTGACAGTCAGTGGAGCATTAGCGAGATTCCGAATTTGCTGTTTGAAAGTAGAATTTCTATATTATAATTAATAAATGAGGAAACTAGAAGTTTGACAGTATGACATGATAATATGATTTGGCAGTTTAACAGTATTTTATTGCATCATGATCAATTTTCATACATAACATAACTGATAATTTAGCAGAACAGTGTCTGCGATTGGACATTCATGGGTCGTTTTCTGACAAAATGCTTCTGTGGCTGTGTTTGTGTAGCAATTTCTTAAATATTGGTTAATTTTGTCTGCATGACCAAATCTTGCAATTAAATATTGTCCATAAAATGTCTTTAAATATCACCATATTTTTATATAAGAAAGAAAGAAAGAAAGAGCAAATAAACCCCAGTCTGTCCTAAATCTCCCTTTCAGGGTCGTCCCAGAACAGAACCCACTCTTCCCAGCAACGTGTCTCTGTACTCCAGCACACTCCCCAACACCACCAATCAGACCTTTGGCAGCCAGATGTGTACAGAACTGGGTAAAGAGCTGATTCGGATGGACAGGTTACTAATGCTTACCGCATCGCACCGGAAAACCAAACCAAGTCCCGAGATGCTGCCCTGCTGACTGACATTCTAAAAAAGCAGGAAATTCCTGGTCACAGCCACTCTCATAACAGAGAGATAGAAACTATTTTCAGCTACAGAACAACTTAAAAACTCCTGACAGATCTGACTTTGCACTGACTGAAGTGCTGCACTGATATTACTCGACTCAAATGTGTGCGTTTTCATATGAATGAAATGTTACATCAGCACAGTTGTTGCCAAAGGTAAGAGAACTGAAAGACCAAATTTTTATGTAATAATATAATGTGTGCATTTGAATAGAAGAAATTCAGTGCAGCACTATATTTTCAGTGCTGAAACCTGAACGTTTACTTTAAACGTTTTATTCTGGTGCAGAAATTAGATCAATAAATCAATTGTTTTCAAGCATACAGATTTTTATCTATACATATGTGATATTATCTTTTGTCTGATCTATTTGCCAGTATAAATGCCTTAAAGCAACAATATTTGAGAACTGGTATGTTTAGCTCCTGGGCTCCCCCTACAATTGGGGAGTGTTATTCATTTTTACGTCACTGCTGTTGTGATGCCCAGTTGCACATCCTTGTCCTGATTTCACACCCCTTGGTTTCAGGTTGTAATTTTTGCAATGTTATTGGATGAACATGCCTATCAGAGCTGTCAATCATCAGCTTAGGGAGGAAACTCAAAAGGCATAGGTAGATTCTGAATATATGTGCCTAATTCTCTGCTGCATCTTTATGACCCTAATCACATTGACATGCCAAAAGTCATGGGATGCCAACATATAAATTGGTGAAGAAGGGCCATTCCCTCAAGAGATGACTTGGGAACATACACCTCTGTATAAGTTGTATAAGTTGTGAAGATACCATGTGACTGCGGTTGAACAAACTGATGTGAATTACCGGTGATCAAGCAAATTATGATAGGAGATGCCAGATGGATGGAACATTCCATTGGGTGTAAAATTCCTTGTTCCACAGTTTTATGTGTACTAAAAATATGGCATAGAAGGCATTACCACCCACAGTGGACATTGCAGTGTCTGCCCACATGTGCTTAATAATCATTGTCAGTGCAAACAGACAAGTGACTGTGGCAGAAACCACTTAGGAAGCCCATATTCATATCAAGTCAGTGCCGCATTCTTTAGCTTCCATGAGATATGAGAGTACAAGACCCAGTAGAGTGCCTCTGTTAACACCACAACAGCATTCACAGCTTCTCACCTGGGCTTGGGAGGATGCTAGCTGGACCCTAGAGGACTGGTAACGTGGCACGGTCCAGTGAGTAACAGTACAAATTGTTTCAGGTTGATGGTTGGGTTTGTGTGGTGCAGATTCCAAGAAGCCATGGATCCCAGTTGTCAACAAAGCTGGCAGTAGATCCACTGGTCTGCCTAACATGTCACTAACTAGTGTCCACTACATTTCACTGCTTGGTGACTATTTGCAACCCTTCATGGATTTCATGTAGCCCCACAATGATGGTATGCTGGCCAATGTTCAACCTAAATCACAAGAAAACACCTCACAACTTGTTTGAGGTGTTCCAAAGCTGTCTCTTGAGACAATGCCATTTCATAAACTATTTACATACTAATATCTCGTGATTTTTGGCATGTCAGTATATATGCATCAAAGCTTGAACACAGTTGAATTAATATTGATGAGTTTTTTAAGCGCTAACCAAGCTCACTCAGAACTGGAAAACAAAGGAGACGTAAAGCATGTAGCAGATCACTGCAGTGCAGCAGAACACTGTGATGACTGTGATGATTACTCACTGACCGGTGGTACTCTGTAGGGGAAGTGAACTCAGAATGGGAATGTGAGATTTGGCTCTACACCCAAAATACATATCATGTTTTGAGTGCCCCATCATGGATAGCTATACACATGCATTTGTTGAAAAGCTGAGATATAGATACAGCATCTAAAGCATGTGGACTGAGGCAGTAGAGTGATAATACATGATCTTAAATAGCTTTGCCAAGAGAAATATGCATATATTTAAATACTGTTTACTGCAAACTTGTGTATACATGTGTCATAAAGCGTATTCAGTTGTCTTTAAATGTGAGTTGCACAATAGCACTTGTGCCAAAAGCTTTAAAGTCGACCTGAAATCTGACATTTTTTGCAATGTTAATTTGTACTCCTGGTGATATTATGTACAATTCATTATACCAAATAATTTAATAGATAATCAAATTCTATTTTTCCTGTAATTCTCCTTTTAAATGTAATGGAATTGGCTGCCTATAAAACACCATCTGATGTTGATGACATCACCGTGCACCAGTGGGTGGAGCAAAATTGTATTAAACACTAATATTAAAGGGATGGATATATTAGTGAGCGAGTGAAGAGTCAGTTCTTGAAGTGTTGAAGCAGGAAAAATGGAAAAAAATATCCAAACTGTAATGTTCTACACGACTGTTTATGGAGGTCCCATCTCACAACTTACTGGACTTAAGTACAAAAGATCTGTTGTATTGTTAGTCTTGGTGCCAGTTATCATGGTGGTAAGGTTTTGGCTGACTGGCATATATAACAGATTACTTTGATCAGATTATGGATCAAACCCACAATCAGAACAGTTTCTAGTTCATTATAAAATTATCAGTGCAATGTTACAAACCTTTTACCTGTAGAACATAATCTCCATTATATTATTTTTGTTTTCAATGGGCTAGTTTATGACTGAACATCTAAACTCATGCAACAATATTTATGAACAAGTCTGTACAATTAAAACAATTTTGTTTAGAGATGAATATTAATGTTTGCATATGTCACTGTCATATTGCACATATAGGCCTAAACATTCACAGTGCATGTCATCATACTGTATGCTTGTGTAAATGTATGACAATAAACTAATTTATCAAATGGATGCATTCTCATGTATCATATTGCACTGGTTCTCCTAAGCAAATGTTGCAACATCAGAAAATATAAGGTTAACTTTCTGTATATGATGCTTCTTGGCAAATATGACTTTGAACACGGCTGGTATTGTGTTGACACTCCAGTAGTTTATCATCCAGATATGGGCTTCATTTTTGATTTAAAAAATGGGAGTGGTGCACAGCAAATGGTGTAGACAATACATGTAATTCATTATTACAAAATTCAGTTATGAACAGAGCAAAAGAAATGTTCCACATTATAATTTATGAAGCTTTGTAATTCTTTATTGTGAATTATTCAGTAATTATTATGAAACATTCTGTATATACAGGGGTTGGACAATGAAACTGAAACACCTGTCATTTTAGTGGGAGGTTTCATGGCTAAATTGGAGCAGCCCGGTGGCCAATCTTCATTAATTGCACATTGAACCAGTAAGAGCAGAGTGTGAAGGTTCAATTAGCAGGTAAGAGCACAGTTTTGCTCAAAATATTGCAATGCACACAACATTATGGGTGATGTACCAGAGTTCAAAAGAGGACAAATTGTTGGTGCACGTCTTGCTGGCTGATGCATCTGTGACCAAGACAGCAAGTCTTTGATGTATCAATAGCCACGGTATCCAGGGTAATATCAGCACCACCAAGAAGGACAAACCACATCCATTAGGATTAACTGTGGACGCAAGAGGAAGCTGTCTGAAAGGGATGTTCGGGTGTTAACCCAGATTGTATCCAAAAAAAGACATTCCTAAGACGAATTGATGCTGTATTGGCCGCAAAATGAGGTCCTAGTACACCATACTAATCAATTATTGTGGTCTAAAACCAGGTGTTTCATTTTCATTGTCCAACCCCTGTACTATGAAATGTTTGGTAATAATAATACTGTATTCATTATTCAGCAACAATTAATTATTTAATGTTCTATTTTCTATTATGAATTATTCAGTATCCACTACATATGATTCTGTATCCATTATAAATAATAGATGGTCCATTATGAATTATAAATGATCCACTATTAATTATTTGGTGTTTACTGAGTTATTCAGTATCCCCTATTCATTATTCAGTGTTTGCTATGAGATATGTACTATCTACTGTAAATTATTCAGGATCTAAAATGAATACATCATTTTGGATACTGAATAATTCAGAGTAGGTACTAAATAATTCCAACTCTTCAGGAGTCTGGCTCTCTGGCTTGTCTATTCCTGAATTTTTCAGTAGTTCATTTGAATAACTCAGTATTGTTAATGTTTATTATTATTAACTATTTTTATTCACTCACTGTATATCACTCAGTGTCCACTACTATGCAATTCAGTATTTAATCATTCAGTATCCACTTTTATTTAGTATTTGCTATGACAAATGTAGTATCCACTGTGAATTATTCAGTATCTACTATCAGTCATTCAGTAGCTACTTACATTTATATTTACATTTGTGGCATTTAACAGAGGCCCTTATCCAGAGCGAATTACAAAAATGCTAATTAGAATTATTCAGTAGCTAATGTGAGACTAATGTGTAATTTTAATAATTCAGAGAATGTGGAATTGATGTGTGAAGACACATACAGACCCAGTTATTTAGGGTATTTATAACAATATTCAGGACTTTTATTTAATTAAATACATTATTTGATCCAAACTTCCTCCACAGATGCATAAAAGCAGTCAACTATCTATTTAGTACATTCAGCAGCTGTCTGAGGTGTGTTAGACTCTAGACGTCTCTTTTTGGAATCCTGTGGTGTAAAATAAAATACTAAAGAGCTAAAGCAGCACAGATGCTGTCTCCAGAACTTTGGTTGGAGGGAACATGGTTTGAGACAGTTTGTGCTTTTAATTTTTATAGAATAAATAACAGTTGGAGGATTTGTTTGTGGCCCATCCAGGGCCTGCTGCCATCCTCCAAATGTTCTGATGTGTGTAGGAGTTTGCTTTGGCAGTGTGTTGAGGTGGGTGGAGGGTTTGTGGTCACATTGAGCTTCATGTTAGCCTTAGAGTCTGGCATATAAATGTTATATCATCCAATAACATCAGGAACAGCATTATGATGACTCACTTAAAATGATGCCTTTATTGATTCATAAGCTGCTGAGTCACGATTCAGTGGAAAATATGTGCAATTGGGCTTAAACCAGTTCTTCATTATTTCCTGCAAAATATCCTGTTTAGATAAAAACACCAAAGCAACTCTCCAACAAACTAATTCTTAAATAATCTCCTCTAACTTGCTCTGATAGAAACAGTGTTTAACTGTAAGCTCCAAGCTGTAAGTTTAACAGTAAATGTTTATCCATAAAATGTCAATTTATACTTGTTTGCTTCTGATAGATACAGGCTCTGTTCACTGTGCCTTTATTTTTACACACACGCAAACAAACAAACAACATGCTTGGAAAAAAATGACTCTTATTTTCTGTATTTTGTCATATTATTGACTTACAAGGCTGGACTGGACAGCAGTAAAAGAAAAGATGTTAGACATGGGATATGAGAAACATCTGTGTCTGAGCTTTGTCTTGTTCGGTCTTAAAGCTCTTTACTCAGCAAATAATCAAAACTACACTGATATTATAATAAAGTAAAAAAGGTGATAATCATGCTTATCAGAGATTATTGTTGGAATTAATGTGATTAATCGGGTTTATGTTTTGTTTTTTTACCCATTTTTGAGACACATTTTGTACTGTTGCTATGGCCAATTAACCCATCCACTCACTAGGACCCAACTCCCAAGAATGAGGACAAACACATGTCCCCTCCGATGCATGTAACTTCTGCCAATGCAGCATCAATGGCCATTTGGAGGGAAACAACATACAACAGATGTTTGTGTTGCCCAGCACCACAATGGAAGAGATGGGGAGAGAGCACCATCTACACAGAGAGAGAGAGAGAGAGAGAGCACAGCCAGTAAAGATTAGTGTCAGACATTGGTTCTTTTTGTGGTGTGCTTAAACACTAGATAGATTATACTCAACCACTGTCCTGATTGGATAAAATTCAACTCTTCTTTGATTCAGATTTCATGCACGATGGATATGTTTTTATACCACGAGTTTTCCTAAAATGTGATTTTTAAGAATTGCAATTGTCTTTCTTACATCTTATATGAAATTGTAACCTCTGGAGCGGAGTGCTCAGAATGCTTGAGAGTGGAGCAGTAAACACCTCTGATTAACACAGCATGCAATACAATTTTGTTTTTCATTCAAATGAACTATTGATCTACACTCAGAGCACAATAACCACACAAGAACTTCAATTCTGATCCAATCTAATGCAAAGTAAGACTGTGATCTTGCTTAAAATAGCTTGCTGTGGATTGGGTGCACAACATCTGCACCTTTCTTTCTGCACCAACTTTAAACTATTAAACTATTTTAATAACCATACAATGAATGAACAGGTGTCCCAATACTATTGTCCATAAAGTGTATCTAAAGTGTATCTGTTCTGCCCTCCAGGTGGCGATGTTGTTCTAATCTAGAACTCTTCTGGCGTGCCTGAGGTACTAACAAAACTGATTCGACTTAGTCCATTAATGACATCAGTAGGTGTACAGGTACACTGCATTTCCAAAAGTATCCAGACACCCCTTCTAATGAGTGAGCTTAACTACTTGTACATCCATTGCTGACATAGGTATTCATTTGTGCATTAAGCGCTTGTATAATCTCCTTAGAAAAACATTGCCAACAGGTCAGCCTAAGGTCAGCATTCCCAATGCCAAGAGGCATGTGCTTTTCTGTAGAGTGATGGAGTGCCATGCAATGCATCCAACATTATTACCTGACCACTGATATTACCTGAACAAATAGAGTTGAAGCAAAGCCTAACAGGCTCACAATTCAGTGTTTTGCTTCTCAGAGATGTATTTTGTGAATTTATCAAGGACGGAATAGCATTCTGTTGTGTTGCATATTTATGGTAAAATCTCTAGACCTTCATTTGTTGTTTGTAGTTTGGTATTTAACAAAACTCCTGCTGAAATATCCAGTCTGGACAGATAAAACTGGTTAAAACACTTGAAACACAGTTTAGGGTATGTTCATTTGGGTTGATGGTTTAGCTGGACTACCAGCGTGACCAACTTGACCAGACAGACCGACCAGCCTGACCAGTGTGACCAGGCTGCTCAACCAACATGACAAGGTAGATGAAACAGGTTCACCAACATGACCAGTCTGACCAGCATGACCAGCTGAAGACATGCCAAAAGAAGACATCTGAAGACATCGTTATTATTATTATTATTATTATTATTATTATTATTATTATTATTATTATTATTATTATTATTATTATTATTATTATTATTATTATT
This sequence comes from Acestrorhynchus altus, assembly GCA_034509495.1. NCBI lineage: Eukaryota > Metazoa > Chordata > Actinopteri > Characiformes > Acestrorhynchidae > Acestrorhynchus > Acestrorhynchus altus. The sequence continues at coordinate 6,930,870 of CM067506.1, read as the reverse complement.
TTATTATGATCATGATTATGGTTATGATCATTATTATTACCCTTATTGTTGTTGTTATTTTATTATGATTATGGTTATGATTGTTGTTGTTGTTTTATTTTTATTATTATTATTATTATTATTATTATTATTATTATTATTATTATTATTAAAGTTGGTAAAGTTGGTTGCTTGGTTACCGCCGCTGCCTCCCGCGCGCTCCGTTCGTGGGCGCGAGCCGGGCAGAACAGAGGCTCATGGGTAAAGAATGCTGTCGTCCTCGGGGTTACGTCAGAGGGAAGAGCTACGTTTTCTATTCTCCACCTGTATTCCGTCAGACTCCGCCCACTGAGCGCTGATTGGCTGGTTTTTCAAATTCAGCTCTTTGCTGATTGGACGGCGAAGCAGCGAAAACGGTCGAGAACCGAGGACGATAAAGATGATTAAGATTTGAAGAAACGAAATAAATGAACAGATTTTTTTTAATTCTAGTGTTTTAATGTAACAGTCAACACTGATAATGCTCACTGTGTTGAAACTGAGTAAACTCCTAGCTTATAAATACCACGTGCTTTAGTTATTAATAATAATAAACATAATAATATTCATAACATTGATAATAATAATCATAATGATATTTACAATAATAATGGTAATCATCACCATCTTTGTATTCATAATAACATTCAGAATTATAATAATGGTAATAACAATATAATATTCATAATAACCATCGTATTATTATTATTATTATTATTATTATTATTATTATTATTATTATTATTAAGAAGAATAAGGTCACTAATAATAAGTTATCATACATAAACCAGTTTCTCACTAATTGGCACAACTTAAATACTTAATATTTACTTAATACTTAAATAAAATATTTAATATATTTTTATTTAAAACCTTTTATCCCCCCTTTCAAGTGTGCACTACTTGGTGTACTAGAATGAAGAATGCAAATAAGCCTCTATGTTGACCTCTTTGTAGCTTCTTTCTAACCTGTTTTCCCCTCAAATTAGACAGTTTAAGATATAATACATTTGTTTTGATATCCTTTTTAATCTCAGAACCACTTTCCCATGCTATTAGTAGTGGGCTCTATTTAATGTACTACAATCAAGAATGTAAACACAATAATCAACCTGTTTCTGGACAGTTTTTCTCAATTTTTTTACATTTATTTTTTAATATTTTATACGTCATTTCCAATGACAACGAGGCAGGTCAGCCTCCTGACACCAGTTTTCTGGTGCCATGAAAACAACATCTCTTTAAACATCATCAAGACCAAGGAGCTGATAGTGGACTTCAGGAAGCAGGAGCGAGAGAGCACTCCCCTGTCTATATCAATGGGACTACTATGGAGAGGGTCAGCAGCATCAAGTCTCCCACTGCACCCATAAAGACCATCTCCTACTGCACCCATAAAGACTGTCTCCCAGTACACCCATAAGGACTCTCTCCCACTGCATCCGTAAAAACTCTCTCCCACTACACCCATAAAGACGGTCTCCCATTACACCCATAACGACTCTCTTCCACTGCACCCATAAAGACGGTCTCCCACTAGCACCCATACTGTCTCCCATTACACCCATAAAGACTGTCTCCCACTGCATCTGTAAAAACTCTCTCCCACTGCACCCATAAAGACTGTCTCCCACTGCACCCATAAAGATTGTCTCCCACTAGCACTCATAAAGACTGTCTCCCATTACACCCATAATGACTCTCTCCCACTGCACCCATAAAAACTCTCTCCCACTACACCCATAAAGACTGTCTCCCATTACACCCATAACGACTCTCTCCCACTGCACCGACAAAGTCTTTCCCATTACAGCCATAAAGACTGTCTCTCACTCCACCCATAAAGACCGTCTCCCACTACAACCATAAAAACTGTCTACCACTCCACCCATGAAGTCTGTCTCCCATTACACCCATAAAGACTGTCTCCCATTACACCCATAAAGACTGTCTACCACTCCACCCATAAAGACTTTCCCATTACACCCATAAACACTATCTCCCACTCCACCCATAAACACTGTCTCCCACTACACCCATAAAGACTCCCACTACACCCATAAAGACTCTCCTATTAGACCCATAAAGACTCTCCCACTCCACCCATAAAGACTGTCTCCCACTCCACCCATAAAGATTGTCTCCCAGTCTCTGATACTCTGATACTGTTTTGGAAACGTCTCGAAAAACAACCACCTCTGCTGTTTGTGCCGTTGCTAAGGCGTTACTACGTCGTGAGGGGAGACTGAATGTTTGGCGGTCCAATCAGCAGCCTGCCTGCGAGTGCGCGCTGCTGGCCAATCAGCGCGCAGGGGGGCGGGAGGTGCCGAACCCGGGTGGAGAGGAAGGGAAAAGTGTCGAGCAGGGAAGAGGAGGAAGAGCGAGGGGGAGCAGAGGAGCGGAGGAGCAGATCCCAAACCCGGCCAGTAATCCGCACCGCCGCGGCTCTCTGTGGGAGGAGCAGCAGGAGCAGCCTCGGGGTGTTTAGGAGCGAGAGAGGAGAAGAGAGGGGGAGCAGCAGGAGGAGAAACGCCCTGCTAAAGGATCATCTAAAAGAAATCACCAAACTTTGGAAGCCCTGGTGGCCGAGCTGCTGCAGACATGGGGCCTGAAGTTGACCCTTCTCGGGTGTGGAAGTAGGTTGGAGCAGAGCTGAGCAGAGCTTTGGCCCTTGTTTTGGCCCTTTTCAGGACCCTGGGTGTTTGGGAGGTGGAGGAGGCGGTGGAGGCTGCTGCTGCTGTCCTGCAGCTCTAGGCCCCAGCACTCAGGAGTAAACATATATTATTTCATGCAAAGTCCTGGACTTTGGCCAGAGAAGATTGCAGGATGTCTCCAGGAGCAGAAAGGAGGATGGAAAACAGACTGAAGAAGCTGGAGGCCATGATCAGGGACCCCAGGTCTGCGATCAACTTGGAAAGTTTGCTGGTGAGTGTCTATGCCCATGCATATTTAATGCAGCAGCTCGAGCAGTGAAGTCAGCCCTGCAGGTCCACGCTCCCTCTGATCTACCTTCTGAAAGGGCTCCAGTTTGCACATGAAGCTGTTGTTCTTTCTTTTGCACTTTCCTACAAGCTGCCCACTGTCCCCCCTGCTGCTCTTGCCATATATGAATGGCCGAAAGCTCACTCCAAATATAGTCATATTGTTGGGCCCTGCAACATGACAAATTTCGTAATATGCTACTTCCTGCAGACTGTGGCTTGTCTGGTGCCGGAGACCCAAAGCCACCGCTGCTTGGGTATTTTTGTGGCACGTAGGGAAGGTGAGGTGTTCCAAGGTGAAGCACATGCATAAGCATGAGCCAATCCAGGCCTTTTCCGTGCTCGGACAGTCCCGTGACACAATGTTTTGGAAAAGTTTGTGAAAATATTCCTTCTGCTCTCGGCCGCTGGGAGACTGCAGAGGGAAATTTGCACCAGTAAATTTGACTCAGTCAGGCAAGAATCTGTTTATGTTTCTGCCAAAGTCACTGCTGGGACCCTTGTAGTGGTTACTGCACCAGTGCAAGGGTCTCAACCAGTGGCCCACAGGCCCATCCTCAGGGGGAGACAGCTGTCTGTAGAGCAGAGGTTCTCAACCCTGCCTGGCTTGATTTAAAGTTTGACCAGCTTGTTAATCCATTATCTAGATCAGGTGCGTTGTCTAGACCATAAAACAAGCCAGTCCGTGGTACTCTAGAAAATCAAAAAAATGAAGCAGAAGTAAAAATCAAGAAATTAATGATGTGCAAACAATATAAACGTGACTAGAAATGCAGAAATCATGACACCTACGCATTATCGAGTTGATTATGTCAGAGACAAAATAATTTGACATTTAAAGAAAAGTCTTAAACCGTTGGACCATGAGGTTGAGAACTGTCCTACATCTCCTAATCAACACTTAAAACCAGAGCTTTGATGATCTGTTTCCAAAGACACCCATCACAGTGGGATATATTAGGCAGCAAGTGAACGGTCAGTTCTAAAAGTGGACGTGTCCAAGCAGGAAAAGTGAACTGATCTGAGACAAGAACCCAACTGTGAACATCTCCAGAACAAAAGGTCTTGTGCGGTGTTCCTGGAAAGCAGTGGTCAGTACCAAAGTGTTCCAGGTAGGGCTGGACAATATATCATAAATACAACATTTAAAAAATGAGCCCATTTGTAATGTCACACCTGCTACACAGGTTCCATGTGTATGTGATTAGTTCCATAAAAACAAGCACGAGTGGACCCTGTGGGGGAGAAAAAATGAAACATAGGGATTTGAAGGGTCCCTACTGGATCGATGACCATCAAAAAGTGATGTCTTGTGCAATTACCGCCATAGAAATAGAGCTGGACAATATGGCAATATTTTAACATATTGGGTTAATTTTTGTTGTGATACACAATATTTCTCTCATATCATGCTTAAACGACTCTGACCTGCTAAACGTTTCATGTAAGCGAGTGTATGTGGTCCTGTGTAATTGGATGAAATGCACTACATGAGGATACAAAGTACTATAATAAGTATGGGATGGTATTTTTAATAACATTTTCATTTGAATACATGTTTAATCAAATTGGATTCATACACCACCCCAAACAGCCGAGTTCAGTGCAGTGTGTTTACTGCTTTTATGGTTTTGTGTATGTTTTTGTAATTATTGCGACGTCTTACTGGATCGTTTTGTTGTTGTAAGGTCTGGTAGCTATCATGACTCTCTTCGTAGCTTCACGTTCTGTCCTGCGTTAAATACGGTTTGACACGTCAAATTATTAGGGACAATTCGGCTGCAGCCGATCTATTGTCAGTCATGCACGAACCTTGTATCTCCATTTTTGCCAGTTTTTCCACATTTTGACATCGTTTGATTCTGCCAGTAGTTCTGTATATTTGATTAGGATTTCATGATGAATGAACCAATAGAAATGCTCTAAACTGATCTGGAACAGTAATGATGTGTTTAATGATGCGCATCCAGATCGATGTAGTTTCAATACGTCAAACGTTTATGTAATCATCTCCGCAGTTATGCACATATGTGATATTTGTATCAGCTGATGATATTCATATCGGTGCATTCCCAGCTTGGTGTGTTTTGTTTAGACTAGCAGGAGGCCTTGTGAGATGGTGGAATTAAGTGACTGATTTTGTGTGAAAATTGGGTAAAATCCTAACAGTCGAGTTAACGGTGTCATTCCTGTTTGCATGGAGAACTGTTGAATTGAACGTTTTTGATTATTTAACGTTTCCGGATTTGGACCGACAGCCAGTAAAACACACACTCACATGCAAAAAATCAGTAGATATCAGTATGTAAATGGATATGTTAATGGTCTTGCATCAGGGAACAGCTTGAGAACGCCCACCTCATAAGCTGTGAGGTGTCACCTCGTGAATGAGGTTGAACGTGGCTAGTGTGCTCGTGGTAAGACAATGTGAATTATTGGTGTGATGGTAATAGTGGGTGCCAGATGGGACATTCCATTTCCCGAGTCATGCATGCAATTAACATTCCTCAGTCCACAGTGTTGTGTGCACCGGGAATACCTCGTAGAAACAATTCTCGTCAACCCTAATTCATCACCTGACACCACTAATTACTGCCTTCAGAAGGTTGTGATTGGTTAGATTTGGCTTCAGGTGAAACCTGCTGGATGGTAGTTCCCCAGGAGCAGGGTTGGTGACCCCTGGAGTACATGATGTCCAAAATGGGCTGCACATTGTCACCAAGCAGTAAGTGGGCACCGGTCCATGATCTGTCCACTAATCAACCTGAACCCAAACCCATACCGCGAGAACACCCAGCACCAGTATGGACCCACCACTAGCCTGAACAGAGCTTGTTGATAACTGAGGTCCATGGTTTCATGGGGTCTGTGCTGCACACCATCCCTACCATCAGTGTGATACAATTGGTACCATAACTCACCCCACCACATGTTGCCTGTCCTCTAGGGTCCAGTTAGCAACCTAACAAACCCAGATTGGGTGCTGTGGCCAGTGTCGTGGTGTTAAGAGTCACACTGGTGAGTCTTCTGCTCCCATATTCCATGGAAGCTAAAGAATGCTGAACTGATGTAACACCACTTCACAATCCATTTCCATACTGCCCCACACACACACACACACACACACACACACACACACACACACACACACACACACACACACACCCACACACACACATATACATATATATTAGTGTTTAACCTGCTTTTATTAGTAAATGTCTTTACTGTCCAGGGAAGGCTTTCTGCTAGATTCTGGAACATTGCTGTGAGGATGTGAACTGATGTGTGGAGGTTCTTAAAGTTGTTTCTGCTATATCATTTTGTAAGGTTTTCCTTTAAGGCTTGTGTATGAATGTGAGTGTGTAACTTTGTTGGAGAGGTGATTTAACACGTGTGTGTGTGGTCAGCCACAGTTGAAGGATATGTGTTTTTTTTCCTGAAGAGGAGAGGAGCGAGAATGTTGATGAAGAGATGAGCAGAGGAGACGAAATATGGGCAACAGTGTGTGGGAGTAAATCAATCTCTCTCTCTCTCTCTCGCTCTCTCTCTCTCTGTCTCTCTCTCTCTCTCTCTCTCTCTCTTTCTCACTTTCTCTCTCTCTGTCTCTGTCTTTCTTTCAGTCTGTCTCTCTCTGTCTCTGCCGGTCTCTTTCTCTCTCCCCCTACCTCGGTGTGTATGTACCATTTATAGCTATAGTTTGTTTCTGCTTTAACTCAGGCCGGGAGTTATCAGTGTGAGCTGTGCGTTGTGCAGATTTTCACGTCATTTTTCTTTCCTTTGAATTGTGGCACGGATGCATGAAGCAGTCTGACTCACCCATAGCTGTTTGTGTGTGTGAGAGAAAGAGCTGCAGAGAATCACTGAATTCAGTTCTGCTCCCAAATAAAAACAGATTAGTAATAATTCCTTACTCTTTTTACAGATGTAAAGGCATCACACGCACACACACACTCTTGCTCACTCTTGCTGACTGAACTGTAAAGCCACTATAAAGCATTTGCTTGCAGAATATTGGACTAAACACGTGCTGAGCCGTGTGTGTGTGTGCGCGTGTAGTGTGTGTACAAGTAAGACATTCAGATGAGACTGTTTGTAACCTGATTATTTATTTATTATTGTTTTCTATTATTATAAGAAAATTGTAAACATCCATTATGTGATGTACCAAAGGTAGTTACTTATAGGTTGGCTGGTACTTGTAGTTGAGCGGGTAGGTAGTTCAGCTGAAAGCTTTGGTAGCTAGGTAACTGAATGGCTTGGGTGGTTGAATAGTTTTGTTTGGGGACAGTTATGTTGGTATTTGGGGGGTTAGTTTTAATTAGCTGTTTGGGTAGTTAGGTTGTGAGGTAGTTGGTTGAGGTAATTGAGTAATTATATACTTGACTTGAGTAGCAATATTGACAGGTTGGTAGTTTGTTGGGGAGTTGAGTAGGTATGTAGTTGTCTAATTGGGCAGATTGGTGGTTGAGTAGGTATGTAGTTGGCTAACTGGGCAGATTGGTGGTTGAGTAGGTATGTAGTTGGCTAATTGGGCAGATTGGTGGTTGAGTAGGTATGTAGTTGGCTAACTGGGCAGATTGGCAGTCGAGTAGATTATTATGTAGGTGTATAGTGGTGTATTAGGTGTGTAGCCTGATGCTTGGGCAGTTATGTAGTGGAGTAGTTTGTTGGTTACATCGTTATATAGAATAGGATTCAGGAGGTCTGTATTACTATAGTTACAGATGTTATTAGTAACTAATAGCTACTGTGGTCAAAAGTGCAAATACGTTTCTGTGCACTTCAGTTCTGATGGACAGAAAATCATCATTCTGGGAAGAGCTTTACTGCGTAGGTCATTGAAAGTTTCTGTTGTTTGAGAAAGTTTCTGTTCTAATGAGCAGATCCTCTACAGGAAACAAACGGAATGCTGACGTTGGTCTGCAATTCCTCTGATACCTTACATTCAGAAAATAAACAAGAATTGTGTATTACAGCTTGTGTGAAGTGTGATGAACACAGACTACTTGGGTAGGAGGTTTGATGCTTAAGCAAGTAGGTCGTTAATTGAGTAGTTCGGTGGGTAGTTGACGAGGTTGGTTGGTTGGTAATTAGTTGAGTAGTGAAGTACATATGTGGATATTTTGGTCAGTATTAGAGGAGCTGAGTTTGATGAGTTTGTAGTATGTAGTTGAACGATTAGGTATGTGGGTAGAGAATTAATTTAGAGGGTAGGTATGTAAGTAGTTGGGTAGTTAGGTAGGTGCATAGCTGGACTCTTGAGCAGGCATGTTGCTGTGTAGTTAATTAGGCAGGTAGGTAATTAGTTAATTGCTTAGGTAGTTGTTTTAGGGCAGGTATGTTGGTAGTTGGATGATTATGTAAGTAGTTGAGTAGGTAGGTAGGAATTTGGGTAGTGAGGAATTACTTTAGAGGGTAGGTTTGTAAGTTGTTAGGTAGGTGCATAGCTGGACTCTTAGGCAGGCATGTTGCTGTGAAGGTAAGTAGGTAGTTGGATGAGGAGGTAGATATTTGGGTAGTGAGTAATTATTTTGGAGGCTAGATATGTAAGTATTTGGGTAGTTAGGTAGGTGCATAGCTGGACTCTTAGGCAGGCATGTTGCTGTGTAGGTAAGTAGGTAGTTGGATGAGTAGGTTGGTATTTGGGTAGCAAGTAATTAGTTGAGTGGTTAGGTTATTTAGTAATTGGGTAGGTATTTAGGTATGAAGATGGATACTGAGCAGATATGTAGTTGAATAGTTAAATAGGTAGTTTGGAAGCCAGTTAGTTGACTTGTTAGTCAGTTAGGTAGATGGATAGTTGAGCAGTTACGTACAGGTGATATCCACGAGTTACTTCCCATCCTGTAAATATTGAATTACACATGCCTTGTTTATTAGTGTTGACTTCGTGCATCATAAGATTAAGACGTGTTATTTTGCTCCTGAAACAATAATGATACTTCTAGAAAAGAGGAAATCGACAGTTTTGGGCTGCCGAGTTCAACTCCAAATGTTCATACTGTATTGCTGCTCTTTGTTCTGGCTTCCTCTCAGTCTGAAGTGGGACATCCCCGTCTTAAAGGTGGCGTCAAATCAAAGCAAGACTCAAATCCAGAGTAAGCACCGAAAGGAAGGACATGTATCTGCAAGAGTAGGAAAAGCACTGTGAGCTTCAAGTGCATCCTTTACAAAGCACCTGTTGTGTTACAGGTCTGTAAATCTCCTTCATAAGTGAAGTTGAAGAGGATTATTAAATAAACGGTTTAAGAACTTAGGCAAATTAGCTTTTAGTAGGTTTTGGAGATTATATTGAAAGTAATACTTTGGCGACAATTGCCGTGGAACGTTTCTAACACCAGCGAACTGCACACCTAAATTCTAAAATGGTGTAAAATCCGTTGCATACAGAGCGTGGAGAGGCCAAATAACTGATGCTGAAAAATGTATCGTCTGAGATTTGCCACAATTTCACCATCATCAGCATTGAATGTTAAACTCCACCATATAAAACTGCACGCCAAATGTTTGTGGACACCCCTTGTAATAAATGCAGTTACTTTTAAACTGCACCCATTGCTGACACCGATGTGCAAAGGCACACACAGCTTGTCGAGTCCCCGTAGAGAAGTACTACCAATAGAATAGAACTCACAGAAGCAGATACCTCTAAACTTACTGGCACCATGCCTACTTCTACACATGAGCTAGCGGGGTATAAAGTCCCCCAGAGTTGAGCTTTGGAGCAGCTGTGTTCTCTGGAATGGTGATGCTCCACATTTGCAATGAGTTGGGGAGTTGAAGATGGTGATGATCATCCAACTCTCTTGTATCCAAATTCTAATTTAATCTAATAAAACCTTCCCTGGATAGTAGTGACAGTTACTCCAACAAAAGCAGTATAAACTCTTCATTGATTTCAGAAGAAACAGTGAATGAGCAGGTGTCCCCATACTTTTGTCCACGTAATTCCACTTGAGAGTTTGAACAGTATCAGGAATTGTGTGTTTGAGGCTGATGTTTTGTCCTTGATTGTAGATAAGCGTGTCTTCTAAACATGCTCTAAAAGAGAGGCAGGCCAGGACTGTAGAGGACCTCAAGGCTGGCCTGCTTTGGGGCAAAGGTTAAGCTCTGGAGGGAGTTGATGAGTAACCAGACTGTCATTTAGCAAGAAACCGTTCTCCAGATATTGTTGAGATGGGGTCTTCCCACAACAGCTGAGAACAAACCACAGCAAACCAGTTATATGTTCAAATTTAAATTAACCCAACTCAGCAATGTGGCCTGATTAGTATATAATTCACTATTGTTATTAGTGCTCATTATGAAGTGCACTTGGTAAAGCTGTGTGCTACTGTTTGTTTCCTGCTGCTTTATGCTTTGTAATCTGAACACTAGATACTAATCCTGCTGTTGAGTAAATAGCTGGTGTAAAAGAAACACATCTTAATCTATTCATAGTAACATGACAGCAGTAGTGTAATATACACAAATGTGACCAGAGGGAGTAAGCTATAGTATTGGGACACCTGCTAGATGTTGGATGATCACCATCCCAACTCATCCCAAAAAGTATTTGATAGAGTACCATCATTCCTGAAAACATATTATCAGTATGTTTGTGTTTATCTAGCTTTATCGAGCTCCAGAGACCTATTTTATCTGTAATTTTCATTTGCACATCTGTCAAAAATGGGTTCAACGTCTGAAAGGAATGTCCACAAACATTTGGACATTGTGTATTTACGTGACTGTTGAGTGTAAACTCTGAAAAATAAAGGTACTTCAAATGGTTCTTGTGTAATTCCATAAAGAACCATGTTTGATCCCTAGTCTGTCACAGGGAAAGTGGTGTTATCCTCTATACTACACCGACCTGGACCTCAGCACTCTCTGAGCAGAACACTAGCTGCCTATTCTGCTACATCAGCGTGCCGACGTCCATGCTGGCTAGAATTGCGCTGATGTCTGGGAAAGGGAGGGCCATTCTCCCAGTCAAGGCTCTGTGCTCCCACCACTCACTCAGCTGATACCATCTGCACATTCAGATGAGGCCTGCAACTCAACTTCATAGCCATGTTATTGAAAATGCCTCCAACGTGCAATATCTGAGAAACGTTGGCAGTTGCAGTTATTGTTTCGTGGTCCAGTCCCTGATCTAACAGAGTTCTTCACTAACTGCCTCTGAGCTGAGGTGTTGTTGGTCTGGAAGTCTTAACTGGAGTAGCTGAGATAACGGGCAGTCACGTTGCTGCTGGAATGTTGATGGCTTCTTATCTCTGTTCCCTCGCTCTGCTCCCATCTTCCCTTGAGGTGTGTGTGTGTGTGTGTGTGTGTGTGTGTGTGTGTGTGTGTGTGTGGTGTGTGTGTGTGTGTGTGTGTGTGTGTGTGTGTGTGTGTGGAGTGCGTTTGTGCATATTCTGGGAGTCCTCATGGCTTTATGGAACAAAGAAACAGACCCTGATGTTTACACCACATTCCACATTATTATGCAAATTGAATTAGTCATAAAGATATTCATTTTTGTTTTTTCAATTCAACTCATTGATGGTATTGTGTCTCAGGGCTCTTTTGAATCACTGAAATCAAACTGTGATAAAGTAGTTTGCCAGCTGAGCCCAATTAAGGGAAAACTACTTTAACAGGTTTCGAGCGATATGAGAAAATGATATCTCTGCTGCTGAAAAGTATCAAATAGTGCATTACTTTGGACGAGATAAAGTCATTAGATATTTCCTAACATAAACTTAATCATGGTACATCATAGATTGTAGACCGGTTGGAAACACAGACAGGTTTTCAGATAAAGGCATAATGTGAGGAAGGTTTCTGACCCAGGCTACATCAGATTAAAAAGAGTATGCTGAAATGCCATTACAGGCGAAACAGTTATTTTAGCTATTATTACTGGAGTCACAACCTCAAGGTGTAGGATCCTCCAGAGGCTTGCTGTTGTTCATAAACCGCCTATTCGGACACCCCTAACCAATGCTCAAAAGCAGAAACAGTTGCAGTGGGCCCAGACGTACATGGCTAATTTTCAAGCATTATTGTTTACTGATGAATGCCATGCAACCCTGGATGGTCCATATAGATGGAATAGTGGATGGTTGGTGGATGGCCACCATGTCCCAATGACATTGCAGGCATGGAGGTAGTGGAGTTATGTTTTGGGCCGGAATCTTGAGGATAGGTAGTGGGCCATCTTGGGTTACTGAAGGCATGAAAATGGCCTCTGCAAGCGTATATAGAGATTCTTGCGACCACTTTCTTCCATAGTACAAAGACGAACGGCGCCTTCCATAGTAAAATCATTTTCATTCATGGAAATGTGCCATCTCATGCTGCAAAGAGTACCTCGGTGTTATTGGCTGCTATGGGTATAAAGGGAGAGAAACTGATGGTGTGGCCACCATCTTCCCCTGACCTTAACCCTATTGAGAACCCTATTTGGAGTGGGAGGCTGTTCTGACGTCCTGCAAAGAAATTCAAGCAGAAACTGTCCACATGCAAATTGAACAAATGACCATTTCCAGTCCTTTACAACCAATAAAATAAATTTGTCACATTTTCAAAAGGTTTGCTCAATAAAATTTGATTTATACTTTAAGAGTTGATGTATGCTGACTGTCATTTGCATTGACCACTTAGGAAAATCGAAGGAAAAAAACAGTTTACATAATAATTTGGAACGCGGTGTACATGTAAAGCACCTCTGGGTTATAAGGGGTTCCCTTTAACTCCACAGATCACATTATATTTGGTCTTAGCTTAGAAAATAAAGCTGAATGCCACAGCTGAATGTATTAATTACTCTTCATGTTGCTCACTTTGCTGCCTTTCAAAATGATACCGATTTAAATGTGAACCTGCCAAATGCAGAAATGAGAGAATCTTTCATTTAATCTGTGAATTTTCCATTTTATTTTAAAAAAACCACCTGAATGTAAACACACACTGATCACATGGTGATGTGTGATGTGACTGGTTGTGTTTCATAATCAATTAAGAGAACCTGACAGATGCAGATGCTGGTGGCAGCAGGAATTTAGCCAGTGACTGATCAAGGCATGATTGCATCACCATGTGATTGCAGCGCGGAGCACATTGCAGCAATGTTACCTAAACAGTGTATTGTGCAGCTCTAGTACATGCCCTTGTGCACAGCCTCTGTGCAAGGCCGTTTCTTGATTGTCAAAATATCCATCAATTATTTTAATGGACGAATGAATATGCAGATTATGAATCACTCTGTTACCAATTAATGCTGTCTTCTTTTAAATATAGCTCGAGGTGGTTTTATGCATCTGTGGTCTGTTTGTTGGTTTGTATTTGTACTTTTGTGTTGTTTAGACATGGTTGTTTAAAGCGTGGCTGTTTGTGTCCACAATTTAAGCAGCATCCGCATTAGGTACGAATGTTTGCCCCCTGATCAACCTGAGGTATCTTTATCGTGCACAATGAAACTAAATACTTCCTGGATCGTCTCAATACTGAGAGATCCCGCTAAACCTTCCTTTTCCACAGGACATGAGGGCATATTTACCCAGATGTCAACGTGGGACTTCTATAACCTGCGATTATTTTATGGCCTTGTTTTACAGGAGATTAAATAGTCTGGAATTTCTACCGGTGAAATAGACTTACATGGAACAATCGGATAGCAAAAATAAACACTGAGAACCTCAAGTACAAATGACTTTACCACCCCATGTTAAACTATTCCTGCCTGAATACAGCTTTACTGGAAGATTCCTTCTTTTTCCACTCTACCTGTTGTCCATGTCAGACTCCCACGCCTCACACTAATTTGACTCTACCCTCCACTCACACACCAGAGTGATGGCACTGCAGATATGCGACGGTGTTGCCACTCCATGACAGTTTTATCCACAATCTCTGTTCACATATTCTACACGGTTATATTTAAATTTTGGTCATTAATCCGTGATGCGGATTCCAAACTGTACCTAGTTTGCGTGTGATGACCACTAAATAATTGACTATTAAATTTGTTACCGACTAATTTGGCTGTTGATTTAAGTCTCCCTAGTTGTTTTCCTGCCCCCTTGTTGGGGATGTTGGATGATCACCGTCCCACCGCACCCTAAACTCCACCCCACTCATCCAAAGTACTCTGTGAAACATCATCATTCCAAAAAACAGCTGGTCATACCATTCCCAGTCCCTTGTCCATGCCTGACATTATGCATTGTGCCAATCGGTTCATGTTTTACCTACTCCAAAGAGTCCTATTCTATTGACATTAATGTTCTACATGGACCACATGGGCTGTGTGTGCATTTGCACATCTGTGTCAGCAATACTTTTTGACAGCACCTCTCACCGACTGATGTTCATTACAGGGTACAGCCTTCAGTTCATTGCATTCAAGCCAAGTAGGAAGAGCAGACCACAAAAATCAATGACGGTGCATGATTATGTACGCCATGGGTGAGCAGCCAGTGTCCCTACCTGATTCATGCCAAGCATGTGGGCGTAAGTGCAGTGCAGATGGCTAAGAGACGCAGATCTGGTAGTCACTATTTGATAATGCAAGTTACACAAACACTTAACATTCTGTCAGTTTTATTTCTCCAAGTTACTGATCTTGCTTCATGTTTTAGACCCTTTGAAGAGCCAGTGGATGAGCAGTGCTTTCCTGATCTGAGAAAAAACATTGTGATTGTAAGGTGGGCTTGCTAAGGCTACAAACAAACAGCGAGTCTACCATCACTTTAAGGACCTCCACTTAAACACTTAAACAAAATTTTCCATACGGACTTGACACTTAAGCTGCATTCCAACACCTAGGCTGCATTTCTTGGCCACTGCACCACCGAAAGGTTGTTTTAATGCAAAGGATCCTTTGTATATGAAAAATACAGCTGTTCTGACATTTCTCTACCTTTCCAAGTCAATGATGACCCACCGGTCTGGGCTGATGAAGTGCTAACCTTGAGCTTCTCTGCCCCATCTACGAAGGACCCCAAACTCCCCTGCCAACACTTCATATTGGCTGCCAACCTTCCAGCTGATGGACCTGGACTAGTTTCCCAATGCTGCCCAGGACTAGTTTCCCAACGCTGCCCAGGACTAGTTTCCCAACGCTGCCCAGGACTAGTTTCCCAACGCTGCCCAGGACTAGTTTCCCAACGCTGCCCAGGACTAGTTTCCCAACGCTGCCCAGGACTAGTTTCAACGCTGCCCAGGACTAGTTTCCCAACGCTTGCCCAGGACTAGTTTCCCCAACGCTGCCCAGGACTGGTTTTCCCAACGCTGGCCCGACTAGTTTCAACGGGCTGGTCCGGACTAGTTTCCCAACGCTGGCCCGACTAGTTTCTGGCAACGCTGTCTCGACTAGTTTCCTAACGCTGGCCCGGACGGAAGCTTCACCTGGCCCGGACTAGTTTCCCAACGCTGGCCCGGACTAGTTTCCCAACGCTGGCCCGGACTAGTTTCCCAACGCTGGCCCGGACTAGTTTCCCAACGCTGGCCCGGACTAGTTTCCCAACGCTGGCCCGGACTAGTTTCCCAACGCTGGCCCGGACTAGTTTCCCACCCTGCCTAAGGTTTCTTCCTCCAGCACTGAGGGAGTTTTTCCTTGCTCATCACATGGTTTATGTCTTCACCTTTGTTCCTATGTTGTTCACCTTCTTATTTTTGATTTCTGTAAAGCTGCTTCGTGACATCATTTGTTGTAAAAAGCGTTCTACAAATATATTTAAATTTGATTTGATTCTGAGTGAATTTGAGGTTGCAACTGAGTCACCTTACCACTGCTGCTGTGTTTTGGAACAGCTTTTGATGTAATAAAGGTAGTTTATACCTGGACAGTACAGTTCCGCTTTCAATGTCCTTTAAAGATAACTGAAGATATTTAGCTAAAAAATAGGTTTAAAGGCAGTAATAGACTTGTTCTTTGTTTCTGGCATAAGCAGGCCCACTGAACGACCGCTGTTCCTCCTAATCAGGTACAACGGGCCATCATGCAGCAGCTTTAGTGCTGTTCATCCTCTGGCTCTTCATAGAGTCTAAAAATTTTCTAATTGTTAAACTTTTTCACTTCTTTCGGATGTAAAATTGCATTCAATAACAAGGTAGACAGTGGGAGGTCTTAGAAGGAACAAGGTGGTTGTTAGGACCAGTGACCATCTGAAGCGTTCTCAGAAGAAACAAAGCAGCTGTTGATCTTAAGCACAGCTGAACACAGTCAGGAGGTGGTCTCAGAAAAAACAATGTAGTCGTTGGGACCACTCACTGCCTCCATTCCTCCAAGAGCTTCACAGGAGAAGGTCTCAGAAGAAACAAAGCAGTTATTGGTTCACAGTTAAGACGATGTCTAGGAAGAAACTGGGCCGTTATTTGTCCTAATCACAGTCAAGGAGAAGGTCTCAGAAGAAACCAGGCAGTGATGGATTCCAGTCACAGTTAGGAAGAGACTGGGCAGTGATCGGTCCTAATCATGGTCATGGGGAGACCTCCCAGAAGAAACAAGCTGGTGAGTCGTCCCAATCACAGGCAGGCAGAGGTCTCAGATGAAACAGGGAAGTGATTGGTCCACAATTAGGACCACGTCTGGTCAGTGATTAGTCCAAAGGGGAGGTCTCAGAAATTGGTGATTAGAGGTTCAGTTCAGCAGCCAGCTTGAACCATATCGCATCATTGTTTTGGACAGCTTTGCTTTGAATGTCTTTGCACATAACATACTGCTGGCTTCAGTTTGGGGGAATAAGCTTCTTTAGTGACGGGCGAAGGCAATTACGACATCTCCAAAGTGCTGACCAGTCTGGGGGCTGAGGAGTCTCACTTTGTGGAAGAGACAAAGTGTCCTAATGTTCAGTTCCTTCATCCTGGGAGATTTGCCAATAGTTGGACTTCTGGCCCTTTGGCTCGTGCAAGATCTTAACCGCAATGCGCACCACTGCATAGTGAGCTGTGTATAAAGAAATGATAGCCGATTGGCCCGTCTGTCTGTCTTTCTAACTATAACGTCTATCTATCTGTCTGTCTGTCTGTCTATCTGTCTATCTATCTGTCTATCTATCGATCTATCAGCTACTTTAAGCTGCACTCATTGCTGACTCATGCGTACACACACTTATCTAGCCCCTTTAAAGAACTACTGCCGGTACAATAAAACTCTCTGGGACAGATACATATACAGATAAACCTGCTGGCACCATGCCCAATACCACATGTGAGCTAAAGGGGTATAAAGCCCCCCAGAATTGAGCTGTGGAGCAGCTGTGTTCTCTGGAATGGTGCTGCTCCATCCAATACTTATGGGATAAGGTGGGTTGTTGATTACCCAATATCCTGGCCTCACTGAAGCTTTTGTCATACAATCAGATCCTCACAACAATGCTCCAAAATCTAGGAGAAATTCTTCTCCAGACTTCAGAGACAGTTGCTCCAAAAAAACCCATATTTTTCGAAGTCATGAGGCAGTCCTGTCCTGCAGACATTTGGAGCTACAGTGCCACCTGAAACTAGCTTTGCTTAAATTCCTGTCCCTGAAGTAAGGGTTAGGTAATAACAGTTCCACAGCTCAGTGCTGGGGGCTTCATACCCCTCCAGGCCAAGCCTGGCATTTAGCATGGTGACAGTTATTTCATGTTTGTTTTGCTGGTTAAGAGAGTCCTATTCTATTGGCAATAAATCTCTACAGGGACTAGATAAGCTTTGTGTGTGCATTTGCACATCTTTATCGGTGTGTTCAACCTAAAGTAGACGACTAACTTTGTCTGTAATATAGAATGTAATGTAATGTTACATTCTAGTAGGACTTTGGCAACTGTCAACAAATCATATCTGACTATGGAACATTGTCTATATCTGATTAAAGAAAGTCCTTAAATTGGGCAACTCTAGAACCCATATACAGAACAGTTTTGTTTTTAATGAAAGAGCTTGATGTTAGTCTGAACTGTTCACACGTAGATCAGAAATGTAGTTTTGCACCCCAGAATTAAAATATTGTGGGAAACATTAAATTGTGCTCATAATTTAATTGAAAAGATCAAACTGTCATTTTATACTAATAGCATGTAAAGTGAAATATTTTTCATAATCATAAATAGAATGTTTAATTTTGAGTTTGAATAAATTGCTGGTCAGACAGTATCAACATATGAACAATAATAATAATAAAAAGAATTTAATTATGTCACTTAAAATGTAATGAACATAAAATATGAGGTTAGCTTGTTGAATCAAATTATGAATGAAAATGAGTGTTTTATGTATGTTTTCTTCATTTAAGACTAATTCTTTCATAATCTAATAAACACAAGTACGTTTAGTCAGGCTGGAGGCTGTGTTTTAACAGTTCGTCTACTGTACTCACTGGATTATTGTAATCCTCACAAAATCAATCTGTCTGCCTGTGTGTGTGTGTGTGTGTGTGTGTGTGTGTGTGCTGGAGGATAATCCAGAGAACCATTGAACTATAAGTAAATTAGAGTAATTAAAGTCTCAGGCTCATTAAACTGGGCTGTGTTTGGTCTGTATGAGCGGTAGAGGTTCCGAAGTCCTTTGGAGCCATTAATGATGGATGATGCAGGAACAGCACCTGTGCTCTCTGACTGAACACCAGCAGATGCAGTATGGGAGTAAATGTAAAGCTAATGATGGAGTGAGTGTGTTAAATGTCACCTAGTGCTCACAGTTTTGTTTTTGTGTGTGTGTGTGTGTGTGTGTGTGTGTGTGGTGTGAAACAGCCTGTTGAATTTGTCAGTTAAATTACTTTCTTGGTGCCCTTCCTCGCCCATCTTGTTGTTTCCCAGTCACACAGTTTGAGAGGAAATTTCCACATTTAACACACAAATTTAATCCCGGCATGTTTTACACGTCATGTTGCTTCCATTTCTTAACGATGCATTTAACTGAACTCCAGGGGGTGTTCAGGGACTTGGATTTATTTTGCATCAATCCCCTGAATTATACCCTTCAATAAGCTTTTGTTTGTGTTGCATGAAGTGTTCTTTTGTCTTCGTGGTGTTTTTGTAACCAGTAATACTGATCAACCAGTGACTGGAGCTTCCAGACAAGGGTGTTCATACTATAATCACTGGAGACGCTTCGCTGCACAAAGGTGATCTCCATTTCACGTGAGAGTACTCGCATCAAGTGCCTCTGTTGGCTGAGATCAGTCACTTAAATTTGGGTGAATATGCAGTGACTGTTTCACGTTATATAGTTCATTTAATTTACATCACTGTGTAGAAATCTGTGAAAAAGAATATTGTCCATGATTCCTTCTAGGAATGGGAGATATTCTGGAAATATCATCTCACCATTTAAAGACCAACACACAATATTGCAGTATTTAGACAAAATGCATGTCAGTAAAAAATAAGTAGCATCAGATTTTTAAACACTGCTATTCATATACTCTCCCATACACATTTCAGTGATTTTGCAACAAAGAATTATTTCAGTAGTTGAATATTCTATATATTACTGAAAGAAATAAAGGGTATTGACTTTTAATTGTTGAAGTTGATTTATGCATTTATTAACCAACAGTGAAGATGATAAATATGAATAACTTTTTTAAATGTCCTGCTACTATAACAGATGAATAAAATAAAATAAAAGTCCACAAATGTGAGACTGTAATTGTAGCTGTCAGTAGGAAAGGTGTTTGTGTTCCTGCTACATTTGCATTAGTGACTTTTATTTTGGTATCTGCTGTTTATGATGCAGTGGCTTCATGGAAGGCTGGACATGAATCAGAACCATTTTAAAAAATGTCTAAAATTTGTTAATGTATCTTAGTCACATCTAAAACTGAACTGTATTGGTGTTTACACTGCAGATTGCAGATTAGAGCTGAATACAGAAATAATAAAAGTCATTATTTTATAGTTACAGGTGGGACTTGTGCTGAAAAGGTTTGGGTTCCCCTGTCTGTCACAAGCCAAGCTGATTGTTGTCTAAAATTGGCAAGGAAACAGAAAATAGAAAGCCTCTGGTGTGTACACAAACACTTTCTTGTCCGCAGCCATATTCCTGAAGAGTTTATAAATGATAAACTGATGGCTTCTATTTTAGCTGATTATTTCATTTGACCACGATACTGCAAATGCTGGAACATGTTTGGAACGGTTGTTTGTCTGAGCTGAACTAATGTGTAATAAACAGCAGTTCAGGTTCAAGCCTTAGATTTTAAGGGAGGAATTATTTTACTGGCAGTGTTTCATATGCATTATTGAAATTAGTGTCATGGATTTAATAAGTTTGACTGTTTAATGTCCATGTCCTACAAGGACCCTGGGGACTGTTTCAGCTTTTATAGACAAGCCTTGAACTCTGAACAAGCCCAAGTGCTCCTGTTGCACACACAGGCCTTTGGCTTCCTCTCTATTTAATCCATTAAAGGAACTATACAGGATGGACAGATGAACAGACTGATGGTTCTCCATTCACTTATCCATCGATCTAACCATCTCTATTGCATACTGTACTTCCACAGCAGTCCAGATGGAACATCAAATCAAATCACGCTGGAATAAAATCAGTAAGACTGGGCGTCAGGAGATGGGGTGGACAGTATGATTGTGTTATTGTGAAAAACTCATGTTTTT
This sequence comes from Acestrorhynchus altus, assembly GCA_034509495.1. Lineage (NCBI taxonomy): Eukaryota > Metazoa > Chordata > Actinopteri > Characiformes > Acestrorhynchidae > Acestrorhynchus > Acestrorhynchus altus. Next base: position 6,910,298 of record CM067506.1, on the reverse strand, counting down.
CTGAGTGAATTGGTGCTTTTCCACTTTGTGGAACCTTCATGACTCGCTTTGTGGTACCTGGATCATTTTCCACTTCTGAAATTCAGCAGGTGACATTAAAACAGTGGGCTGTACATGATTATAGATTCTGAATGACATTATTTGAACAGGTTATCAGATTTATGAGTCAGCTCTTTGTGTGAAAAGACACACAAGTAACATACAAAGTTTGTTACTTGTACGTAAGGAATGCCACTTTTGATTGGCCTGCAGCTGGTCACTTGCATTCTGCATGCCGTCCTCTGGACCGAAATTTGCTCTGGAGCACGATGGAGCACGTGTGACTTCTGGCTATTCTCTCAGCTGAAAATGACCCTAAAATGCAGATTATGGTTCAGAGAAGAAAGCATGCAGAATGCGACTGACCAGCTGCGGGCCGTCTCAAAAGAGACGTTCATCAAATAGTGATGCTCAAAAGGCAGTTTCACAATATGACACAGCAACGTAAACAACATTTAAACAACAGCACATAGCACCACCTTAGTGTTAGAGTCTGTATTGCGTCACGTTAAATGATTGTCTCTGGCCAGTCCGTGCTGTGCAAGCTTTACACGTCACATTTTAGTCCCTGATCAGCACCCAGTTCCAGGTTTCAGGTACCAAGCGAAAAACAAACTAGCCAGAAATGACCAATATGGACAAGATTATATCCATTACAGGTTTATTCTGCTCACACAGACATCTTTGTTACAAACCGTAGAACCAAGAGTAGCTCTTGTATGGCACCTCTTAAAGAACCTTCTAATGCACCTTGTTATGATTTGAAGGTGTATGAATCACATCAACTGATCCAATTGTATTAGTACTTAATTGGCCAGTACCCCTAGATCAGATCAAATCAGTATCAGAAATAAAGGGGATCGGTGCAACACACACACACGCACACGCACACACATATATGTGTATGTATATGTACAGGGTTGTATGAGTTCTTAAAAGGTTCCTTTTAGTGGGTGCGTCCATTTTTAACCAATAGAGAGAGGGAGAGACAGAGAGAATCCTAAGTCACTCAAATAATTCTAATAATTACTTCCTCCTATTTTTCCAGTGCTTATTCCCACCCACTCATCTCTCTCTCTCTCTCTCTCTCTCTCTCTCTCTCTCTCTCTCTCTCTCTCTCTCTCTCTCTCTCTGAGTAGAAACACTGCCTTATAAGGTGGTGTGATAGTGGCCTTGTCCATTTTTACACAGAAAGCAGCCGCTGCCTGCTGGCCCGTTCCTCCACTCTCGCCCCCTCAGCCTCCTCCTCGTGGAAAAGCAGCACCAAACCTTCCCCAAACATTCGCACAACAGTGTGCTAACATTGCTTTGGGTGACATTCTCCCTGTGCTTCCAGAAGGGGAAAAATTACTCCTAGAGAAGTTCCTGAAGTTTTCCTGTAACGTTCAGGTCTGCTTTAGTGCTCTGGCCCTCGGGGAAAACCACTAAGCAAGAGACATTCTCCACATGCTCTCCTATTTTTTCTGTGTTGTCTGTTGTAAATGGCTTGGTAGTGTGGTTTCTCCCAGCCTGTTGAAGGCACGAGCTGGTGATGTTTTTTAGAGTGGTAATTATAGCATAATTTACCCCTCTTTATGCTGTTTTTGTGCAAAATTCCTCTGCCACACATTTCTGTGCCTAGAAAGCAAACATGCATGTATCCTTTATGATACTATGATACTTTATGACATGATCCTTTATCAGTACACCTTTTTCTCATTTAATTGAGGCACTTAGGATGAGCATTTACAATTAGACTGTTCTGTTCAAACTGCTCAAACACTCCAAAACTATACCACAATTCAAATCCATTCATACCCAGTCAAACCCATGCCAATCCATACACAGACATACCCATCCATTCGCCAACAAATCCATCCTCAACACCCAACCTTACCCAGGCACGTCCATCCCCTTCCGTACCCAGGCACGTCCATCCCCATCCATACCCAGGCACGTCCATCCCCATCCATACCCAGGCACGTCCATCCCCATCCATACCCAGGCACGTCCATCCCCATTCATACCAAACTCTACCCAGGCATACCCATCCCTCTCTGTACCCAAACATACCCATTCCCTTACCATCCCCATCCTTCCCTGTACCTACCCATACTCTATGCTATGCCTCTAAATACTTACCCAGATCCATATATACATATTACCCATCTGTGTATTGTCCATGCTCACCCTTACCCACCCTCACTGAGCCATACTCAAATACCGTCTCTATATCATTTTTGACCTACAATTTTTTACTGAGTGTTTGTGGGTGGAGATCAATACTAGTGGGAATTGCATTCAAACCCATTTGTGGAACCTGATGCCGTGGCTGTTTTTTGACATGGAATGAAGCACAAAACAGCGTTTATGTTGCAGCAGTCACTGATCTGCTCTGCCTGCCTTTACAGCAGAGTTGTACAGCTGAGTGTCAGTTAACAGAATTAACGAATCCTCCTTGTTATTCAGTGTTGAGGTAACAGAATTGTGTCCTTCCTGTTAAATGGTGTGAAGGAGAACCACAATGATGGTTATGACACACATCAATGCTAATTACACCTCTGTAAGGGGGGGGGCAAAAAGAATGACTCACTCAGTATTTAGAAGTGTGCTGGCTGTGAGTACATTGTGGAGGTGAGGAAGGTTCTGGCATTGTTCAAAGCTACTTTCCACTTTCTGCTTTATTTCCATAGCCTAAACTATCATGGTGTAGACATAAACATGCTAAATGTGAACATGCTAAATGTGAACGTGCTAAATGTGAACGTGCTAAATGTGAACGTGCTAAATGTGAACGTGCTAAATGTGAACATGTGAAAAGTAAACATGCTAAATGTGAACACATCTAATATGATGTAATGAATATAATCTAATGTAATCTACTGTAATACATGTAATATAATCTAAAGTAAATCTAATGTAAAGCTGTGGTAATGTATGGCTATTGAATGTATTGTTTGAAGAATCCCAAACTGTATTTCTCCATTGCTATCACTTATACAGCAGCTACTGCGATATGAGCAAATGAAGTCGGGACTTCAATTAATATGGTTTTAATTAATTAAGTTTAAGGAAAGAAGTGAGCATGTAGAGCAGTAACTGCCCCTGCTGTGTATCCACTGATACTGGCCCTGTTCTCAGTTCCATTTAACATGTTTTTGGATTATAAACAACTATAACTTCAGTGCTGTTTAGAGGAATTGGCTCATTCCTGTGTAACAGTTTGGGGCTTTGAATGAGTTACCATCAACTTCACCGCAGAGGAATTCAGCTGGAGTTGTTTGGGATCTTTTGGCAGTTTTCACATGAACTCAGCTGTGCTAAAAAAGTGCGTATTTTAATATCAGTGTCTGCCTTTTTTATTTTAATCCAGTGTAAAGCAGCATCTTTCTTAGCTCTTTCTGGCAGATCCATTAGGTAACAGCATTACGAGACTCTGATAAGGAATGTTGCCATGCCAACCGGAGGGGTTAAGGGGTCGCACGGCTTGGAGACGCGGTGCTTGTTTTAGCATCTACAGACATGTTCTCAGTGGGACCATTACAGAGAAGCCACAGCCAACACTGCCGAGCCTCCAGCACACCAGCGATGTATCAGAAAGCAGGATTAACTAGATAACCTAAACTCAAACTCTGCACAAAGTCTGTGTAGTTTCACACCTCCCTTGAAACTCAAGCTTGTTTGGTCTCTGTCTGATGGTAGATGATGCATTTCGACATCAACTGTGGCATAAGCTACCTGTAGGTCTGGTTGGAGTCTGTACTCATTTTTTGGCTTGCTGTTCGGCTGAACTTGTTAGGACAGCCTGGCCTGGCCATGATGATTGTTCTACTTGTAGATGATTTAGTAGATTATTTGTTTATATCCCTTGCCAGATGCATTTGCATTTACCACCACCTTTCTGAAGATGAAAACCCTCTAAATGTACGAAATTTTACACATTTTAAGTAGTAATAAATGTTCTACTTTTTTCATTGTGGAATTGTTTTTTTTTAATGTTTCTATATATTACTGCTGTCAGTATCAGGGTGTACTTTGATTAGATTGGTGTCTGCACATGCTCAGGTTTAAGGTATTTGTATCAGAGCATAACGGTACCTAAACTGTTGTTTGCGGAGAATCTATTGGAGAATACTCAGCATTAAGGTACTCGGGTTGTAACGGGGCTATATTCTGCATTAAGGTATTTCGATCAGTATCGACCAATACTCAGCATTTACATACTCTTATTGGATCAGTACCAGCAGAAACCCAGCTTTCAGATAGTCTGATCTGTATTGGCTGATACTGAGCATTAAGGTGCATGTGTAAGATTGGTATTGGCAGATATTCAGCGTTAGGATGCTTTGATTATTACCGTAGTTTCCGGAATATAAGCCGCACCTGCAAAGTTAAAAAAAAAAAATCCTGGAAAATAACATGTATAAGAAGATAAAGCTGCACCTCATTATAAGCCGCATGGGTTTAAAGCATGAACAAAAAGTAGCGGCTTATAGTCCAGAAAATACGGTACTTAGTCTTAAGGTTCTCAAGACATTTCTATTTATGTCATCTACATTATCTTTTTCGATCTAATGCAGAGGTTAAGAAGCACCAGCCATAGCTTGACTGGTCAGCTACATCTGGGGTGAGGCAGACCTGTATTGGTCTGTCCTGGAATTTTCTCCCCCGTTTGTTTTTTCACCATTTCATTTAAAGCCAATGTAAAGTTAACTGCCCACATTAAAGCTTGATGTTTTGTGCCCTGACTGTTACAGTTCTACTTTCTACCCCTGCCCTCCAAATTTCTTGGTAAGGGTTCCAGCAGCTATTTTTAAATGTGGTAAAAGTGTTTTGTTTGGGTCCTGCCTTTTATAGCTGTAATGGGTTGTTGTGTTTTGAGCCCGTAGCTGGAGCAGCAGTTTATTGAGTGTGGACTGTGCTGGTCATTTGAATGTGATGTTTCATGTAGATTGCCTGTAAAGGCTCCAGCCAGCCGGAGATGGTCAATGCTATTTTTTTTCCCTTCTTTCTTTTGATCGTAGTGCACCTTCAGTTGGAGCTTTAAAGGAGTAGTTCAGCAACATTGCAGCCTGCACTAATTACCCCCTTATCTCAGATATAGTCCATCAGTCAAGGTATGGTTAGTGTCTGAATCTTGATTTTATTTTTAGTCTTGTTCTGGAGTTGTGAGGAAAAGGTTGCAAACAAGTAATGGAAGCCTCTGTACAGCGATTAGCATGGTGCCAACTGCAGGCACAAATCACCACATACTTGCCTTCGAAACCTCTAATGGACTTGCTTGTGTGGTTTTTGATGCTGTCTGACTCACTGGTATTTATAAAGTGGCCTGAAGTCATGCTTCAGAGTGGATTTTATTCTGTATTTCACTGTCATGTACATTTGTTTGTTTTTTCTAGATAACTGCACATCCTACAGAGCAATATATATTGCACATAAAACTGTATGTTCTCCATAAAAACCTGACCAATGAACTGGAACATTCTTCAGGTTAATTCCGAGGTTACCATGCCCAATGTTCAGCATGGACTAAATGGCTATTTAGTCCATGCCAGCATTGGCCTGAGGAGTTCTCTTAGTTCTAATGGAGCTCCATCCACTACCTCTGGCAAAGTTATAGTGGCAGAACTAACCATCCAACATCAGTACCTGACCTCACTGAAGCCCTGAATGTGGCTGAATGCAGTTAAATCCTGCTCACAGGTTACAACATCTAGTGTGAAACTTTCCCAGATGAATCGAGAGTTGCTGTGTGGCAATACAGCAGTGATGTGTGTGTGTGTGTGTGTGTGTGTGTGTGTATACAAATCTAAATATATTAAAGTTGCACTTATTACTTATTGGGTGTGTATGTGTGTGTGTGTGTGTGCACGCGCGCATGCTTATGCTTGCCTGTAGAGTGTGGTTTGAGAAAGGACAGCAAAAGAGGAAATGATGTCATCGCTGAGCTGCACCCCTCCACAACACTACGCCTTCTCTGGGCTCCTGAGTGGAATGTGTCATTTCCTGTGTGTGTGTGTGTCTGTGTGTGTGTGTAACAGTATGTTAAACATGCAGGATTTGTTCACCCTCTTTCTATGTCTCTCTCTCTTTCTCACACACATACACACACACACACACACACACACACACACACACACACATTTCTTAATGAGTATAGCTTGAAATAGAGAAGAGAGACTAGGAATGATTAAAAGAGAATCAGAGGTAAGTTGCAGAAGAGAAAAGAAGAAATATGGAGAGCGACAATAATGGGGATGGATAGAGGTTAAAGAAGAGCAAAAAAGAAGAAACTTGGGTGAGAGGGAGAATTAGTTAGTTTGGAGAAGAAGAAAGAGAGGAAGAGAACCGGAGAAAATGGCAGGTCTTTGTGAATTATGTGGATAAAAGCCTGAATAGTAAAATCCTACAATTAAAAAAACAAAACAATGGGCCCTGTGGATGAACTGCTTCTAGAAGGAAGTGCGGTTCCTTTACAACCAATTTCTGAAAGAACACTCCACAGGAATTGCAGACCATGAGCAGAGAGATGTGCTAGAGGCCTTCATTCACTTCTGCTCTCAGAGACACAGGAAGGTTTTAATGAGGATTGTGTGTAAGGTGTGGTTCAAACTGGAGGAGGGTCTGTGATCTGGGAGTGTTTTAATGATGTGGAAATTAGGGCTGCGCAATATTTCTGTATTTATATCAATCTCAGGATATAAACAGAGCAGTGTATTCTCACATCTGGACTGAACCTCTTGTCAATCGGTGGCATCAGGGAAGGCGTCTACGCAATGTATCTAAAATGCTCAATTCTTTAATGCAAGATTAGCTGAATGCTGACATCACCTACACCCAGACACCTGTCCAGTCCATGCCAAACCAAATTACAGCTGTTATTCGTGGTACATGGTGTCAGATGATGGAGGAAGGGTGAGAGCAAGAGCTGGCGAGATTGGGAACAGAATGAATAGAAATGGAGAGAGAGAGAACAGAGAGATGGAGATGGAGATGGGATTGGAAGAATGAGAGACTCGATCGATATTCACAACACTTTAATACTGTGGAGCCACACGCACGCACGCACACACACACACACAGATTTTCAGTTAATTGTTTTAAGTGCATTTCCGCTCATTCTGTGGTTCAGTCTCTCGGGAGGAGACTGATTGGTCGTCCAGATTCTCACCCCGTACTTTATCTCTGGTCTGGTCATTTCAGCCTCATCTGTTTCCTTGCCTGTTAAATTTTAAGTAAATAAAAATATCTGTGTTTGATACCAACATGCAGCTTCTCCTTTAGGACGGAAGAATACATGTGAAGTTATAAAGCAGCTGTTCCGATCTGACCTGCTCTCAGCTGACCAATCCTCACACAGCTTCATGTTCTTCAAAGTGAACATCAACATCCCCTACCAGCAGACAGTTCCCAAAACACTCCCCAAAACTCATTGTTCACCGGGGCCACAGATGTGGTACAATCAGAAATAGGGTCATTAATTTTACTGGGATAACTTTAGTTAACAAGTGGCAATGACTGGGGTCCAAACACGACACGGTGCTTTGGAGCATAAATGATGTGACATTTTCATATTTTTTTTAATTAAGAATCAATCTGAAGTCTCAAAAGTCTCTTGATCCATAAATAATATGCTTTTTTAGCAAATAAGTGAAAATGCCTTGCATTTTTTGGACATTTTCACAGTTTTAGTGCATGACGGTGTGTTTTTCCTTTTCCCTTTCAGGATGCCATGAATGCCCTGGTCCTGGATCTGGATTTTCCAGCCTTACGCAAAAACAAGAACATCGAAACCTTCTTGAACAGATGTGAGTATAAAGTACCATCACTTACAGTTAGGGTTGGATTGCATCTTTTGGTCCCCCGTTAATCAAGGAATGCGATGAGTAAGAGATAAATGATCTAAATATTTGTGTGAAGGCTCAATTAGAGCGATATGTGAGCCGTGAATCTATTGTGATTTCAAAAGATTTGTGTGTAGGCAGATACGAATCCCTTGTGGTAGATGTCGTCTTAAAAATCAGACTTTATACAACGTTTGTCCAAACCTGTAGTCCTTAAATAAAATGTGAGAACGTTAAAAAGCCATAGTGCCGGATGATGTGAGGAAAACATTTGAATTTACTTTGATTTCAATTAAGAAACAATTATTTTAATGAAATGAAAAACACACCTTTGGTACAAGCTGCATGAACTGCTCATTTGGCTTGGTGTTGAGTTCTCCTGCATGTCACAGACTGAGTGACAGTGTGTGTGTATGTATGCATGCATGTATACACACACACACACACACACACACACACACACACACACACACACACACACACACACACACACACACACACACACACACACACACCCCTCTGGCATCCTCAAGACTTCCCCAAGGATTATAGAACCATAGTACAGAGGAATTGATTTTGTAAAAATGATATTTGTATTCCAGTCACAAAAGTCACATGATAACATTACTTTAGCTGATTATAAAGAGGCGTTATCTCGGGGGATACAAACGACAAGAATTATTGTACAAAACGGAGGAGACATTCCGTTTCTGAACTTGTGCAGTTAAAATTAAATTGTTGTTGATGATCACTTGTAGATTGAGGTCCCGATAGAACAGAATCTTGATTCCGTGGCAACCATAATGCAGTCTGCTGTGTGCTTTAGCTTCACTAGGACAGCAGAAGAATGAGTCAGCACTTGTTGGACTGTTCCCCTGAGTGTGTTCTTTTGACTCTGTCCCCTGACTGTGTTCTTGTGAGTTCCCCTTAGTGTGTCGTCCTGACTGTATTCCCTTGACTTGTTCCTCCAACAGTGTTCTTGTAACTGTGTCCCTCTGACTGTGTTGGATCTTGTTTCAGATCATGTTCTACCTATTAGTGATCTCTGCTGCAGATGCTTTGCAGGATTCTGAATGACTCTGCACACTTATCCCAGGTTGATCTTTACTGTTGGTGATGTTGGTTCTGTCCATCTTCATCCGCCTCCCCTTTCCAGTTTTTACTGACGATCATCTTCCACTCTGCCGATGCATCCTAATATCCCTTCATTTCCATGGCAACGTTAGTGCAGTCTGTTTTGTGTGGTTCAGCTGCATTAGGACAGCGAGAGAATGAGTCAACACTTGGGCGATGATTCAAACTCTGCTGGCCAGTGAGCTCGGTGTGAACTCGGGAATATATTACTGTAGTGTCCACAGTATTCCACAGGTGTTCCTGATCAACAATGCTCTGAAACCTTTTATTCCCAATGTTCTCCTACGTATTCCCAGTTTCCAGTGCCTAGTTGATCTAATCACCCTTTCACTACAGCAAATCAGCTGAGCTAGCAGACTCTGGAGATCAGCACCCCTGACTGTGTTCCCCTGACTGTGTTCCCCTGACTGTGTTCCCCTGACTGTGTTCCCCTCACTGTGTTCCCCTCACTGTGTTCCCCTCACTGTGTTCCCCTCACTGTGTTCCCCTTGACTGCGTTCCCCTTGACTGCGTTCCCCTTGACTGCGTTCCCCTTGACTGCGTTGCGCCCTGACTGCGTTCCCCTTAACTGTTTTTCTGACTGTAGCTCATCTGATGCTGCATAGTTTGAGAAGTGAAAGGAGGCCAAGAAAATATGCAGATAAACGGATGGTCTAATCTGTAATTATAGAATTACAAATTGTTCCTGTAAGGAGCTGATAAAATGAACAAGGTGGTTATGATATGGCTGATTGGTGTATATTAATAAAATTGTAGATATTGCAGTCATGGAAGTTCAAAATTATAGTGAATTTGTAAATTAGTAATGATTGAATTCCTTTGTTTTTATGTATATTTTTAAAGCAGATTTCCTTACTGAAAGGCAAACCAGAACACAGCTTTGACAAAAACATACCTCAGTTCAGTATTGTTAATAATAATAATAATAATAATAATAATAATAGTAATAAATAATTAATAAATATTGAGTTACAGAGTAGAGGTCAGTATAGGCAGAACAACGAAGCTCTAAATCGATCTGTACACATTGTTTTGAGACCTGACCTTATCAGGCCTAATTGGTAGAATATGGAACCTGAATCCGAGCTGAACCTGCTACTGTAAACACAGCCATTGACTATAAGTATAAGAAGAGACTGTGATTGATTTCAGTGCACCATATTATACTAATATTATTTTAGTTAGTCAGGTTTATTTATTCAGTTTTATAAGCTTGTCTGATTGCTTTCTGAACATTGTGTCTACACAGATGAGAAGGTAATGAATCACATTAGAGAACTGCAGATGAAGCCAGAGGATTTTGACAGAGTGAAGGTGATTGGACGAGGAGCATTTGGAGAAGTGCAGCTGGTAAGTGTGTGTGTGTGTGTGTGTGTGTGTGTGTGTGTGTGTGTGTGTGTGTGTGTGTGTGTGTGAGAGACCAGGTTCTGTTCTCTGAAGCGTATGATTTATACCAGCTTTATCTTTATATTTGTTTTGGTTCCTCAAACCCTGGTTGATTATCAGGAACCAAAACAAGAAATTTGGAGTTCTAATGTATGAGTTTTGGTTTTAAAGATCATCTAAGGTTTCATTGCTTCACTGCATTTTAATACAAAAAAGGTTTTATCATTGAGCTTTAGAGAAATTATTGTAAATTTTGAACATATTTTAAGAAAATATTTTTTTACAACACCAGGAGGCCTGAGGACTTTTATTGTGACATTCCTTTTTAGCTCAGGTGTACAGTCGTTACTGACTATACTACTGACTGGGGCACTATGCTTCATTTGTGGAAATTTAAATGAAGGAAAATCCCCAGAACTAGTGATTACAAGTGATTATCAAGCCAATATTGGTAATTAAATATCTTGAAACAGTTTAAAAGCCACGTTTTATTAATTATTATCATTTATTTTGACTTTAGCGTTCCACCAGTCCTCAGCAGTGTCCTCTGAGCTGAAGGGGGCCGAAAAAAGGATTTGGGATGTTAAATTAAATGCATTAGAATCATGTCAGAAACTGAGCTGATGCATTTCTGAATTTGTGTAAGAGAATGTGTGTTTATGGAGCTCTGTGTGGGTGTTTGTGTGTATAGGTAAGGCATAGAGCTTCTCAAAAAGTGTACGCCATGAAGCTGCTGAGTAAGTTTGAGATGATCAAGCGCTCAGACTCTGCTTTTTTCTGGGAGGAGCGGGACATCATGGCCTTTGCCGACAGCCCCTGGGTTGTACAGGTGAGACACATATGGTCAAATATATACATAAAGTGCACTTATTTTGCTCGTGCGGTTACGTATTACACACCATTGCCTGTATAGAATAGGTTCCTTATATATTTTACATAAATTCATTAAACTACTTTAAGTTGCACCAATTACTGACCAAGATGATGTCCTGGACAGTAGAGACATTCAGAAGAAGCAATGATTGAGCAGGTGTTCCAGTACTTTTGTTCATGTAGTGTAATGTGTAATAATTTTCATTCATTGTCTCCCTCTCTTACCCCCTTCCGTCTGCCTGCCCGCCAGCTGTGCTGTGCCTTTCAGGATGACCGTTATCTGTACATGGTGATGGAGTACATGCCAGGTGGAGACCTTGTGAACCTGACCAGTACGTACGATGTTCCAGAAAAGTGGGCGAAGTTCTACACGGCTGAAGTGGTCATGGCTCTGGATGCCATCCACTCTATGGGCTTCATTCACCGTGATGTTAAACCAGATAACATGCTGCTGGACTGCAACGGCCACCTCAAACTCGCTGACTTCGGCACCTGCATGAAGATGGATTCGGTAATGAGTTCTGTATTTAGAACCAGTTCATCTGTTCACTGTTATTCTGTTAAATCTATCATATAGCATTATAGATTTCCCCCTATGATACCTGTATTTACAGTCTGCCAAAATGGCTGTGTGCAGTTTGTGTACATAGAAGGATAGAAGCCACTTTCGCCTATACATTTCCTGTAGTGTATTACGTTGTGAGAATAAGAATGTGGATCATATGAACATTATAGAGCATTATAAAGGGCCCGCTGTGGTTTCTGTAGTGAGCATTTGGATCATATGAACATTATCGAGCGTCCTCTTTAGTTCCTGTAGTGTATTACATTATGTCAGAATGAGGATCATAAGAACATTATAGAGCGCCCCCTATGTTTTCTATAGTGTGTCACATTGTCAGAATGAGTGTTTGGATTGTATGAACATTCCATCCATTTTCTATACCGCTTATTCCGGAATAGGGTTACGGGGGAGCCGGTGTCCAGCCGGCAACTCTGAGCACAAGGGCAGGAAACAACCCTAGACAGGGCGCTACTCCATCATAGGGCACACACACACACACACAAACACACACACACTCACACTCAGGGCCACTTTAGAGTCACCAGTTCACCTACCACCTGTCTTTGGACTGTGAGGGAAACTGGAATACCCTGAGGAAACCCATGCTAACACGGGGAGAACATGAAATTTCCCAGGTCACCAGCGCTATCCACTGCACCACCGTGCCGCCCTAAATGAAGATTATAGAGCATTAAAAAGTGCCCCCTATGCTTTCTGTAGTATGATGAATGATCAGTATGAGTGTTTGGAACATTATTGAGTGTCGTCTTCACTTCCTGTAGTGTACTACATTGTGTCAGAGTGAAGATCATACGAACATTATAGAGCATTATAAAGCGAGGCGCTTTTCCTGGGTTCAGGTCTGTCAGAATGAGCATGTGGATCACGTAACCATTACAGAGGTACCCCGATACATAAATGAGCACATTGACCCAAATGTCTTGCTGCAGCTGCTCTTTGGGGCTGTGTTGATCCCAGTGGTTATGACTGGCACAGTGGTTGGGAACAGGCCCTTTTTAGCCGTTATATGGTGCAGTGGAAGACTAAATTAACCAGATGCAGGCTGTGGGACATTTGTATAATTAATGCAGGCATCAATTCTAAAATATCATGGTTTCGTCCTATTTTCAGAAAGTGTGTCTCCCTCAAACAGGCCAAAATTTTGAAAACATTGAACATATATTTGAAGTATTAAAGTTTGGAAGTAAATAACTTGATTAATTTATTGATGTATTGATTGATGAAAAGCCCTCGTCACACATCGAACCGAATTCAGATCTGTTAAAGATCTGCTTAGATCTCATTGGCTGGTGACATAGGTTGGAAGTTTTTTAGGTGCTCGAGGTATTCAGTGTGAAGGCTGTTCTGTAATCACACTGAACTACTGTTGACTTCCTTTCATAGGTGAAGTGATATGATCATGTTGTATGTTGTGCTCTTTCTCCCATCTTCTAAAGTTCACTGCCTTGGGTGGCTCAGGGGGAACGGACAACCTGTTGACTTACACCTCCAAGCGGGGTGAATGCTTACACTAAGGACGGGTTGTTTCTGGTTCAGTGTATGTTTTTGGACCATTATCATTCCAGCCTCAATTTGTGATACATTTATAATATCTGCTACATTCTAACCATTGATTACAGCCAGCTTTCTCAGTTCTTCTGTCAAGTAGTAATTTTATGGCTTCGTTTCAGAACTGTTTACGGTTATGTACACTTATACTGTAAACAGGATAGTTGGTAATATCGGAGTATGAGGTTGAAGGCTGTTAATAGATGATCATTTATCCAGATCCAAACATCTGGAGTCTTTGCTGGGTTTGTTTTGGTATCATATCTCATCATTCAGCTTCAACTTTTCAGTTTTATTGCTTTAAATGTCTCAAAAGCTTGTTGCTGCATATCTGTTATATCTGCTGCCTTTACTGCACAGCTTGCAGTTACGATACCTTAATAATGGAGCTTCACTGATGAAACACACAGTGAAAGTTTGACCAAGAAAAAAATGATTCTTTTCATAATGAACGGACCATTAGAAATATGTTTCCATTGACTTCCATCGAAAGTTAAGATGTTTTTTCCTTCTCCGGCAGCGATGATATGGACAAATCTTGCATATTGTACAATTAAACAAGCTTTGACTTTCCCTCTGCTTGACAGGGAAGCTGCCTGTGTGCTGTAAACGTCCCATAGCAAGATTCTTCCCAGCTCTCCCAAAGGCCGCATTCCTGAACATGCACCCTAAATAGCGTGCACGCATCACCAAACGCTTCCGGATTATTCCTTCCACTCTTGTTTTCTCTGTATCAGTGCTGAGTGAGTCAGGCGTGGGGTCAGTGAGTTTAGGAGTGGCTGACCTTGAGTGACCTGATTGGCTAGAATGCCGCAGGCTTTAATAAGCCACAGTAGCCAAGTCCAGATGTGGCATAGTTCAGGTTGAAGCTTTTGGGAGAGGCTCAATTAGATTAACTTGACTAAACCGACTAAGGATGTCTTGGTGTTTTGAACTTTGAGAATAGCAACAGAATTTGGGTTCTTAAATATCTAATTTAATACCACAGCAAAAAGCAAGTGTTGCCATGACAACGTCAGTATAGCCATTCTGTTTACTGTTTATTTGCATCAGCCAGTGTTTTCATAACCATTTCTGTGAGGGAGCTTTTAGAGGCATTAAACTCTTTAGAAGGCTGATTCTGTTCACCCCAACTGAATCTCCTAGTGAACTGACTCCTGAACCAAATCACTCTGATTGACTTTATTAACATCAAAACTGTTTAATTCTACAGACGTATAGGTTTGAAAAGGGGCACACATATACCTCCCCACCCCACCCGGTATATGCTGTGTAATTCAGACATTTCTGATAAGCACTGATTTTGTCTTGTGGAGTCAGTATGGTTGGCTCAGTCAGTGTAGTGTCGCCACCTAGTGGACAGAGCGTACAGCATCACACTCACCGCTCTGAAATCGTATCAATTAGGGCCATTAGGCCTCGTTAGGCCGAGGCTGATGTAGCCAACAAACACACGTTCCTGAAGTTATCATAAATACACCATTATTGGAGTGTAAACATTGTAGCAGTAAACTGAACTGTTTGATCGCAGACGGGAATGGTGCACTGCGACACGGCAGTGGGAACGCCCGACTACATCTCACCCGAGGTACTGAAGTCACAGGGGGGAGACGGCTACTACGGTCGAGAGTGTGACTGGTGGTCAGTTGGAGTGTTCATCTTTGAGATGCTAGTGGGTGAGTAGTGGGATGTGGGTCTGTTAAAAAAAAAACCCTGCAAAAAGGTTGTAATTCATGCTCAGTTCACCATTTGAATGTGCTTTTTTTTTTTTTTTTTTTTTTTTTAAACATTTAATTCTTAATTTGGTTTTTTGAAGACGAGTGAGGTTCATTAATTTATGAGAATAAATACAACTAGCATTAATACAACAGATGATGAGTTTCTGTAGGGACGCTGAATAGCCATTTCTCATTTTGATGAAGGTAGTTGAGATCTTGTGAGCTAGTCTGAAGAACAAAGCTTGGTTCCAGATCCTCCCAGTCAGCACAGGGATGTGTTCAGTTCCATCACCTGATTTACATCTCACTGATTTAACATCATTAAGCACTGATTTACCAAACTTGGAGTTATAATTATAGATAATAGTAGACTCCCTTAAGAAGAGCTTTGGAGTGCTAATGAACAGAATGTTATTTGTATTTATTTATAGTTATATAAATTATATTTATATATAGTTAAAATTATTAATATTAGGATTTTACTAAGGAAATGAATGAACACTGCACAGATCTTTAACTATTATGTAAGAACAATTTTATACAATGTGTGTGTGTGTGTGTGTGTGTGTGTGTGTGTGTGTGTGTGTGTGTGTGTGTGTGTGTGTGTGTGTGTTCAACAGGTGATACCCCATTTTATGCTGACTCACTAGTGGGGACCTACAGTAAAATCATGGACCATAAGAACTCTCTAAACTTCCCTGATGATGTGGAGATTTCTAAAGAGGCCAAAAACATCATCTGCGCTTTCCTGATGGACAGGTCAGCTATTCTCATCTGTCCAGCAGACCTGATACATTACAGATCACTGTGACATACAGGCTGCTCCTTGTATCATTGGTTAATGGTTAGTGTGGTAATTGCTCTTTGCACTGCTGACCTCACAGAAGGACGTCAAGCCCTCAAACCAGTTACACACACTGTTGTTTAGGAAAGGCAGGTTTATTTATGAAGCACATTGAGTACACCAGGGCAGTTCAGCGCGGTGTACATAATGGCAACAGAAAGACAGAGATAAGTAATGAAATAATTGAAATAAACAGTATCCGGTAGAAGAAATGCCTGTGTGAGCTCTGTGTAGCTGTGTGCAGGTATGCAGGCCTGTTTACAATGTGTGTTTTTGTGTTTCTAGGGAGGTTCGTTTAGGCCGAAATGGTGTGGAAGAGATTAAGAGCCACCCTTTCTTCAAAAATGACCAGTGGACTTTTGACACAATCAGAGACAGTGAGTCACAAACCACAGCATAACAGTATTTTTAGTATTTTTGATCCCATATGTCTTCTGTCCTGTTTCAGTTACAGGTGTAACTGCACACCTTTGATTAAATCTGTGGTCGATTAATATAGACTTTTCTCTGTCTCACTGCAGCCGTGGCTCCTGTGGTGCCAGAGTTGAGCAGTGACATTGACACCAGCAATTTTGACGAAATTGAAGAGGATAAAGGTGACGTGGAGACGTTTCCAACACCCAAAGCTTTCGTAGGGAACCAGCTCCCCTTCGTCGGCTTCACTTACTTCAAGGAAGACCAGTAAGAGCACTTGCTGAGCATTTACTGTAGATTTGGCTTTTAGTCTCTATGCTCTAAAAAATAAGGGTTCTTCAGATGGTTCTTGGAATGATTCCAAAGAAAAACACTTTTGGCCCTGTAAAGCTTTTGTAATAAAGATATGTGAGTGAATGTTCTTCAGACCTTTTAAAATGTCCTTCACATTCACAAATGGGGTTCTTTATTGAACCAAAAGTAGTGGTTCTATAAATAAACATGTTTCACTGGACAGGCAGAAAGAAGTCATCACAGAAAAGGTAACAATTCGCTCACAGCAGACCAGTTGTCTGTTTATTAGCTGTTTGTTTTACATGTACAGGGGTCAGACAATGAAACTGAAACACCTGTCATTGTAGTGTGGGAGGTTTCATGGCTAAATTGGAGCAGCCTGGTGGTCAATCTTCATTAATTGCACCAGTAAGAGCAGAGTGTGAAGGTTCAATTAGCAGGTAAGAGCACAGTTTTGGGTGACATACCAGAGTTCAAAAGAGGACAAATTGTTGGTGCACGTCTTGCTGGCACATCTGTGACCAAGACAGCAAGTCTTTGTGATGTATCAAGAGCCACGGTATCCAGGGTAATGTCAGCACCACCAAGAATGACCAACCACATCCAACAGGATTAACTGTGGTCGCAAGAGGAACCAGGTGTTTCAGTTTCATTGTCCAACCCCTGTATCTGTTACATATTATATAAAAACAGGATTTTCCATATACAGTCAGCTCCATATTTAATGGCATTAGGGATACTCTGAATTAAATTCAGAATACCAGGCGCTGGTGTTACTCAGTGTACTGTTTGCGATGTTTGGATGTCAATGATGAGTTAAACTTTTTTTTTTTTTTTTGCACATGTACCCCATCTTGACAATTCAGAAATGTCAAGCATATTTACTGCATGTTTACAAAAGCATGTTTACTGCACTGACAAACAGCCCCTCACTCCAAACCACTGAAAATACTTTTTTTTTTCTTCATGGCCCCTAAGTGGCACCCTTGGTAATCCGATCAATCAAATTTATTTGTACAGCACTTTATACAATGAGCTCAGTGGCACTGTATGATGTTGCTACTTGTTTCTACCTGTGCTTTACAGTAAAGTTCATAAAGGTGGGGATTCTTTACTTCTTACAGCAGCTGTAATTGTAGCATCACTGATGGCGGTCTTGTTCTTTTCCAGGTTATTGAGCGCTTCCAACAGTTCTGCAGAACACCCTACTAAAGGAGAGGTGAGAGACATACACCAACTTAGTCAGAAGTACAAATGTATATTTATATAACTCCCTCTATAAGTTACTTAAAGCTATTAAATGTGTAACTTAATGCATAATTTACAAGCACTGATGTGATTTCACTCGTTTCACATATAAAATGACGCTCTGGTTTTTCCTAAATAACTGCCTTCTGAGAGCAAAAGTAACACAATTTGAGCATGTTTGGGTCAGTGTTGTTAGTAAAGCAGCAAGGTATTCTAACCATTTCCTTCTGTTTTCTGGTCTTTTGTCTTGCAGGACAGTGTTGCAGTGAGTATGCACTTTCCTCTTTCACTTCCTTCCTGCAGAAGAAGGCAGCTTGGGCTGTTTTGGTTATTGTTGATGATTATCCTCGCAATGCTGCTCTCTTGCGTGCTCACGGCTCAGTTTTAAACAATGTTTAACCAAACAGATGCAGTGAGCTGTGTATAAAGATGAGATTGACCTCTAGCTGTGGCTGGTGGTGTAATTCACACTCCTGAATCTGAGACAGAATTTGGATTGAAAAATAGTTTCATTTGAATCAAACTAACCTCAGATTTAAAACCTCCACATTCCTAGACAGTGTGTGATGATTATTGTTGATTGAGAACGTAACCATTTTAAGTTGTCAAGTATATTTGGATCACTGTTTGCAGGGAACAGGAGGTAATCCTATGATTGTGAGCCACTGGCATTGTACTAATGCTGTGCTAATGCTGTGTTAATGCTGTGCTGATGCTAATTGCTGCAGATTCAGAAAAAGCTCCACTGCCTGGAGGAGCAGCTGAATAATGAGATGCAGGCCAAAGATGAACTGGAGCACAAGTACAGGACGACCAGTGGACGACTGGACAAAATCACCAAAGAGCTCGAAGAAGAGGTTTGTGTGTGTGTGTGTGTGTGTGTGTGTGTGTGTGTGTGTGTGTGTGTGTGTGTGTGTGTGATTCTGAATTTATAATAAACCAAACAAAATCAGTTCTAACAAAGTGCTAAAAATGGTGATCTTTTATTAATTGAAACCGAAAGATGAAACTTTTTTTTTTATTTTCAAACCTGAGGATGAAAGGCAGTGAGATGCTGTATGTAGTTTATATAGAGTGGACTATTTTTAAGAAATGGTAGTTCAGGGGAACTGTAGAGGTCAAGATGAGCTCTGAAGAGCAAGAAGACTCAGTTCAGAGTCAGTTCATTTAATGGCATGAAAGGCAAAGCAACACGTCTGATTACCTGTAAGAGTGTTGCTGGCAAAAACACAATCTTACACAATCGAATAAGAATGAACGATTAACTGTGAGTTTGTCACCAAACCCAACGTGTGAAATGTGATTCATAACGGAGAGGTCAGATAGAGTTTAGGAACAAGTGCTAACTTGATTTTAGGAGCTATTGGACTAATGAGCTCTGGCTGCAATCAGCAGGTACATTTGGAGAATAAAGGAGCTGCAGTTCATGAAAAGAACTCTCTCTCTCTCTCTCTCTCTCTCTCTCTAATATATATATATATACACACACACACATACTAATTTATTAAAAAATAATATTGTGAAAGTTTGTTTCAGAAATTCAGAACATCAGATTTCATTGAGTATTTTGGCTGTTAACTGTTTAAATTTTGTTAGATTAAATTATTAGAACTAATTTGTTACTATTATATATGTGTCTGTGTAGATAACAAGTAGGAAGGCTCTGGAGTCTTCGCTACGACAGCTGGAGAGAGAGAAGGCTCTACTGCAGCACAAGAGTGTGGAGAGCCACAGAAAGGCAGAGAGTGAAGCTGATCGCAAGCGCTGCCTCGAAAATGAAGGTAACCACACATGCCCTTAGTTTGTCCCACACTTATTAATTTCATACACACACCTTCACACTTTGTCTTTTGCTTTATAGTGAACAGTTTGAGGGACCAGCTGGAAGAGATGAAGAAGAGAAACCAGAATTCTCACATTTCAAACGAGAAGAACATCCAGCTGCAGAGACAGGTAAGAGCACACCTGGCTGGGCCTTAATTTCCCTGAGGGAAGCTTCCCAAAGGGATCAATAAAACAATCTTTTATCTATCAAGGAACTTGCAGCAGCTGTATGGACTTTCCAAATTTTCTGCTTAAATCATACATTTATTATTGAAACTTTAATTTAAAAAAAATGATAAAGTTCTTGGCGAAAGGCCAGATGTCTGCTGATGTTCTACTGAAGGGCTCATATACTTTTTGACTTCAAAAAATGAACAGTACGTTTGTTCGTGTTGTTAAAACTAGTTCAGTTCTACCATAGTTAATATTTGTGGATAAAATCGCACAGTGGTTCAACCTACATTAAACTTTATTTTCTGAGAATAATTTCCTGTGCTGTTCTCTGCAGCTGGACGAAGCAAATACTTTGTTACGCGCTGAATCAGATGCGGCGACCCGGCTGCGGAAGGCGCAGGCGGATTCTAGCAAGCAGCTGCAGCAGCTGGAGACGCATGTTAGGGAGCTGCAGGATAAGTGCTGTCTGCTGGAGAGCAGCAAACTGGCACTGGAGAAAGATTACATCAGCCTGCAGGCTGCACTGGACACAGAGACACGGGAACACACACAGCGCTCCGAGACCATCTCTGACCTGCAGGGTAAATTCATTCACACTATAAACTTACAGTCTGTATCGCCTTCCGAAATAGACAGAACTGGAAAAGCAGGGGGCCTATGTTCTGGCTTGCCTTTGTAGATGTAGGTAGCAATATTGTGGTGAGGATGGGGAAACGGGACAAGTTGCAATATTGTCAGTCAGCACTGTCCAGTGTTTTTTGAAGCATGTGGTCAAGAATAAAGATATACCAGAATTCATCCTGTTATTTTTTTCTGCAATCACATGATTAATACATACAAGGGATCTGGCAGCATTACTATGTCATTAACACTGCCTCCGTCATGTTTGACCAATCAAGTCATATCTGTGTTCATCTGTTTGTCCATCTGCTTGTATATCCATCAGTCCATCCATTCATTCATTCAAGTCCATCTGTCATCTGCACATGTCTGCCTATTGACTAAGTCTATCTATCTACCTGTGTGTCTACCTATCTGTCTAGCTCTCTTCCTATGTCTCACTTTCTTTTCCCTGTTCTCCGTTTCTAGTACGTCTCTCCAGTCTGGAGGATGACGTAAAGCAGACAAGACAGGCTCTGTCTAAAGCGGAGAGTGAAAAGAGGCAGCTTCAGGAGAAACTCACTGACCTGGAGAAGGTAACTGGCTTCTTTCTCACACACACTACACTCATTACGCAAATACCAGTTAGAATCAATAGCTTGAAGGCATGGCTTTGATTGTTTAAATATAGGGGAGTCTTAAGTTATTCTAATGTATGTTTATTTGAAACATTTGTTTGAGTAAGACGTGTGTTTGAAATTGCAACTGAATTGAATAAAGAGTCTTTAGCTAGTAAATGCCTGTTTGTGCCTGTGTGTGGATTGCTTTAAGCCAAATGTAAACATCCAGTATAACTATTTATGGATATATTTATCACTTTAAAAGGCACATGTGTACAGTGCTGCGTAGCGGAATCACACCTTGTGTTCTCAGCTTTGTAAGTCAGGAATTCCTTGACACACCGGCACAAATCACATAGGGTTACAAACTGCAGAACCTACACATTCTAACAGCAGTGGTTATCTTGTAGTGCAGTGAAGCATCTGAGAGTAATTTATTGTGGAAATCACACTTGTTTTTAGAAGCTCCTGTTATTAAAATCCAATATAATAAAGCAGTTTTTATTACCTGAGATGTTGGTCAAGTTGGCCATGAACAAATAAATTCAAGTTTTGGGCTGCTATGACAAGCAGTTTTAGAGATGGGCATAGATCCAAGAGGAAAAATCAGCCAAAAATTTAAGACCACCTGAATTTTTGAATACATTTTGTAACAGCAATAAGCTATATTATACAATGTCATATATTTTTTGATTCTCAACTTATAGACACCAATCTGCAACTTTTTTGTTCAGAAATCTAGTCTAAATCTTGAATGTGAAATCTCCACATTCAAAAATAAGTAAAAAAAAATATTTTTTGATAGCAACTTCATCACTTTCAAGATATTAAACTTCTGATAGTATGTACACATCAAGTAATTACATATTTATGAAGCCAAAGGCCTTCCATAAACATATCATATGCCATGTGACTATCTCATGTAATTACTGTTATTACAAAAAAAGAGGCAAAGACAAAAACACACAAAAGCACACAACTTGTGTAGCTAGGGCTCAAATACTATGACTAAAACTAGGAGAAATAAAACGTTTTCTTCTTAATATATTTTACAAATCACACACAGCATTCTTTAATCAGCTGTCAGCTTTGAACTTCATTCCCTTTCTCTTGTTTGTTGACCCCACCCCTCATTTTAACACCCCTCCCATGTGGTTTATCCATTCAATAGGAGAAGAGCAATAAGGAGATCGATATGACCTATAAGCTGAAGGTGTTGCAGCAGAGCCTGGAGCAGGAGGAGGGGGCACATAAGGCCACGAAAGCCCGTTTGGCTGACAAGAACAAAATCAGCGAGTCTATCGAGGGAGCCAAGTCTGAGGCCATGAAAGGTATATATGATGCATACCATTCGTGTAAAGTGTGTTACCTTGGTTACAAGGGTACAAGGGTGGTTTGCTGTAAAGGCTGCAATACTGTGGATTAGTGTTTAAAAGAATCTACAATGTTATCAAATAAGGGTAGAAGTGACAAGTGTACTGTGAAGCGTTTAAGAGACTAGTGTTCTAGGGGAAGATATTAATAGGGCTAGTGTACTGCCAAGGGTATGTGCTTGCTGCAAAGACTACAAGGAGGTAGTGTGATTACATAGTTTTTCAAGGGGTGCTGTGGACGTTCTGTAAAGCTAGTGTGCTACAAAGTTAACTGAAAAGGGTGCAAAGGTGCAGTGCTTTCTGAAGGGCTTTGTGTGAAGGACTATGAAGGTGTTTCAAGCTACAAAGTGTTAGGATAGGAGGATAGGATCGAACTTTATTGATCCCATGGGAGGGTTCCCTCAGGGAAATTAAGGTTCCAGCTGCAACATAGGTACAGTACAGAAAGGTAGAATGAGACAATTTAGTAAAGAAACACTATATAAATATAAAGAATATATAATATAGAGGCTATATTACAATGTACAATATATATAGTGACTGAGAAAAAATAGAAAAAGAGAAAAAGAGTCCAGTAGAACGGGGTATTGCACATTATTATTGTTATTGCACTTGAAACTGTGTATTGCATTGTTATTATTGCACTTGTGTTGTGGTTGTGGGTTGTGAGTGAGTTACTGGTCGTTCCTACTCATTCCCATCCTCCTGCTAGCTTTCCTTGCCCCCAGAGAGGAGTTGTACAGTCTGATGGCGTGCGGGACAAAAGAGTTTTTAAGTCTATTGGTCCTGCACTTGGGAAGGAGCAGTCTCTCACTGAGCAGGCTCCTCTGGTGGCTGATGACAGTGTGTAGAGGATGACTGGCATTGTCCATAATGTCCAGCAGTTTTTTCAGAGTCCTCTTCTCTGCCACCGACACCAAAGAGTCCAGCTTTGTGCCAACCACAGAGCCGGCCCGCCTGATCAGTTTGTCCAGCCTGTGTGTGTCCTTCTTGGATATGCTGCCCCCCCAGCATACCACAGTGTAGAACAGGACACTGGCGACCACGGACTGATAAAACATCCCCAGGAGTTTCCTGCAGATGTTGAAGGACCGTAGCCTCCTCAGAAAGTACAGCCTGGACTGTCCCTTTCTGTACAGGTTGTCGATGTTGCATGACCAGTCCAGCTTGTTCATGTGCTACAAAGGGAACACGGGCTTAGTTTGCTATGCAGGCAACAAGTTATCTAGTGTTTTGTGAAGATGCTGAAGACCTGAATGATGTGCTATGAACCCTAGTGTTGGATGGTGTAACTGCAGTGTTCTGTTTTCTTGTATAAGCAGAACTGGAATGGAAACTGCAAGAGGAACGTGCCTCTAAGCTGCGTGTGGAGAACCGGCTGCTGGAGCTGGAGAAGCAGAACTCCATGCTGGACTGCGACTACAAACAGGCCTTGCAGAAGCTCGACGAGCTGCGCAGACACAAGGACAAGCTCACGGAAGAGGTGTGTGTATGTTTGTGTGTGCTCTACTTTACTGTTTTACTGTTTGCAGGATCCAGATGTGTGTAGTTTGACTGATCGGGTGGGCTGGTCCGGCAGGAGAGGTCCAGGAATGCGTTAGAAATGTGCAGTAGATACGCAGCTCTGCAGAAGATTTCCTGATAAGGTTGGATCTCAGGATTAATAAGTGGGTTTGAGGTTCCTAAGCAACAAACATTCTCCTGTACGTGAGATTCCTAAACACACAGACTCTTGAGAGGAACTCTGCAGCTTCTACTAAAGAGCAGTAATCAGTGTCAGAAGTTGGTTAGTTTGCTAAGTTTTCCTGAGAGATTAAACCAGCAGGACAGGATTGTTTTTAATTGACAGTTTTTTAAGATGTTAGTTTTTTTATGTGGGTAAAGTACTTTGCAGTAGTCAGAGACCACCCTCTGTTTATTTATTTACTATCTAAACAGCTACTAGGTACACATTTTTCAAGAAATACCTCATAAACAAGTTCCAGCAGAAAGAATGGGTCTTTTAAACACGCAGGACCTTGCAGTCCCCCAAAACTGCCCCTAAAGATAATCCAAAAATCGAGTTCGAGGACATGACGTTTTGCTCTTAACATCGTTGAATGTGTTTGGATTGTTTGAAATTGGATGGTGGGAAGCAGAAATGCTCCAACTCCTTAGATTGAACTTTGTAGGTCTGCAGATTTCAGGGCACCCCCACCACCATGTTTAACAAATGAGTTTGCATGCTATGGATCTTGGGCAGGAGGTAAGGACAAATCTCCTGCAGAAACAGTGGGAGTGGACCTCTAGAAAAAATATGGAAGCTGTAATAAATGGTTGAAACCCTCAACAGGCAACTGTCTATTATTTTTCCCCCCCGCTATAGTTTAGAACACAACCACCGTGATGTGTGAAGAAACATGTTGTGTGTATGTCTTAGGTGAAGAACCTGTCTCTGAGGATTGAACAGGAGGTGCAGAAGCGAAGCCTGACCCAGAATGACCTAAAGGTCCAGAACCAGCAGCTGAGCACACTGCGGACATCAGAGAAGCAGCTTAAGCAGGAGATCAACCATCTGCTGGACATCAAGCGCAGCCTGGAGAAGCAAAACACAGAGCTGCGCAAGTGAGTAGTCCCACAATGCACCAGGATTTAGGTTTGAGGATAGTTGAGATGTTGTTTTTAACAACATTTCATTCTTTCTTCGATCTCTCTCAGGGAGCGTCAGGATTCTGACGGTCAGATGAAGGAGCTGCAGGACCAGCTGGAGGCTGAGCAGTATTTCTCAGTATGTAACAGTCCCCTCTGATGAACAGGATGTTTTAACCTTCTTCTTAGGTCAAACTGGCCCGTTTCAGGGTTTAAAAATACAGAAAAGATTATTAGTGTAATCAACATTTAGATGGAAAGTGATAGATTTTCCAGTTACTTAGTTGCACTAATTAAAATATTGAATACATTAACCCAGGATGATTTTACAATGAGTGAATTATCCTACATAAACCCAAATTAAAAAATTGATATCACTAAAATTGCTTACATTGATATAAATTGAGCTAAAACGAAGGCTGGACAATTACTCGGTATCAAAATTGACCTTCAGAATGTCTAACACATGTAGTTATACACCATATATTGGTTATTTATGCAGTAAATAAACATAAATATGAACATGTCAAAGGTCATGGAACATGAATTAGTCATTTGGTCACATGATTTTTGCCGTATCCCATGGAGCTAAAGAGCCCTGCCCTGACTGGGATATGTTTGTGGGGCTCTTGCAATCACATGTGGATGTGATTTCTGCCAAAGTGTCTTTTCTGTTTGCATGGACACTTTTAGCCAAATGCCAACCCTCATGATGGTTAAGAACCCATGGGTGTTCGCTGCACCATCCACTGTGCACATTCACAATATTCACACGTGACTCTGTGGATTGGGGAATGTTAAATGTCTGCACATCTACGGGAAATGGAATCTCCCATCCACAAACTCAGATAATCCACTTCGCCTTGTAATGAGTACGCTGGTCAATCACAGCCTCACTCAAACTCAGCGTAACATCTCACAACTTAGACACGTCTGGGTGTGCCCAAGCATCCCCTGAGGTGACACCATTTCATTCAACACATTGTAATAATTGGTTAATTGGGCACAAAGACATCTTTTCTATAACTATTTTTCCGTTCAGATTTGAGGTGGTTTATTTATTTTATATATATATTTTTTCTTTTAAGGCAGTATGCATCATCAAAAATGAATCTTTGCATAAATCAGGATCCTCAATGTTGACTAGTTCAGTGCACAGATCGAGATTAAGCCTAGATTTAGCCCTAAGGTCTCTTATGGGACTAAACTGCAATATAGTTTAATTCATGTTTAATCTCAAAGCTTTAGAGTTTGACATTCAGCATCGCAAAAGCTTTGTCATAAATATTACAGCTGTGTGTGCGCGTGTGTGTGTGTGTGTGTGTGTATAGACACTTTATAAAACCCAGGTGAGGGAGCTGAAGGAAGAGTGTGAGGAGAGAAATAAGCTGTATAAAGACATGCAACAGAATCTGCAGGAGCTACAGGAGGAGAGGTGAGGCACACATGAGCATGCACATATGTGTTGGTCCATAAATGAAGTTTACAGGAGATGGGTATGCTGAACATCTGTGGGTGATCACTGTCACAGTGGTTACGTGTACATGCATTAGCCTGGTGTTTTAGTTATTTTGTCTCTCTCAGGGACTCCCTGGCCGCACAGCTGGAGATCACCCTGACTAAGGCGGACTCTGAGCAGTTGGCACGCTCCATTGCTGAGGAGCAGTACTCCGACCTGGAGAAGGAGAAGATCATGAAGGAGCTAGAGATCAAAGAGATGATGGCCAGACACAGACAGGAACTAGCTGAGAAGGACACCACCATCAGCTCTGTAAGTCACACACACACACACACCTCCCATCTATCACATACAGATGTGTAGTGTTTCATATAACCAGTCCCAAAAGACAACTTGCTGGGATGTGCTGGATATGGAATTTCGGGGATAATAAATTCCTGGTTAGTGCATTCAAAAATGTTTTTCCTTTTTTGCTTCAGAAAAAACAAACCAGTACTATCCAGTACACAACACACTAACCAGTACACAGCACTCTGTGCACAACAATAAACCTCCACACTGGCCACCACAACAGCAGTAATGCTGCTTGGTCATTTATGTTATATGTAGATACTGTATGTCAAAGACAGTAGTGCTGTGAAATTGAGGGACATATATAGGGACTGGAATTACTGGGCTGATGCACACTATATGGACACAAGTTTTGGGACACCTGTTCATTTATTGTTTTTTATTTAAATGTACTATTATTTATTATTGTTCTTTTGACATCAGTAGTATTTAAAAGAATGTGCTCTGTTTTCTACTGGATGTTAGCAATGCTGTGAGAGGACCTGATTGCTTTCAGCAACAAGAACCTTAATGAGGTCAGGATGTTGGAGGATAACACCCCACCTCATTCCTAACTCATCCAAAAATGTATAGGACGGAATATCATCATTCCAGAGAACACAGATCCACTGCTCCACAGCTCAGCGCTGGGGGCATTACACTCTTCTAGCCCACATTAGGCATGGTGGCAATAGGTTTCCCTGCTCCAATGAGTCCGATTCTCTTGGCAGCATTTCTCTACAGGGACTAGACAAAGCTGTGTGTGCTGAGTAGCTGAACATATCCATTAGAAGGGTTGTCCACAAATATTTGGACGTTTGGTGTACCTCCTCATATTGAATTCCATGTCGTGGCTTTTTAGGTGGCTCACTCCAGCCCAACATAGATTAGCTTAAGATGTTTAAAACTGCTGGGAAGTTGGTTGAATACGGTCAGGGCTAGGATTAGGAGGGAGGTTTAGGGTTTAAAGGAGAAAATGAATTAAAGTGTGTTTAATTCAATAAGTGAGTTAAAAGTGAGTATCTATTGTACAACGCATGTAAAGTAATGGTTTTCACACCTGGCACTGGAGGACTGTGCATTTTAGTGTTTATCCTGCCCCCAACACCTCACATTCAGTCAGTTGGCTAATTAAGAAGCAGGACAGATGGTTCTCCAGGACTAGGGTGTGTACCACTGGTCTAAAGTGCTACTGAATCAATTTCTTGACCTGAATCTAGACCTGTTGTGACCACTTGTTTCCCTATGAAAATGAAGTATTTGTTAAAATCAGGATCAACACTGAAATTTGCATTTCTTTCTTTTTCTGGTTCGCAGTTAGAGGAGGCGAACCGCACCCTGACAAGTGATGTAGCAAACCTGGCCAATGAAAAGGAGGAGCTGAACAACAAGCTGAAGGAGGCACAGGATGGTGAGAGGTTTTTCTGGGGCTTTCGCAGCTGGTGGTTTTCACTGCAACGTCCCATAACTGCCTCGCGCAGGTCCCGGAGGGCCAGATTCTTGCAGAGTTTTGTACATTTGCTGCACAAGCCCACCTGATTTATCTCACCTGTTACTTACCAGGTGCACTTGGTGGGCTGCAGCAGGGAAACCTGTGCTGGACTCCGGCCCTCGGTTCCCCACCCCTGGCCTAAAGAGATCTATTTAAGACCTTCCTTCAAGTTCCTGGCTCTCTGTAGGCCTTTTGTTGATGCTGAAATGTGTTTTGGTTTTTAGACCTGCAGAAGCTGAAGGATGATGAGCAGTCTATCACTCAGATGAAGCTGGCTTATGAGAAGCAGCTGCAGTCAGAGCGGACCCTCAAAACACAGGTGAACTAAAGGCAGCTAAAGGCATTGTGATGTGCAGGAGGTGGATTAAAATAATCTAAACATAACTGTAGGGCACACTTTTAAAAAAAGATTCTTATATATTTACGGATCATTAAAGATTACGGGAAATCTAGTGTTTCTTGAAGAGTGGGAGGGGTTAAACAAAGCCTGTCAGAGGCTTTTCTTCCACTATGAGGAGCACACACATTCAGAAACAGATAGCACAGGGTTAAATCACAATTTTAAAATTGATTGAGGATTTTTCGACATGGGTATTGGTATCAGTGCCCTCTTGTACATGTAGAAGGTAAAACATTGAATTAGATGTGTAACTGTTATATTTGCCTCTTCAATAAATATAAGATTCAATACATTTAAATTCAAAATACTCAAACGTTTTGAGTGTTCACCGACAACCCTGCAATGAAGCGTGTCTCACCTGTTTGTTTGCTTGTTTGTTTGTTTGTTTTTTAGGCTGTGAACAAGCTGGCAGAGATCATGAACAGGAAGGAGGTGCGCGGTGGTGGCAGTCGCCGTGGAAACGACACGGACGTCAAAAGGAAGGAGAAAGAGAACAGGAAGCTGCAGTTGGAGCTTCGCTCAGAAAAGGAGAAACTGAACAGCACCATCATCAAATACCAGCGGGAGATCAACGACATGCAGGCGGTACTGACCACACCCACACACCCAGCACTGGTGCACCATTACAATGATCTCTACACAGTGCTCATATAAATATCTCACAATAAAACACGCCCCCACCACAAAAATAATGCATCCTCATATCACATACACCCGTACTTAGTGTTAACAGTGTAGAACAAGTACTCCCCCAAACCACATGCCATCAGAGTAAGAGGAAACAACCCTTTTAACTTTGAGTGGAAATCAATACAGGATTTACAAGTAATTTTGGAGGAATTCTGTTGGTCCATTCATCACAAAAAACTCAATGGAAAGAACAACAAATTCACATTATATCAAAAAGTTAAAAATGGCAGCGTATATACATATAATATATGTCAGCAATATATTTTATGTAGTTTATGTTCTCCAGTTGTTTGATGGTGTGGAGGCAACCCCGGTCCCAGAGTGCCAGATTGAGCCACAAGTTTGTGTTCAAGCACGCCTGATTCAACTGATTCAACTTACCTGTTAATTGAAGGGTGTAGTAGGTCTGTTGGAGCAGGGAATTCAGTAGACTGTGCAGGAGGCTGGCAATCCAGGACCAGGGTTGCCTATCTCTGAGTAACTTTCTGGATGGCCCAATCAAAGTTTGTTTGATTTAATTGAATTGTTATCATTTCAGTTTCATTCCAAGTCAATTCATTTGAAATAAGTGTCAGGAAATAGAATAAATATGCTCGTATTATTGTCTCATAGAGAAATACACACGGTAATGTTGTCCTATCTCTCTCTGTGTGTGTCTTTCTCTCTCTCTCTCTCTCTCTCTCTCTCTCACTCATTCACTCTCTGCAGCAACTGGCAGATGAGTCTGTGATGCGGGTGGAACTGCAGATGGCTCTGGACAGTAAAGACAGTGATATTGAGCAACTCCGCAGCCTCCTAAACTCCCTTAATGTCCACTCCCTCGACTCAGCCAGCATGAGCAGTGGCCCTGATTTTGAGACGGATGACTCGTTACCAGGTCTGCTTTAACACCCTCACTCTGCCTTCTGTTACTGTTACATGAGCTGGCTTTATTTATCTCTTCATCTATTTATTTATCTATTTTATTTATCCGTCTATTTTATGTGTTTGCTACAACTACTGTTAAAACGGAATCAGATTGTTTTATTTTTCAGTAACTTGAAATGTAATCTGAACTAATTATGGAACTAATTTGTTTGTTTCAACATTTAACAATTTTATTAAATAATGAAATGATGAATAATGTTCTCTAATCTGTTTATAGGTCATTTAAATATAGTATGCTATAATTACCCTGATTGTCACCTTTTAAATGAGTATAAATTTTGGAGCACTAAATTATTATTAGAATAAATAAATATTTTCATAAACATATCAATATGTGATATTAGACCACTTTTTCACTTTTTCTCAAAAAAATTGAATATGTTAAAAATGTGTTATTAATTAAATTAAAGAAGCGTATCTATCATATACTAGTGCATCTAAAAAAAATGAATACTGTGAAAAAAGTTCATTTCATTTAAAGTAATCCATTTCAGACTTTTTTTTAAAGTAATCTAATTCGTAATCTATTCAAATATGAATTAAAATGTTCTAATATTTTGAGATTCTGGATTTCTGGTTTTCTATGAGTTATAAGCCAGTTTATCTTTTGGAATGAAATTGTGATCATGAATTTTTAACAATATTCTAATTTTTATGTCATTTATATTCATTACATTTACCGTAACACATTTCAAGTCTTTAGCAATTTTCATAGCTCATGATATTTAGAAATCTAGAATCTCAAATTATTATTATTATTATTATTATTATTATTATTATTATTATTATTATAGCTGTGAATATTATGTTTTTTCAATGATTTTTAAATATGTAATATAAGTTTGAATTAACATTAAAGCAAAAAGGCCAAAATGTCACCTTAATTTCATGAATTTAAAATGGTAGTTTTAAAAAATATTTTTTTGTGTAGCAATATCATGTACAGCTATACACATAAGAATTTTATACTTTATATGCAGTTTCCTAAACACCTACAATATTCACATATTGTTTAAGAAAAATCAACTGTTTGTACAGTAATGTTTGTTCAGACATTCAGTTTAGGTTTATTTAGATTCTTATCACTCACTGTCCTTTATTTCTTGGTTTCTGCCTTTTCCTCTCTCCACCACAGATCTTCCTTTCACTCCCTCCTGTTTCTCCCTCCTTTTCATGAAAAGCTCTCTTCCTCACCCCCTTCTTCATCTTACTTCAGCAAGCGTCTCACCCTTCACTGCTGTACAGGTCTCATGTGTGTACTTCAGGATCTTCCGTTAGGTTCTGAATTAGCGTGCTCCTGTTTGTTTTGGAGAACATGAACCACGTGTAAAGCAGTCATGTTCAGTGATTGTGTTTCATTGCACAGAGGCCAGACTGGAGGGTTGGCTGTCTCTACCTGTCAGGAACAACACCAAACGCTTTGGCTGGGAGAGAAAGGTGAACTGATGTTTAATACTGTTAAATGGTTAATGCAGGGGTTCTCAACATTTAGCATCTCATAGCCCCTGTTATAAGAAAATGAAAGTTTTTAGATGCCTGTGGCTGCATTATCTCAAAGCGCTGGTGTTTCAGTTGCCCTGCGACAGTTCTGTGATATTATTTGTGCATTTCTGTTTGTGCTTTATGTGCTCATATAATGTTTATAATGGGAAGGATGGGACGGGGGGGGGGGCAGGGGCAGTTTGATTTAGTGGATAGCTGTGAGTGCAGGTATCAGACTTCATCTGGCTTTTTTTCCCTTCCTGCAGTATGTTGTGGTGAGCAGCAAGAAGATTCTGTTCTACAACAGCGAGCAGGATAAAGAACACTCCAATCCATACATGGTCTTGGACATAGAGTGAGTATGGTCTGGATTACAGCTCCTTATTGTTTGGAAGCAGTGGATTTAGTCAAGAATGGATTTAGTCATTTATTCACCTTCATAACAGAAATCAGGTTGCAGATGAAAGATAAACAAGAGGAACATAAAAAAATCAGTTCATTAATTAAAAAAAAATGTAAATCAGTTCATTAAAAACGATTTAAAATGTTTTTATAGTGCAATCAAGGTCATTTTTTTCTGGAACCATTTATACATAAATTCAGTTCTGTTGTCTCCATAACTGCTTCTGATCTGAATAACTCCATAACTGATATGGAGAGTGTTTTTCAGTCTATTACATTGTGATGACCTTCCCAATGTAAATTCTCTAGTCAGTCGTTCTGGCAGCAGTTTAAGCAGGGAGCCACCTGACTGGCTACTTTCACCCCTGTTCACACCTCGAACCTGACCAACTGACATGGACACTGGTGGTGGACATACTTTTTACATGTTATAAATGTCATTATTAGCTTCCAGAAGACAGATGTAAAATACAATGTCTAAGATCATTAAAATAAGAGACTCTGTTTTAAAATGCAGATTTCTCTAATTTAATGAATTATCTCAAAACTGAGTCTTAGTATGAAGACCTAACCTGTCTTTCTCACCTTTACATCACTTTGATTTTCTGTTTTGTCCTTGTTCATTTAATGAACAACACAGTTACAGGCTGTGGTTTTGTCTTCCTGCCTCATGTGTCTTTGTTCCTCTTTCCACAGTAAACTCTTCCACGTTCGTTCCGTCACACAGACAGACGTGTACCGTGCTGACGCTAAAGAGATTCCCAGAATATTTCAGGTATGATAACAGAAATCCAACCCTTCCTTTTCTAGCTAAATCATCTTCGCTGGCATTTTCCTCGATTAAACTTTTTGGTTCTTGGTTCTGTTTGATAAGTTCAGCCTTTCAGCCCAGGTGTCATGATTCTCCTAACCTATGTATTGCAGTTTTTCCTTTTTTTTTATTGGCCATTCAGAATAAAGGAACACGAGTAACTGGTTTCATCTTTCCAACGGTGTTAAAAATGGTACAGTTTTGTAAATGATCATCAGCAGCAACCAAGTCCACCAGATACTATTTACCTTTCATTTTAAATGAATGTAGACATCTTTTGATTTCTGTTGTAACCACCATGAGCAGCGAGACCCAACACCATCATCTGATATTGAGCTGGTAGAGCACAAATGATTGTTTATAGATGGACATTATATATAAAAGATGTGGAGGTGCAGAAATGGTGTAAATGAACCCTTTTCATGTTCTTATTTTTTGTCTTCATGTATTTAACATATAGATGTGCATTACTGTGAACGATGATCCCAAACTTTGTCACCCTACAATGTAGTGCAGTCTTGTTCTTCAAGAATAGCATTAGTACTCTTAGAATCCACCAGACCGTTTCTAAGGCACCTCTGTTATCCATTAAGTCTCTTCAGAGCTTCCTGTTCTGTTCATAAAGCCCCAGCTGCCTTATCTTCTTCCCAGATCTTGTACGCTAATGAGGGGGAGAGCAAGAAAGAGCAGGAGCTGGAGCCTCTACCCATCGGGGAGAAGTCCAGCTACATCTGCCACAAGGGTCATGAGTTCATCCCCACCCTCTACCACTTCCCCACTAACTGTGAGGCCTGCACAAAGCCCCTGTGGAACATGTTCAAGCCACCTCCGGCGCTGGAGTGCCGAAGATGCCACATCAAGTGCCACAAAGACCACATGGACAAGAAGGAAGAGGTCATTGCACCATGTAGAGGTGAGAGAGACACACAGAATCTTCACAAACTCATTACAGACTCACGTGAACTTTTTTTATACAGTAATGTAATATTTTCTTTATAACGTGATATATTCTGCTCTGGACGGTCTTTGGTGGGTGCGGTGGGAGACGGTTGTCGGTGGGTGTGTTGGGAGACGGTTGTCGGTGGGTGTGTTGGGAGACGGTCGTCTGTGGGTGCGCTGGGAGACGGTCGTTGTCGCCGGGTGCGCTGGGAGACGGTCGTTGTCGTCGGGTGCGCTGGGAGACGGTCGTTGTCGTCGGGTGTGCTGGGAGACGGTCTTCAGTGGGTGACGGTCAATGTCGTCCGGTGCAGAGGGAGACGGTCGTTGTCGTCGGGTGCGCTGGGAGATGGTCTTCAGTGGGTGACGGTCAATGTTGTCGGGTGCAGAGGGAGACGGTCGTTGTCGTCGGGAGTGGTGGGAGATGGTCATCGGTGGTTGCGGTGGGAGACGAGCTTTGGTGGGGGTGGGTGTAACTGAGCAGCTGGTTGGAGTAAAGTGCAGGTGCAGAAAGTTTATGTGGTGTGCAAGTGTGATGAGACAGGTGAGATCACCAGGTACATTCCAGGGGGAGCTGTGTTAATGTGGGACACTCCTGAGGAACCCCTCATGTTTGTGGAACAGTCTATGTTCCTGTTTTCAGCTCAAGTTCATTTTCATTTTCCTCTCTCCAGTGAACTATGACGTGTCTACAGCGAAGAACCTGCTGCTGCTGGCTGTGTCTCAAGAAGAGCAGCAGAAATGGGTCAGCAGGCTCGTTAAGAAAATCCCCAAGAAGCCGCCTGTGCCAGAGGCAACCCACCGCTCCTCTCCTCGCGTCCCTGTTAAAGTACAGGCCAGCCAGTCTTTGAGGAGACCCAGTCGGCAGCTACCAGCCAGCAAACCCAGGTGAGATTCCCTCAGGTTCAGCTGAAAATAGGGCTTTTGTCTGCTAATGTTTTTTCCTCAGTATTTGTATTGTTTAGTGCCTTTTCCTTATGATCAAAGCTGTGTTGTATCCAAATTGATCCGGTTGTGTCCGAGATTGACTTTTACTGAATAGTCTTAAATGGGCTTCGTATGAAATGAGGCAGATGTGGAAGTTTCTGATTGGTTATATTGGTAAGCTAAAAAGGATTTAAAGGGCCCTTATTGCAGAGAACCGTATTACTTTGATGTACTACAAAAACAGTAGATCCAGAATACACATTTTCATTCTTCCGTTCATTTATGACATTTGATAAAACAACCCATTAAAATTTCAACATATTTGCATACATATACATATAGTCCTGCACATGCACACCAAAGTTATGAGGAACAGTTCAGCTTGGTCTGCTTTTTTGAGTAAAGCATAATTTGAAAGATCCAATCAGAACAGAACTCATCTATATATATCGGTTTTAAAGGTATAGTATCAAAACATAGAATGGTAGATGGTTATGTAAAATTGTCATGAATTCGTAACTCAAAAATTGAAATATGGGCCTTTTAAAGAACCGTTAACACGGCTAGTGAATGTGAATTAAGACCAGATAACATAGTGCTGTTTTGTGGTGCCTTAGGCATTAGTCGGCACATTAAATCATGGGATAAAACTTGGAACTAGTTACGTAGTCCAACTCTGTATGACACACAGGGCTGTGCACAACTCTAAGGAGCCTACAGCGTCCCCTCCAGGCAGGGAGAAATTCATCTACCACAAGGGTCATGAGTTTATGCCCACTCTCTACCACTTCCCCACCAACTGCGAAGCCTGCACTAAACCACTGTGGAGCATGTTCAAGCCTCCTGTGGCTCTCGAGTGCCAACGGTGCCAAATCAAGTGCCACAAAGATCACATGGACAAGAAAGAGGAGGTTCTGAGACCGTGCCCTCCGACCAAATTCAACCCCGAGTTTGTGACTGGGTGAAAATAGCTGGATGAGGAGTTGACGTGTTCCTATAGCGCTAACAAACACATTTAAAATGAACTGGGGCTGAAGAGCCAGTAGCACATGAGGTCTGTTGCAGAGCTGATGAGGATCATACAGTACATCCTGAATTTCAGGGTAACAACTAAGCATGGCACAATACTACTGTTTCTGTTCTGATTTTAAAAGTATATTGAGTAACTGCCAATGTACACTTTGTTTTTTAATGCGCTGTTTGTGACTAAAGCGCTTCAGTGAAGACACATAAACGTAGATGAACATCTAAAAGTAGACTAGAATACCTGATAGACACTCATAACTAATGAGGATCTTCTAAAATGGCCATCAGTGCTTCCTTAAGCTCCAGTTCATTTTCCATATATGCGAACACAGTATTTTAATGGCGCGCTGATAACCCATCGAGAATTCAGTATCCATGGCATGTGCTGCTAACAAAGCCTAGACCTGCTCTGTGTTCACTTCAGCACGACTTGAAATATACTGATGCACTTTGGGGAAGAAAGGTAAACCTAGATGCTAGAACATCATTTGAAGGCTGCGTAACCTGGTATGCACTAATATTCTTCTATTTAAATTAACCCATCCAACCACACTCCAACCATCTTTCCATTTAAGAACTTTAATTGGCCTCATTTTTTGAATGACTATATATGCATGCAGCCTTCAAATTCTATTTATTTTTCAAAGCCACCTCTTGGCTTTTCTAGTTGTGGCAGGATCCTAGTCTGAGCTTTGCCAACAATGGTGGGGAGTTGGAATAAACTGTTGACTCCTCCAACAGTTTAGCGTCCTCTACTGGCAGTGACTTGAAACACTGGAGTTCCCATCTCTGTAGGCTAAATCTCTGCACTGTTCCTCCCTTACAGGGCTCTAGATGTGGGCAATGAGGACTGGCATTGGGCTTTGGATGAGGTTGATGATGCCGATGTTGAGAATGCATTTAATTTCTGAGGAGCATGCAGGGTTCAATCATGGTAACCCCTGGCCGAATGATTGTGAATGTTCTTTGCTTGTGGTGGGTTGTGGCTGCCGCTGGCGCAGACATAAGATCCTCTGCTTGGTTTGGTGGGTGGAAATGGCATCTGCTGCCAAGTGGGAGATGTAGAACTTGGCAGAAGTCAGTAGAAACTGCTGAACCTTTCCAAATATCCTCTCTTTCGCTTCTCAAGCATCCATGACAGTCTGACTGGATTTGAAGGAATAATCTGTCCAGAAATCGGAATCAAAAAATCCAGTTGTTTTCTACCTTACCCCAAATGACGTCAATCAGTCGAGAAAGAGCTTTGTTTATTTGTGGT
Source organism: Acestrorhynchus altus (assembly GCA_034509495.1). NCBI lineage: Eukaryota > Metazoa > Chordata > Actinopteri > Characiformes > Acestrorhynchidae > Acestrorhynchus > Acestrorhynchus altus. The sequence continues at coordinate 6,873,032 of CM067506.1, read as the reverse complement.
TTGCTAACAGTAGTAGTGGGCAAATTAGTGATTTATCTGATATTCCAGTGAAAGTTCTTACTAAGATATGAATCGTCATAACTTTCATACTAATATACCAAAACTACATGCATACAACAATGTAAACGCAGTCTAAACTATGGCCATGTTAATCTAGCATGAATACCAGGCCTTGGTCAACTGATCACTTGACCGTGGTTGTCATAAATGTAAAGTACCATTGAGCATCTAGTGACCACAGGCCTATCAGGTCACTGGTATTATTGTGTCTCAAAAATATGTGTAAATATTGTGTAAAATTGTAAAGATTTCCAAAAATCATTCTATATTTTATATTTATTACATTTAAAGTGACTCTTCAGGAACTTTCTGTTTGATTCATAATTTATTCAAACTGAATATCAAATATTTGGGATTCTGGACGGATCCATGAGATAAAACCATGCTGATCAGCAGTAACCTTTTCACTTTGCATCTAATGATAATTTTTTTGAGTTAGATTATAAAAATGAATGAACCTCATCAAAATGTCAAAATTTTAGATGCATGTTTAGAATATTTTTGTATATTTATATATCATTCAATTCTACTCAAAGTCCTTTGCATATAAAAATGATTTTAGATCACTGTAAAATATATTTTTTATTAAATGTTTAGGGTTTTTATTTAGCCATAACCAAAGCTGACCTCTAAATATCCTGCATTTCAATGCGATTAGTAAGCTAATGTTATCTATCTCACCAGTTATATACAGTAAAACACACCGTCACTCACAGTAATAAAGCTTAGCGTGTGTTGCCATTGGTAGTTTGTGTCTGAAGCTTATTTAGAAATTAGCAGGTTAGTTAATGCACCTACAGAAACAGTCCAAACAAGTACAAGTAGATATCAGACACGTCCTTGGCAGATATTAGGAGCAGTGATCATATCATTTAATTCTGATCTACTTTATGGGAACTTATTAGCAACAACAGCATAGTGCTGCACACCTGTATCATCACACACTAGCCTCAGGGGTGATCTCAGAGTGATCTCAGAGTGCTCTCACACTTGGATGTGGTGACACTGTGTGTATGACTCCATACGTCATTCCATGTTGTAGATAACGGTGTGACAGATAACTGTGACAGATTACTGCAGACCTTCACGCAGTGTGAGGAGAGTGTGATGATTTGGGCCTGCAGCTGCATTTTTTACTCCATTAGCCTCAGAGCTCTGACGTTGAAATTTAAAGAAGCACCCCAAACATGTCTTGGCTGTTGGACTACATTTGAAGTAAGGAGGGAATGGGAAAAACGCAAACACCTTAAAGAGCCGTGATGCACTCCATTTACTTTGCATTCCATCTCATCTGGCTGCTCTATTAGCATTTTTGCACTAACGAAGGAGAGAATGTTTAACAGAATCTGGGATTTTGCCCTTCCTTTTCCTCCGCCTGAATTTTAACCTATCGGCTTTTAACCTTCTCACCCCAGTTCCCCCAGGACACCATCTCCAGATATGAGACCAGAGGACTCCCGATGGCCTTCTGAATAAATGAATCACTTTTTCTTTTCTTTTCTTGTTTGTTTGTTTGTTTGTTTGTGTTGCCTTTTTTGTTGTTGGATTGTTTGTGTCCCAAACTTTTATTTATCAAATTTATAAGCCTGTGTTTACTCCTAGCTGGACATTGAGTATATAAGTATACAAATTAAAATAATGGAAAATATTCAAATAGAATTGTGATGCATTTTAGTACTTCTGTTTAGTACCCTTTGCAATAAAAGTTTGTGAACTGGAGTGTGTGTGTGTGTGTGTGTGTGTGTGTGTGTGTGTGTGTGTGTGTGGTGTGTGTGTGTGTGTGTGTGTGGTGTGTGTGTGTGTGTGTGTGTGTGTGTGTGTGTGTGTGTGTGTGTGTGTGTGTGTGAGATGAGCGGGGCTGTTACAGGCATGATGTGCATGCAGGGTGTGTGGTGGTGTTGTTGTGGTGCAGATTAACCCTTAGAAGTCTGAAGGTTATTATGGTCATTTTGCTGGACTGTCTAAATGTAACCACAGTCATTAGGGGTGTAGCAATGTGAAAAAAAAATCAGAATTGGGTTTGATATGATGTTTGATTTGAGACAGTGTGTGACAGGGGACCACTCTGGCAGTCTTCAAGGTAGATGTTACATGACTTGATCAAGAGCTGTTATGTTGGAAGTTGGGACATTTTCTGGCACTAATTTGTCTGTAATAAATTACAGTGTACTGTATCGAGACACAACTGAATGAAATACTGATGTATCGTTGCACCCCTTAAATATTGCTAACCCTGTGTAGTCCCTCAGTTCAGCTGTAGTCACAAACTAATATGGTGCTGAGGATACAAAGATACATTTAGATATAAAAACAAATAACGCACTGTATTCTTAACTTCCCTGGTGTTTATCAGTGCTGCCAATAACTTTGACTTCTGAGGGTTAAATTAATGGTTCCTATTTTTGGTTATTAATATAAAAAAAAAGATTCTGTCATAACTAACTCTTCCTCTTTCTCCTCCTCTTTAGCTAACCTCACTTTGGGAATGTGGTCTAACTGCGTGCTGATGTGGGGTCTCCTCCTTTCACAGCAACTAAAGACTTTCGGTCGTAATGTTTTACAGAGTTTTTCAAATTCAAAATAGAGAGAACAAGAGATGCACGAGTACTGGTTTTCTTCTTGTTTTTTTTTTTTTGTTTGTTTATTTGTTTTGTTCGAACGTTGCGGTGTAGGGATATCTCTGTTTATCTCTGTTTCATAAAATAACTGCGACAAGGCTGTCTGAAGCTCAGATTCACCTGCACCTGATCCACCAGAACCAACCTTCCTCCTTCTCCAACTCAAAATCCAAAAAACTCGGGCATCACCGTTGTGGACCACCAAACAAACAGTGGAGGGAAACATAAATATTCCTGACAAGGCACTGTTCTTCCATCATATCAGCTGGACATTCGTCCATGCCAGTTTTTTTCGTGTGTATTTAAACAAGTGTAAACATCATGCATTCATAGGCTTTGCATCCAAGAGGAAGCACAAGACCCTGTTAAATCTTGGCCTGAATCGAACATTATCTGCCACCATGTCTCATAGATTTTGGTTTCGGTACTGTACACTACACTGTTGGATAGAAATGACCAGAAATTTGCCACCAGGCTATATATAATATATTAATGCACTATATGACCACAAGTATCCAGACACCTCTTCTGATTTAAGATGCACCCGTAAGTGTGAACACAGCTTGTAAAATATCCATGAAAAAGCAGAGCTGTTGGATTGGGATGCTTTGAAGCCTAAGGTCACCATGTTCAATGCCAAGCCTGGAGTATAAAACCCTCCAGCAGAGTCTACGGAGGACCTCCACCCAACACCTCGATGAGTTGGAGTGGCAGAACGAATCACTCCCGATCAGCACCTGAGCTCACTGATACCCTTGTGAGGCTGAATGCAATGAAAACCTCCAAACAGCAATGTTCTGACATCTAGGGTGAAGCCTTCCCAGAAGACTAGAAGCTGTTACAGCAGCATAAGGGGGTGAACTCTCTGTTTGTAACAAACGCTGGAGGTGTCCGCCAACTTTTGGACGTATAGTGTGTACATATGCGAAGTCAAGAGTCCACTTTTGTGATGACCATGTGGTGTTTCTATATTTTACTGTGGATTCTAGCACATCCATCTGGGACTGTATTCCTGTTTACTCCCCAAAACAACATGCCTTAAGTGCTCCATTGTCACCAGGGTGCCGTATTAAACTGCGTCCACTTGACCTGTCAAAATGAATGTAAAGCTGAGATGACCGACAGTATTGTTTGTAGATGCAGGTTTCATGTCTACAAAGATTTCAGGCTGATCCAAAACCACTTTTTTATGACCCTGGGTGGGGAAGCATACGTTTTTGAGGTGTCTTATGAATGATATGAAGGCTCTTCAAAACCCTAATATTCACCCTCACCCCGCAGTTGATCTATCAACGTTCCACCCACAAATATATTCTTTCATAGCTACTGCTGCTCAGTTGGACAAGCATTACAGAAAACCGGTACAATCCCTTTCAACCCAAGTGAGAAATCACACTTTTGGCCTAAACCTCAGTTGCTGAAATATTTGGGCTGTTAGTTATGAAGATACGCTGAAAGCGTATACTGATAAATAACTCATTTGCTGTCCTCAAATGGTTGTTGCAGTAACTTAGGAAGCCGAGAAACCTCTGATTGGCTGCTTTCTAACCTGCTTGCTCCACGGTAAGCCCCTCTTCTACACTCCAGCACTCAGCTCCCTAAGGTGCATTTTTACAAATGTGCCGAGTGGGAAAGAGACCTACTGATATGGGGTGAATGTACTCATAAATGCTATTGTTTTAACACTGGTACATATTTTTTATTAAGACGACCAATCAGCTAATGTTGCCTGGAGGGTGTTTATTATCTCAGTAATGAGTTCTGTTTGTATTTCTAATAACACTAAACTATTAGAAATGTAGAATGACTGCAAACATTAATGTGGTTAAAATGTACCTACATGATCTTCTCTATAAAGTAGTAAAGCCAGTTAAAAGACTACATCTTTCTCATTGATGCCCCCTGTTTAGGTGTTGAATGGGAACTGGAAATACTGGCCTTCCTCCAGAAGAGCACTGGATGTGGTCAACTGAGCATATTGGTGTATATAAAAACCAGCTTTATTGTATTCGTTATTTTTATTTATACTAATATTGGCATTTTTATGTGTAAACAAACCGAAAATATTCACTTGAAAAGTGATTCCAAGTTTTCATGGGCACCCAAGGCTCACCGATGCTCATATTGGTCCCACCTCCACTCGGAGGACTTCAAGATCCTACTGGATCTTTTGAAACAGGAAACTGGGGGGTTGATATACACAGTATTAGGCAGATGGATTTAATATGTGCGAAATCCGGACATCTACCATTATTTTGTATCTTGTTCAACTTTGTAATGGTTGCTAAGAAAGTGTGTACTTGTGAGCATAGAATGCACTACAAGTGTGGTGTTTGGAGTGTTAAGTTGATTGGAAAAACGGAGGTCTCTGAACATTCATTACGTAAGCACCCGTATCCACCCCCCACTATCTGAGACAACCTTGTGGTTTGAAGTGATCTGAGTATTTTTCTATAGAGTTCAGCTGCGTGTGTGTGAGTGAGTGAGTGTGTGAGAGACAGAGTGTGAGTGAGTGAGTGAGCGAGAGAGAGAGGGAGTGAGAGGCAGGGAGTGCACTTGTGCCGTAAATGTGTTCCTTTACTGTACTTTTACAGAGCTTGTTTAAGGCACGATATATAGAGAATATACACCGTATATTTGACATGGCATCATAAAAGTCACTTGGTTTATTTATACTGGCCTGAGCACTTTTCATCTTAAAGCGCAATGTCCAGATCTGCATGTTTTATAATGCTGTATTGTTTTGACAGTAGAATAAAAACCCATATGTAGCCTTTGTGGTTTGGAAGACCCTGTATAACATTTTGCTTATTTTTGTAAAACAATAAAAAGTACTCTGTTCAAATGAACTATATAGCTGTGAATGTAGTTAAGAAAGTAAAGTTTTAATATAAAACACGTCTCTTGTTTTTCTCACCAGTAAGTCTGTGATGTAGTAACTGCAAAGGGTTTAAAGGGTCTGATCTACACGGACAAGCCAAAGTTCAGGGTGTATCAGATGTAAATTAGATTCAAAGGGTCATTAATCAGGAGACCACTTGTGTAGGTTGTCAATGTTGTGTATATGTGGACCAGTGTACACAACCCTTGCCATCCCACAACCAGTATGGGACTACCAGCAACCTGCATTGTGCAGTGTTGACAAATAGGTTCATGGCTTTATGGGATGTGCGCCACACGGTGTGCAGTGTTGTGGTGGTAACATAGGTACACTGGTGGGTCTATTGCTCCCTTATCCCCTGAAATTGAAGAACGCTGCACTGAGCTGTAGAATATGCGTTTAGGCTGCTGCATTGAATGTGGATTCTTGGTCGCTTGTCTGTTTGCAAGAACAATTCTAGCCATCTTTAAGCACCCAGGGGTGGCCACTGCACTGTCTACAGTGGGTGGTGATGCATTCTGATGCATCCAATTTATATGCTGATATCCCCTGACTTCTGTCATGACTGTGTTAGTCAGCAAGTGAACAGTCAGTAGAAGTGTAAGAATATAAGCCACTTTAACAAGAGCACGAGGTCAGAACCTCTCCAGCGCATCAGGAAGGTCTGGTAGGTGTGTTCCCGTGTGTATGTATTCGCCACTACCAAGCATTAGTGTTCCAAGGAAGAACAATCATGGGTGCACAAATCCATTAATGCTTATGGAAATCCCATCTCACAATGTACAGGCCCTAAAGAATGAATGTCTTGATGCCAGATACCACAGGATACATTTGAAGGTCTAGTGGAGTCCATGTCTCATTTGGTCAGAGGTGTTTTGGCAGCATGAGGGGGACAATATTAGGCAGGTGGTTTTAACGTTATAGCATGAGGCATGAAACACACTGTCAAGAAAACATTTTATTGGTCCAAAAAGGTTAACAGGCAAACTCCGTCTAGTACAGTAGCTGTACGGAAGATCCAAACATCAAATACATAACAGACTCAGATACGAGACGCTTTCTTCACATTCTAGAAGAAGTCTGCACCAAAATATAAAAATTCAAATGGGTTCCTGGTTTTTTTTCACCTGAATCAGCACTTTCTAGAAGGAATAAGTGCATCTTTCCATGTAAACTGTAAACACTACCTCGAAGTTCATTTCACTTCTGCTCCATGTTTCAAATAAACTAAGTATAGATCATACAACTATTTACACAATGAACCGTTCAATAATATCAGACAATCCTCCCCAGCGTTTTAGGTTCTCTCTAAACGCTTCATTGGAATATATCTCACTGGAAGTGTGTGGCCACCAATTACAGCCCAATAATACTAATGTTCACCTCTGAGAATCTTAATAATTAACTAGTTAAGATGCAAACAGAATCATTCAGAGTGGGTTCGGTATGAAATGCTCTGTTCAAGAGAAACGTACCCAATCAGAATCGTCCACAGTGGTGGTGAATGGAAGCAGACGTCTGAACTTCTAAAAGCTCTCTCAAAGTTATTACACCTGGTTTATGAATTCACTACCTGATGCCCGACAGGTTTTCTTTTACAGCAGTTTCTGCTTTTAAAGCATTTTTAAATCTATTTTTGGTGGAAGGATGTGTGCAGTGTGTTGTGCAGCAAAAAAAAAAAAAAAAAGTATTTGTCCTGATTTTATACTACTTTACCCTTTTCAGTATTCCACAAAAGCTCAGAAGAAGCATCAGTTCATTGGTGGGTTTAGATAAATAAAATACCCATTACTGTGCTGCAGTCATGGAGACCAATGCCCGCGTCCATTCACCACAACCGCGAGGAACCTGAAATCCAATCTTTGTTTACATCCCACTGATTTATGCAGAATTTGAAGTCTCAGTAGCTATAAAAGGATGGTTGTACTGTAATACAGTGTATCTGCTATTAGAACATGGTATGGGAATGTGAAGGAACCACAGAACACAAGCCAAATCAAATAAAGAGTCAAGTAACACTGGAAGTTAAAACTACACTCGTGGCCATTAAGCCTGAGTCTGGCCTAAATGCTGCACATGCTGTGAATGTGCTTCTGTACTTATGCAGCTCATTTAAGGCACAATATCTCTACAGGCACTTAAACGTACGGCACAGATTTAATGCCTGTAGTTGTTCCTGTGCAAAATACTTTCAAACGTGGCATTAGATTTAATCCATATGCAAGAAACTGGCCCTTAATCTAAGATCATCAGAAACTACATCAGGCTTGTCATCACATAAAAGTAACTGGTACCAAATAGCACCTGATATTATTCTTTGTTCAGCCACAAATGTGGGTTAAAACTAATTTTCTGTTCAATTCACTGGCCATTTTATCAGAAACACCTACCATATAGATGCAGTTTATAGGCCCCAGGTGGGTAAATATCAAATTTTCATGATACAGGTTATTTATCTCGATATAAACAAAGGAAACATCAGTGTTGGCAGAGTCGTAAAAACTGCTACCCAAAATATGAACTCATACTTAATAGTGGGATTTTAATCAACCTGTGCTGCACGTCCTCCTGTTAAACAGCACTAATTACACTCTGTAATGCAGCTCTGACCATATCCTCCGAAAAGTATGATGTCTACCATGAAAAAATGTATCATGCTACAATAAAATGTCACATTTCCCACCCCTAACTGAAGCCCATCTTTTGTAGCTCTCCTCAACCACTAGATGACCACCACTAGATCATCAGTGGGACAGTGGCCCATTCACAGTCTCAGTCTATGTAGCTAAATATGTCCATCAAGGCAGATGTTTGTAATAAATTGGCCAATAATGCTGCTGTGGTTTGCAGGTGGTCCCCTTACAATGAATGGTGTAAACTATGCAGTTGTAAATGGAAACCTATGTGGTAGGTGTTTCTGATAAATGAACAATGAGTATTAGCACAAGGTAGATGCTGCCTTGGTGTGCATCAGCTCTGAAGTGTTCCAGCACACCTGACTCAGATCAGTAAGTACAGGGGAGATGAATCAGGTGTGCTGGGGCAGTCTGGTGCACTGTATACGTGGTATGAGGGACCGAAGCCACGATATTCCCACAAACTGATGCGTCTCAGTCCTGTTTTTTCTCAGCGCTGGGCTTGTAGTACATCACCGTAAATGTCACCCACAAGTTCAGGATCGTCATGGCAATGAACCGGATGAAAACTAAACAGGAGAAGAGGAAAATAAACAAATATGACAAATGTTGCTTGTAGACCATTTGCTCCACAAGAAGTGAATCCAGATGAATGAGGTGATTTCCTGATGATGACGTTAACGCATTCCACACAATACATCAGCAGTCTTTTGTCCTGTTTACATGGAAAACTAGAAAATAGAGTAGATGTTTTCCTGTGTCATGTAAATACACCAGTGTTCAGTTCGGTCCAACTCACCCTGAGTGTCTCCAGTCGTCACCAAAGTAGTGAAGATTCTTGCTGAGGAGACAATTTTAAACATAGTTTAAATTAGTTTGTTAGTTTTTGATACATACAGGAACATACATACACTCTGACCATTTTACCAGAAACACCCACCTTGCGCTTCCACTCACTGGCCACTTTATTGGAAACACCCACCTTGCGCTTCCACTCACTGGCCACTTTATTGGAAACACCCACCTTGCGCTTCCACTCTCTGGCCACTTTATTAGAAACCCACCTTGCGCTTCCACTCACTGGCCACTTTATTAGAAACCCACCTTGCGCTTCCACTCACTGGCCACTTTATTAGAAACCCACCTTGCGCTTCCAGTCACTGGCCAATTTATTAGAAACACCCACCTTGCAATTCCACTCACTGGCCACTTTATTCGAAACACACATTGTGCTTCCACTCACTGGCCACTTTATTAGAAACACCCACCTTGTGCTTCCACTTACTGGCCAATTTAATAGAAGCACCCACCTTTTCAGGCACAGCAGTGGTGCTGAGTTTCTGGTAAACTGGTTAGAGAGTGTAAACTTGTGTGTGTGTGTGTGTATGTATATATGACTTACCCAGGCACGTGTATGAGGCCAAAGCCCAGGTGAGCGTGCTGACCTGTCCAGAGTTCTTGGTCCTCCACAAACACTGCAGTTGGGCCAGTTTACTGCCTGCACTGATAAATGTACACAAACTCTGGACACACAGACACCAAGAGAGGAGAGACCTTTAGTTCAGTGCAAACTGCTCTGAGAGGTTTTCACAGGAAGCAAACATCTGAGGAGCTTCAAATCTTCACAGTCATTGCACAATATCGACACAGCTGTCTGAAACATTTTAGATCAGATTTGGTTTGAAGCATTTTATTTTTATCCATTTAAAGTGGAAAGATACATGCAGGAAGTTTTGAAACCAAAAGGTTTGACTAGACTTACCGACATAATTTATAAAGCGCAGAAGACATGTTTGGCTTCACACAGATCCACTCAGAATGAATTCTCAAACATTTATTGGAGAAACAAGTAGAAGTTCCTCTTATACAGTTCAGATTCCTCTTAAACCAATTACACAGTTCGATCTGACTGGCTGTCACTGCATCCCTAACCACACCATTTCACCCTAAAACCGTGAGATAAGTTAGTCCCTGCACCAGCAGTGTCAAAAACACAACACATGTTCTCACCATGGCCAGGTCGATGACCCACTTCTCAATGGTGAGGAGTTTCCAGCCACCTACAAACCTGGAGAGGCTTGTTAAGTAGTGATGACACATCAAAGCAGTCAGTGTTTGTGATATTCATGTAGTTTGTTAAAATTACTGAAGTGTTTTTTGTTCATTGAGAATTTAAAGGTTTCGTTAAGAAGAAATAAGAGAAGGTCATAAATCAAACAGGCTACACATCACCAGTTTATGGAGGCAGCTCTTTGGAAAGATCAGCAGAATGAACAACCCTAGCCAGCAGACAGGGGGCAGTAACACCGCATCACCTCTGGCAGACTAGGGATGGATGCCCCATTTTATCCTACCTGTGTAACAAAATGCAAAAGGATAAGAGTCTCATAACGTAAATGTAAATATTAAATGTAGCCTCAATTAAAAGTTTGATTATACCAGGTTCACACGACACAACTGTAGCCCAGACCTTTCAGTCACCGGCTGCTTTACTCACAATAAAGCCCTGAGGTGAAAGGCGTGTGCGCTCGGTGCTGGCTCGGCCACGATATGTGAACCGAGAGATCGCCAAGTGATCACTGATGCCTCATGAGGAGAACGCTGAGGGTGCAGTTATACAACATCAACAAGTCTGCACATTTTAGTGCTTTTCCTGCTTGCAGCTCACCTGATTCAACATTTATTAACAAACCCTTTCAGAGTCAAAAAAACAAATCCCACATCCCATCAGTTCTCCCGCATGTTCTCATGACATTGGAGGTTCCTCCAGGTAAACCATCTTGGAATTCATAACCCAGTGTTTCGGATCATTTGTGTGCAAACTACAACCCATTAACTCATTTCAGATTACAGGAGCGTCTGAAGTTGTGTAATGTCAACCTGGAGCCACTAGGAGGGGGTGTGGTTTATTATACTTTTACAAACAAGCAACAGTTTAACCTACATTAACTCTATATGGTCACATGACCCATTCATCAGTTCATTATTTCATAAAATCGGTTCATTATTTAATAATACCCCCCCTTATTGTCCTACATCTGATGTCTGGGCTGTACGGACACACAACTCTGGTCTTGGACACGTATCCAATTCCTGTCCACGTTTTCTTAATTAGAACAGTCAGATCAGAATTGTAATACTTCACTCACTCAAGTCTCACTCAAAAAACGAATATCAGATCTTTTACAATAATCTTTCTTTTGCAGTTTTGCAACGACTACTCCCCTTGTAGTGCACTACGTACACTATATGGGCGGGACACATCTCTTAATCACTGAAATCAGGTGTCCGATTCAGTCTCGTTGCCACAGATCTATTTAAAATCATGATTGTAGCCAGTCAGTCCTTTACACACATGTGAAAGAATGTGTGGTTCTAAAGAACTCACTGAACCCCAGCGTGGTCCATTAATAGGATGTTACTGTCATAACGAGTTAGATGAACTTTCATCCCTCCTAGATATTCAACAATCAACTATTAGTGGTTTAGAAACCACAGCAACTCAGCCAACAAGCGTCAGAGCATGTAACGCTGCAGAGCAGGAAGCAGAGTGCAGCTCTGCTCATCGATAACTGCAAAGCTCCAAACCTGCTGTTAGACCGACTCCATATCAATGCCTAAGGATTTAGAAACTCCCAGAATCTTTGCCCACATAATGTAAGTCATGAAAATTGAGGTTCTGTATGAAGCCAGTGTACCGTACTCTGTTTGGGATTCAGTCTGTGAGCACAGACCTGCACTGGACAGAGATCACTATCTGGGTGTAAAATCCACAACCAGTTAGTGTGCACCAGAGTGCACCGGGGGGCTGGGAGCCGTCTGGGGCAGAGTCTGACGTGCTTTAAATGTGAGCACATCCAAACTGTCACTAGATTTAACAATTCTGCATGCCCTGCTTAATTCACACTGATCTCTCTCTCACACACACACACACACACACACACACACACACACACACACACACACGCACGCACGCACGCACGCACCCACAGGCACACACCCTGTCTAAGGTGGAGAATCAGTTGCATTTAGTGGTCACACAGTGGAAAGTTAAAACCACACATTCGAGAAGTTAATTCTATTGAGCAGATTCTTCCCTCACACTTCCTGCAAACCCCTCTGAACAAACTTAGTTTAATATAAGCGTGTGTGTGTGTGTGTGTAAAAGGATACACTGCAGCGTAGATCAGGCTTCGCTTCAGGTTTCCATTGTAGTGCAGAATCAGAAGCAGCAGGATGACGTCTGTGAACACAGGAAAGGATCAGAGGCTTTTGAAAGCGAGCGCTGTAACACAATCAGGTACAGTGTTCTAGAGGATAGAACACAGAGTACACCATTTTTTGACATTTTGAAACTCGCAGTCGTTCTTTGCATTGCGTCAGAGCTCCAGGATTAATCGGCCAATAGAAATACTGCAAAATGACTTGTTATTAAGGCTGGGCGATATATTGTAAATATTGATGTATTGAGATATTTTGTACAAAATAAAAAGGCCATAATCGCAATAGTGCCATCTGTATTTAAGTCCAAAAGAGGTGTGTGACGGTCGTTTGTGTGGAAATGGACTGGTTCTCAGAGGGATGACGCTCCAAAGAGTACAGTCTTATTCAAACTGTGTGTCTACGTGTGTAAATATTGTAAGCGTGTGTACATATACCAATAACATAAGCCATATCTGAGTGTCAGAATATCCCTGATATTCCTCTGATTCCCCCTCTGCTCCTGAAAGGAGTCTGTAGGAACTGAAGCATCTTCTCTCACCCTGTGCGATGAGGATGGGATACTCCAGGTATGTAGGAGGAGGGTAGTCGTAGTACATCTGGTAGGAGACGAACACTATGAACCTGCACAGAGATGTTCATTAGAAGGTTTATCTACAAACTGCTCTTTCACAGCAGAGGAGGAGGGAGGGGGTGGCCCAGGGTTCTCCTGTAGGATCTGCTGTGACAGCGCAGAGGGGGGTTAAGGCAGTCCATCATACAGCGCGTGCACAGGAGGTGCATCAGACTGATGAAGAGTCATACTCACCCCCCCAACTCCAGCAGCAGGCTGTTCAGACTCAGCCCCTGAGCGGACCTGCCGCGGAGCAGAACCCACATCTGTGGGAACTTCAACACTGAGCACACCAACAGTGTGCTGAAGTTAGCCAAGTGCAGCGGGAAGTCGTAATCCATCTCTCCCCCCACACACACTATACTCTACACTCTCTCCAGACACTACACACACCCACACACTATACTCTACACTCTCTCCAGACACTACACACCCACTACACTTTCTACACACCGATGGAGATCAGCCCTCGATAGCTAAAACATTAAACTCAAACGGCGCTTCTTCTAACGCCTGTATTCCGACAAGCCCCGCCCTACTCAGCAACGATTGGCCGGTTGTTCAAATCTCCAAGGCGTCCTGTTCCTCGATTGGCTGGCGAGCTTTCGTTTTATTTACTACATTAATATGCCTGTTTCGTTTTATTCTATTTTAAAATGTAGTGCCATTTTAATGTTTTAATTGTAATTTATTTATCATTCTGTTAAAGAAAAATATTAATTTAATTTAAATATGAAAGTGGTTTAAAAAAGATTTGCTTATAATTATGCAAACTTATTTCTAGTTTTTTTCCCTAATTTATTCTAAATAATAGAAGAGATCCTTGTATATTTACATAATCACTGCATCTCTTCACTCACTTTCCTCTATTGTAGAGCAATAGTTTATATTCCTCTTCACTTGTGCAATGTGCATGTTTTATAATGGTTATATTTACAGTTATATTTGCTGAATGTCATTAAATGTACACACTTTATTTACGTAATACATTTGATTGCATCGTGCACTTTTTTTAACTTTAATGTTTTCATGTTTTTTTTTTACCTTAGAAATTACTTGATAATACATATAAAAATTATAATTTATTAATATAACTTAATAAAAATGAACTTCACTAAGTCCCGCCCACACTAATTCACTCTGATTGGCTATTACGGGTTCATCAACAATCCCAAGCGAATAGTGTAGGCTGAGTCTAACGCTTGTGAACCAATCAGGGCGCAGGAGGGCGGGGATTCCACAAAGCGGGTGTGAGAAACACTGCCGCTCTCTCACTTCCGCACACATCACAGCGTGTGGACCCTCAGCGGCTTCCGTATATCCAGAGCCTAAAAGCAATCTGATCTTAACTAAATCACACTTTTCTTTTAAACCACGGGATGATTAAACCCACTGCTGATCACCAGACATTTATTCACACATCAGATTGATATTCATTTTGTTTTCAAAGCTTCATCTCTAATTATTACAGAAAGACAAAGGGACTAAAGCTGTTTGCCTATGACAGCTGCACTGTGTGAAGAAAAGTATTGGGACACCTGCTCATTAATTTTTTCTTATGTTGAAAGAACTCCCCCTAATGTCCACATAAACCTTTATTCTAGAATTTGGCCCATTGCTGTGAGGATCTGATTGCATCCAGTGACAAAAGCATTAGTGACATCAGAAGGTTGGATGATCACCACCCTGCCGCACCCAAACTCCCGAACTCATCCCAAAAGTACTGGATGGAGCTCCATCATTCCAGAAAACACTTCCACAGCTCAGAGCTGGGGGGGCTTTATACCCCTCAAGCCCACATCTGCCACTATGTTCATGTTTATCTGCCTCAGAGAGTCCTATTCTATTGGCAGTAACTCTCTGCAGGGACAAGCTGTGTGTGAATTTGCACATTCGTGTCAGCAATGGGAGAAACTTAAGAGTAACTGAATGCATTCATTAGATGAGGTGTCCACAAACATATGGAGCTATGGTGTTGCTACCTTTAGTCTGGCTTCATTTCTCTCATCTGTTGAATGGTTTCAGGATTTTCTGTATTTCTGCATAAAATGCAACTGAAACCTCATCAAAGCTTCACACACAATATCTGTAAATTTCAATAGTATACAAACTTTTGCTTTCAGTATCTTGTGTGACCCCCTTTGTGCAGCAAAAACTCCAGCTATAACCTAGTTCTGCGCATTGACTTGGAGGAATTTTGGCCCATTCTTCCAAACAAAACAAATTGTTGTTGGGTTTCATCCCATGTTTACTTCATATCTTTCTACAACATTTCTTTTGGATCAAGGTCCTTAACATGAACATCAACTTCATTCTTCTTTACTGATCTGTGGTAGAACTACTTGTGTGCTTAGGGTCATTGTCTTTCTGCATGAGCCACATTTTCTTGAGATTCAGCTCACAGACTGATGTCCTGATTTGATATTTTAACCTTGTTGTTGAATTAAGCATTCATTCTCAAATCTTGATCAATCTTCATATAATTTGATTGAAATAAGTCAATTTCACATAAGAGCAATGTTTTGTTAGTAAATCATTTCTCTGCTTTTCTTTGAATTAATGTTACAAAAACAAAGCTTGGTTCCAGATTTCTCCTGGATTTCTCCCAACCAGCACCTGGATGTGTTCAATTCCATCACCAGCACACCTGATTTAACATCATTAAGCACTGATTTAAATAATACTCCCATAATAGACTCCCATGTGGAGAGCTCTGGAGATGGATAAATGAACAGTGATGGAAAAACCACAGCTTTCTAATAGAATGCTATTTGTATTTATTCTAATAAGGAGATTTTCATTCTCATTTACACAGGGTGCCTAAAACTACTAAAGCACTGTAAATAACATTGTTTTATATATACTATAAATTCTAAAATACATTTTATTTAAGATGATTCTATTCCACTGGAAACATTTGTATAGTATATGCAGGTGCTGTAAAGACCTACCCAGTAGGCAACACTGGCTGCAGGAACTAATGGGAAAACAGTGCAAAAAAACCTTTAAAGCAACATGAAGCCAGTTATGTAAAAACAATATGTAAAAAGTGTTAAAACAATCTTAAAACAGCAGCTTCAAAGCCGATGCTCCACTGACCTGTGATAGGGAAAACAGTCCGAATGCTATGTAACTATAGTGAGTCACTGCTGTGAGTCATATTTCTGTACAATCCTGTAATCTTACTTGGCTTTTGTCTTTTTGTTTCATTATTTCCGAACAAACTGCTGTACTCATGAGGGCAGCTGTGGCCAAAAGGTGCTTCTGCTTCTGCTCCACTGTTCAAACGTCCTGTAAATTTCCACCAGGAGCATGACGGGAATATCTAGAATGAGAATCTAGATTCTCAGGCTTTGCAAAATCATAATCTGTGATTAAAAGCAACAGCTTTGAGAATTGATCTACTGTATTTAGATGAGACAGAAAGTTCTAGGATATGTTTAGGATAAATGAACAAGAACTCTGGAAAACTGGTGTGTGCCTCTATTTATTCAGTTCACTGAGTAAAACAAATACTGTTACAAGACAAAAAATGGTACATTTTTAAAGCAATCTTGGCAACAAGTTTTATAACAATTTCATAATAAAAAGACAAGTTTATTGTTTATTTTTTAAATTCTCGCTGTTTCCTTCCTTAATTTAGAAAAGAAAAGAAATAGATGCAGGCTTGATGCCTCCTCTTCAGTGAGCGGGCTACCCTGTTCAAAGAGCCACTTTCTTTAATATTTGCAAATGCAAACACTTGTCATTAATAAATAATACTATAAAATGTTCTGCAAGTACAGAGAAATCACAATGGGGCAGATTTACAAGGGTGTGTGTTTGTGTGTGTTGGGGAGGGGATGGGGCAGGTGAACATGGGTGGATGAAGCAAAATACTAAGGATCGTACAATCACAGAAAAGCATATATACATCAACACTAGCATTATTTTTGTTTTGTTTTGTTTTTGATGATTTTTTTGTGTTTTGTTTTTTACAAAGTGAGATTTCGTTAACAGCAGGCGCTGGAGCACACGAGCAAGAGTTAAGGCAGCTTTTCACCTTTGAAAAGTTTCAACATTTAAAATGCTAGAAATTGCAGTTTTATTCTTTTCATTTCTGATTTTCCCCTCGCCCACAAACGTCCGTCTCGCGCAGAGTGCAGTGAGAGTAAGAATCAGTCATTGCATATTCGTGTGTGTTGGGAATTCGTAGCTGCCCCGCGTAGACTGACCGCATGAAATGTGGCCTAACCAACGCCCAGGCCTGATTACTCAATATAGTGCAGTCCACTACATCATCTTGCCTCATGAACATGCATGTGTTGTCTTTATTCAGTGCCCTGCATCACATTTAAAAGCAATTCCACTGAATTATTTAAAGGTCTGGATATAAACAAAGTCATTCAGATCAGGTTTAGTATGGAACATACTTTTCCAGAATTGTTCACAGTAGTGGGGAATGTGGCCACTAAATGTAACACATGGTGGTGAGTGTTTTATGCCTATATATACATACATATACAGATTCCCACTATTAAATTCAAGAAAAACATGGTTGCATGTTCTTAAGCATTAGTCTTCAAAAGAACAATTACATGCTAGTTTACTGGTTGGTTTGGATAATAAATAAAACATCTGTATTTGTAGTTACTTGAAGTCATGGCAACCTACACGTGGTTCCATTCACCACTACTGTAGATCTTTCTCTACAATGAAAGACAATTTCTGATCCATTCTGCTCTGAATGACTTTGCATCAGAACCACTGAATTATGGTGAGATTTTGAGAAACTGGTCGAATTCCCTTTTCAGCACACTTGCATAAGCGAATCCTTTATGCAGTTGAATGGTAATGGCATTTGGTGGACCCTCTCTCTCTCTGTCTCTCTCTCTCTCTGGTTAGACAGTAGTTGTACTGCTTTTCAGACTGAAGCAAAAATGGTTTGGTGCATTGGCAGCTAAAATCTAAGACATGCTTTTGGCTCTTGAACACATTTGGAGTAAAGTATTGCCTTTGGACGACATTCTGCTTTGAACAAGATCACTGAAATGTATGTGAAGAGTAAGTTTGCTGCTCCCTTGTGGACAAACTAAGAAGTGTGGGAGAACTTTGCAGTTTTGTGAAGTCTCAATTCTTTAGAGGAGAAAAATTCAGGTCCAGAAAGTTTCAACTGCTGCAACTGGAACAATTGGAAGGACATGCATTTTCCATCTCTACAAATCTATGGCTGATTATGAGGAAAACTAAACTTAATCTCACAGATTTGGCAAAATTCATCTTTTGTGTTTCTGTGCATCAGTGTTCTCACTACAATACCCTGCATGCATTACGCAAATACATGTATGGAAATTCATATATGGCTTCCTACCAGTAACGTTAGATATCAGACTTTGTTGTGCAGTTGGCAGATAACATTTAAAAATGATCCCCACAGCAATTTTAGTTTTTCCAGAGCTCCTCACACCTTCAAGATATGCCCTTAGAAGTGTGAACTACTTTTTAAGCTGGAAAAATCTCATTCTCAGCAACACCATAGCCATTATGTCGACATACTACCAATAAATGTAGCTATAATCACATTTTTCATTGTGGCCAGAGGGCTCCTTTAGAGTGTATTTAAGGATGTGGCTTTACATTATCATGAACCAACAAAAACAAAAGGCAAACACAGTACAGTGCTCTTGCAGATGGCACTTATATATTATATAAAAAAACAAATCTCAACTGTTTGTGGCATCAAGAAATAAACACTGTAGTGTATAAAAGGTTCTTCACACACACACACACACACACACACACACACACACACACACACACACACACACACACATGCACGCGCACACACACACGCACACATGCACGCACGCGCACACACTAAAATGTGTTTAAATGACTTTTCTAAACATTTTGTTGTGAGATTGACAATAATTGTGCTGAATAAAAAAAAGTTAAGATTAATGAAAAGGCAAATTAAACTTTATCATTTTCTTAAAGGGCCTATATTGACAAATATGTCCTATTTTATTGTGATATCACAAAATTACACATATCTGTCTTTTCAGCTTACAGCTATCTAGCGGTGTACTGAGTGCTTTTACTTTCTGAATACAAAACAGCTTATAAATGTATGAGTCACCGAAACAAAAACATAAATAAAGGTGTAAAAATGAATTAATAGAATATGGGCCCTTTTAACAGGTACTGAGACTGAGGGTGGAGGTGGTTTTTCCAAAATGCTAAACTATTTTTGTTTTTGCAAAATTAAAGCTGAAAGTGGCCTTGATGTAAAATATTCTGGTCAAGAGATATCGGTAGTGAATGGAAGCAGATGACTGAAAAGCTGAAATCCTTACTTTAAATACAAACATGCAACACATGGTGGTGGGTGTTCTCAGGCAAAATGGTCCTCAAAAGATTTAATTAAATCTTCCAGTTTTCCACTCTTACCACCCTCAAAATTCCATGTAACACTCAGCAGACAGGAGTATGATCACTGGTGGGTTTGGTTAATAAATTAAATGCATATATTTTGTCATAGTCATCGTAGTTGACGCCTCGTTCCATTCACCATTATTATAGCTGGTTTGTTTCTCTGTAATGAAGCACAATTTCACACCAACCCTCACTCTGCATCAGTTCACATCTAAGCCAATGTGGTGAAATTTTGAAAGAGAGGTGGAATTCCTCTTTAAGTCACATGCACACTGCATGACTTTCGTTGTGCTCTTCACACTACACAAATTCTTGTCATGTAATTGTGGTTTGCATGACTCATCAACAACACAAGAACACAAATTACAGGATCGTTCACCAGTAGCTCCCTGCAAAGGAACCATGGAGAACCCAGTCTGTTCTCCAAAAACATCACACCTGATGCAATGCCATGCACGAGACACAGGATGTGCTCAAAATTGTGCCCATCACTATCTACCACATGCAAACATCTAGATCACTATATGAAACCCTATTCTACCCAGAAAACATGGCACTTTGGATCCACTTGCAGCACATATCTGGTCCACTTGCGGCACAGAAATGGCAGTGCAACCTACAGCAAAACAGCATGTCAGCCAAGAGTAGCCCACATTCACGTTTTCATATCCTATATGGTTCACGCATGGCCCTAATCTTGTGCTATATCTTGAAACCGGGCACGGTTCACCCAAGTACCACCACATGAAAGTTGATGATGTGGAGCATGTAGGTCAGATCCAGGCCAGAAGAATTTAGCTTCAACAAGGTAGAATTCAACAAGGTAGTAAATGATTTTGGACACCTTGTTATGCCTGTGAGCTCAATGCTGTGTGACCATAGATGTAAGTCACATATGTCCGTCCTTCTTAGAGAAGCTTCAAACTAAATTACACCATGAATTATGGTTATTCTGAAAGTGTACTATCCATTATGGTGCACTGTGGTATTGTTACAGTACACTGAAAATTTGCCCCTGTTTTTGGAAACCACTACAAAATGGTTAAACCCCAAAGTAGTGAATATGGCACTATTACGAGCAATCCAAGTAGGCAGCTTTTCTCGTAGCCATGCATGTTTTTGTATAATTCCACCCTTGTCTTTCTAGTCACCTCGTGTCTTGCATTCTCATTGGCTACAGCTAGTGTCACAACACTTTTCATACTACTGGATTAAGAGTCGCAAACAAGTCCAGAAACATACTGGATATTTGTCAGGGGCTTGTGAGGCATCAGCGATCTGTGAGCTCTTGGATCGCATCCTTCAGCAGTTCACACATAGCAAACGAGCCAGTACCAGACGAATCCTGATTTGTCTCTGAACTGAGGCCTTTGTTGCAAGTCTCCAAACATAGCTAGCGAGTCAAAAATCTGGGCCAAAATTATACAGTGTGAATCTGGCATTAAACATCCTTCAGTGAATCATTTATGTAGTTGAATGATAATGGCTTTTGGTTAGTGTACCATCAAGGGCGGCATCGCAAGCCATAAAACATGCACTCACACACACACACACACACACACACACACACACACTTTTTTGCTGGTGTCATTGTCTTGTCTGTATGGAACCGCAGACACTACAACAGTGTTCAGTTTCAGTGCTATATCTGTCCGGCCCAGTCTGCTCAACTCCAGTTACAACAGCAAGGTCACACACACATACACACACTGTGAGTCATAAAAATGACATTTCAGGTTCTTTGAGCCCTCTGTGTTATCTGAGAGGAGCTGAAGTGTTTGGGTGGGTGTGTGTCACTAGATGGGGGAAATTGGCTGATTGAGTGATCGATCGGCCTCCTGATAAAATGCTCCGGCATTTTTCCACTTAAAATCTACTTGCTGGGTCTGAAGCATATGACTGATGTCGCCCTGTCCTTAAACAAGCATAGAAAACCCATAAACCTAGAACAAACAACAGAAGAAATTAGATATGTGATTATTTTAGTTAACATGTCATTTTATCCCAATTTTATCCCTCCCTCCATTACACAACGCTGCACTGGGAGGATAAGGAATAGCAGTCTTCCTTTGAATCACATGAAGCTAAACTACATCTTCTCTAACTGTGGTTAACACAACACCACTGGAGCTCAACATGCTTGAAGGACCATCTTCCCCAACCAGAGAGAGAGAACACTTATGCTGTCTTGGACTCCCAGACACTGACAGATGACTATGGCATCCCAGTGACATGGCCAGCACAACGAGGAGCCTGTTTTATTAACTGTGATTATTTTTTTAACTATGCTATAGATACAGCACATAAATGTGATGCCCTTTCAGAGCAAAATAGAGCAATTTAAATACATGTGTTAAGTGTCCTACAAACCTTTCATTTTATATTTATTTAACAGGATTTTACCATGTATAACATTACCACACTAATGCCAAAATTCATACAATAAATAATATAATAAATAATACTAATACTTAGTTATTTAGTGAGATATGTAGTGAGTTGCAACCCTAATATTATCAAAATCAAGTTGTCGGAAAGTGCAAAGATGAACACAATTAGAGACCCTTTACAGTGAAATTCTGTTGTTCTGTACACATAAACCTACGGACTCATTTCTTTACAGAATCAGGTGTTGACTACAATACAAATACAGACACTTTATTTTCTATCTAAACGTGGGGAATAAAAGATCTGGGAATTATTATTCCTTATCCTGCATGTATTCCATCCATCCATCCATTTTCTATACCGCTTATTCCTGAATAGGGTCACGGGGGAGCCTGTGCCCAGCTGGCAACTCTTGAGCGCAAGGCGGGAAACAACCCTAGACAGGGCGCTACTCCATCATAGGACACACACACACACACACACACACACACACACACACACACACACACACACACACACACACACACAGGGCCACTTTAGAGTCACCGATTCACCTACCGCACATGTCTTTGAACAACTTTGTTCACATCTTATAAATGCAATATATTAACAATACATTGGACTTCCCCGTTTAGATAATAGCTGAAGCTGAAACTATATGCATGTAAACTACAGTACATGTACTTACATGTGTGTGTGTGTGTGCATGCATGTGTTAAAGGAATGATTGCATAAGCAGGCTTCCAAACACATCATCACCCTGGCTGCCCTCCTGACCTCTCATGATGATGTCTGCAGTCATGGATACAGTAACGTGTTTTGATATCAGGCAGAAAACAATGTGCATTTAATACACAGTCTATCGCTGAATATTAAAGTGCATTAAAGCTATAAAGGAACCTTAAACCACATACAGTGAATGCATACGTGCATATAGATGAAGTGTAAGGTTGTGAAGACTGTGTGCGTGTGTGTTACTCTTGGCGGTCACTTTCTCAGCATGTCTTCTTTTGGCTAGACAATGGGCCAGCAGGCTCTGTCAACTCTGTCAGAATGAATGTGAAAGAGAAATATAAGCTGGCCGTGGTTGAGGCCAGCCTGAAAGTGATCCCACACTGCCTGTCAGATGTTTGGGAAATTGTAAGCTTTACAAAATGCTTTTAATACAAATGAGCATATTTTCTTCATTGGTTTGAAGAAGCTAGAAATAAAGCTGTTCAGAGCTTCCTGGTTAAAACGGAAGAACCTGCAACTGAAGGAGAAGCTGCAACACCTGCCGAAAGCCCTACACCATGTTTAAAACAGAGATGCACTACATGGACAAAGGTATTGACACATGTCCCTCCACTGTTTATTCTGAAATCAATGGTATTAAGAGTTGATCCTGCTTTTGTTGGAGTTACTGTCCAGAGCAGGCTTTGTGCTAGATTTTGGAGCATTGCTGTGAGAAACTGATTGCACTAAAAGCATTCATGAGGGCAGGAGATAAGATGCTTTCTACCCTTTACTCCACACCTGTTATTAGGCATGGTGCCTATAGGTTCAAGTTTATCTGCTCAGAGAGTATTTTCTATTCTACTGGCAGTACTTCTCTACAGGGACTAGACAAGCTGTGTGTGCATTTGCACACATCTGTAACTTAAAGTAGCTGAATAGATTGAAATAAAACAAACATATAGACACTTGAGTGTGTAGAACCTTTAAATTACATCAAACTATTTAGAGGTTTTTTACATTCACATTTTGTCACTCTTTACGAAACCAATAGTGGTTCTTTGCCTGCATCACCGTAGTGTAGAACTGAGAGATATGGCAAATGGATGTGACAAGGTGCTGGTGGGTTAATGAAGGGGAGAAATAGCTTCAAATACGTTCTTCCTCCCAAAATCCAGTTATTCCTGGATTTCCAGTCTGCTTCACTGTTATGTTTTGGTCTGAAGAAGCATTAGAATCTTGAAACGCATTGAAACGGAATCAGGTTCTAGATAGAAGGTCTTGCACATGAGATTAATATACTAAGCAAAGAAAGGCTTGAATTAACAATGGATGGAACAGATTTGGAGAAAAACAGGTCTATGTATTGTAAAGAAGGCATTCAGCTACTTTAAGACATGAGGTGGTGACCGTCCAACATCCCAATTTCACTAATGCTCTTGTCACTGAATGCAAGCAAATCTTCACAGCAATGGTCCAAAATCTAGTAGAAAGTCTTCCCTGGACATTAGAGACAGTTGCTCCAAAAAAAGCGGTACTCAATACTCAGAAGAAACAATAAATGAGCAGCTGTCCCAATACGTTTGTCCATTCAGATCTATAGAAATGAAAATCAGTGACAGCAGCTCTGTTCCTGAGCTGTTATCTGACGGAGTCACTGTACGACTGCTACATACAAGGTCACGTGTATGCTAATGCAGAGGTGCCTCCAGAACCAGGGTTAAGAAACACTGTGCTAGATATACCATATACTTGAAATAGAACATGGCTTTTACAAGCTTTGAATGACTGTGTTTATATGACTGTCCAAAAACATCTGACAAGCATTGTACAATCTTTAATATAGAAGGTGGAAAGGGTGAGGTTACCACTCTTCATACAGAGAAAGCAGAGCTTTAAAAAGTGAGGGGAGATTCCGGTCAGCGGCAGAGAGACAGAACGAGCCAAATATGGAAATCAGAGAAGAATATATAGAGCTGCAAAAAGGAGAGGAGGGGAAAAAGCCATCTGGAACAAGAACACCGAGCCGTTTTCAGTTTTCAGGAAATCAAGAACTTGGACGAATCTGAGACGGTCACTTTTCAACACAGGGGACGGAAAGTCTGGCTGACCGGCTGGAGGAAATGGCCGTTAGGGAACCACCCTGTCGTTTTCTGACACTCAAACTAATTTTACGATTTCCCCAGCAGGTTCTCACACCTTTCTGTGTACCCTTTTTTGACACCCGTGTTTTTCTTTCCCAATGAATTGAGGAAAACTGAACGATCCAAAATGCTTCAGGTTGTTTTGGCAAGACATGCTCACGTTCCCTCTCAGGCCTCGAATTACACTCCCTCGAGTTCCCTTCTACAGAGTTAGCTACACACTGATATGTTGTGTTTAATTTTTAACACTGCTGGTTTGTTCCTCAGGTCTCGCTCTGCTGTGTGTTTGTCATGTTGTTTGGGCTCTCCAGCTTCCTTCAAGCCCAAAGCAGCTCTCTCTTACTGACAAGCTCTTGGCATTCATGGCTGGCTCACGCTTCGTTTAGACAAGATGTCAGATCTGATCTGAGAAGGTATCTGATCTTTTCCTTGAAGTCTAAACAGTTGATCATGATCTAACTGCATCTTTTCCGTTCCTATTCGAACCTCAGTTGCATAAAGATGCAGTCATTTCTGCAAAGGACACCATGTCTAATTCATGACAGACCTGTTTTGAGCATTTCACATTTGGCAAACTCTGTAGGCAATGGCAGGGCCACTGTTTTTAGCACCATGACATCTTCACCTACCAAAAAAAATGATGTTGGCAAATAAAATTCAGTCAAGTTGGCCTAGCCAGAGAGAGAGTGATATTAGTAACAGCTGTTCAGAAGAACCAAAAGTAGTACCCAACCTTGCTCCTAGAGATCTATCTTCCCGAAGAGTTCTGCTCCCTCCTTGATTAATCCCATTTGATCCCAGATCATCAGTCCAATTCAGATGTGTTAGATCTTGGCTGAAGCTGAATTCTCCAGGAACATATAAGCACACACAGATTTCCAGGAACAGGGTTGGTGACCACTGACCTAAAGCAAAATCAAGGTTACAGCTATTTAACCGAGAGACTAATTTGACTGAGTATCAGATTTCAGAGAGAGGCCTGCGGAGTCAGTATTGTTTTAGTGGACATCAGTAATATCATGTGATGCAACTTATGAACCTTTTTGTTGGTGTAGAAAGTCTTCAGTTCTTTGCATGCATACAGTCTAAAACAGTGACTGATGTGCATTTGCCACTAAGATCTCTGGGTTTAGGTTGGTGGAAGGACTGAGCATTCCCTCTAACCAATAGTGGCAGAGCGGTTTACCATTTTGACAGTCCTTGTTGAATTTATGCTGTGTCTCTACCCTGTTGTCCTTGAGCCATGCAGAGGGAGTGAATTTTCCATTGCACATCCGTACATTCTGGCACCGCCAAAATTGCTGGGGTGCCAGCAAACAATCCATAAATATCACTCTCCATTAGTATCCGAACCCTTTTGTATCTTCTTCATAATGTCCGTGGTGATCTAGCAGAAAGTCCTGGGTTCCCCAGTCAATCAACTGAAATCATTCCTGCTTCTCTTTTGATTATTTCATAGTGGTGGAGTTGTAGTTCTCATTCTTCCCTGTAATTCTGGTGGCCATAAAAGACAAAAGAGTATGAAGAAGGATTATGTATATTTTGCTGGTGGTGCCAAAGAAAAAAAGAAGAAAGAATGAGACATGAGATTGAAAAAAGGCAAGTGATGAAGATTTGTGAGACTTGACCAGAGTGACTTTTCCCCCATTACTTTCTTGGCACTCTGTGGATCTTCGTTCTGCCTGAGAAGACTGATGGAGGCACCAAATCTCTGGCTCTCTCACCTTATACAGTCCTAACCAGACGTGTCTGAACACTGACCCAAACAGAAAAACCAAACTTGTCTTGTTCATTGTTAATGGACAGGCCACAGAGCTTTTTTGATTGGGCAACGTTTAAGGCCTGCTTTCCAAGGGCCTGTTTGTGAGCACATTTTTGATTGGCAAACCCAGTGGACCTCTTCGCGATTGCATTATACCCACATTTTGGCCCTTTTGCATCTATGTACATTACAGTTCTCAGCACTGCAGAGCTTCACCAGTCCTGTAGGGGGAGACACCTTAGCACAGATATAAACATACATTCCAGGGCAAGAGGAAAGAAAAGTGGACTGAGAAAAACCCTCCCTAACCAGTGAATAGACTGAGACAAAGAGCTAGAATTTGGTCAAATTTGGGTTGAAGTTCAATGGCTGTCGAGATGCTCCTCACAAAAATGCATTGGGTCACTATGCTGAGGTTGTGGAAACTCTTGTCATTTATCTATCCAAGACTTGTATGTGTGTGTGTGTGTGTGTGTTGGGGGGGGGAGAAGGGCTAATGGTATCTGCTGCAGTGCTGTGCTGATTGCCCCGTTGGTGAGATGTAAGCATCTGTCAGAGAGAAGAGAAAGACATTCTGGTTAATCACTCAAGTCAATTGCCCAAGTCTTTCCTTAAAGCATTAAAAAAAACAACAAAAAAAACCAGTGACCAATATTTGACCTTAGTAAACAGTATTTATTGTTCAGTTTAAAGATGCATTCAATTGAAAATGCCACAGCACTTGTACACCT
Organism: Acestrorhynchus altus; assembly: GCA_034509495.1. Taxonomy (NCBI): domain Eukaryota; kingdom Metazoa; phylum Chordata; class Actinopteri; order Characiformes; family Acestrorhynchidae; genus Acestrorhynchus; species Acestrorhynchus altus. The sequence continues at coordinate 6,845,850 of CM067506.1, read as the reverse complement.
TGAAAGACAAACTGCAATACTTTTGAGAGACTGACCTGAAACTCTCCCACTCGTCACTTGTTCTGATTGCGAATGCGCAGGCACCTCCTCTTCAGTGGGGGCTCCAGTTCTGCTGCTCCTGCTACTGCTAGAGGAGCAGTCAGGCCACATGGCAGGATGCCTGCCGTCTTCTCTGCTGGTTTAGGCACAGGCTGAATGACACAGCCTGGTTTGGGCATAAGAGGCAGAGCATAGGCGTGGTCTGCTCCAGATGCTGCATCCTCTGCCTCTTGGGACTTCTCATCTCCTGTGCCTCCAGGAGCACTGGGCTGCTCAGACAATGCTCTCTTACCTGCTACGTCCCTTTCGATGGCCATACAGCTGTTTTCCTTCAGGTCCTCTCCCTCTGCTGGCTCGTTGCAGACTGTGGTTATCCTGCGGCACGGTTCCACAGGAGGACGCTGTTCCAGAGGTGGGCTCCGGACAGTGGGCTCTAGTAGCTGCATGCCACAGCCCCCGTTGACAATAACATTACAAGGTGTGGCGGTACCTGGCTCTGTTTTTGTCGTGGAGATGCTGGCTGTGGGAGCAGAAAGGGTGCATGTAACTGGCTGAGAAAGTGGGGGTGTGGCACTGCAGATGGAAGGGTCAGCACACGGTAGCACAACATTGTCAATTGGGCTATTAGGCTTGCTGTCTTTGTCTCTGTGCAAGTCCTCTATTGGACCTGTGCTGCCAGAGTCTCTCTCATTTGCTTCACATTCACTCAAATGTGACACAGCTTGCCCTGTGAGTGGAGTCAAGTCAGGCTCTGGCTTTACTTGCACACATGGCACTGCCCTCTGGATAACCTGCTGTCTTGAGCGACGACTTGTTGTTAAGTCAATGATTCCATTTGCTGGTGTGTCTGTAGGAGATCCTGAATTCGACAAAGTGGAGCTTGCACTTCCAGGGCTGTTTTCTGTTTTAACAGTGAGATCCATCATACTTGTTCGGCCCCGTTCTGTCTGGCCGGACACTCCCGGTGAAAGCATGTCTGAACTTGAGGGACCCTGCTTATGAACTCCAGTGTCTCCCCCTCTGGACAATTCAGGGGAGAAAGGCAAGTCCTGTGAGTTGCTGCGGTCACCAGAAACTTCTGGGAGCATCCCGTCATTCCCAGGACGGTCACTTGATGCCTTTGGACCAACAGGGATGGGAATAGGGATTGGTATTGGCACCGGTAACGGCACAATGACAGGATACGGCACTAAGAGCATTGGCGGGGGCACCAAGGGCGCAAGTGACGGCATGCCAAAGTTCATCATTGGTGGCACTGGAATGGGCCCAGCTGGCATGATGTTTACTGGAGGGAAGGGCAGTCCAGGAATGTGGCTACCCGGATGAGGAGGCATCATTCCAGGTGGGTTACCCGGCAGGGTAGGGGTGGAGGGGTGAATGTGGGGTGAGAGAAGGGGTCGGTGCATTGGGCTAGACTGGGGGCCCAGGGACCGAGGAGGAGGAGGTGGCCCAATGCCCGGTATCATGGGATTAGGGAGCGGGCTGTTGGGGCCAGGAGGCCGAAGGAATGGAGGGCGCATTTGCTGCATCATTTGGTGCTCCATAAAGAGAGGAAGGGGCATCGGACCACGAGGTGTCATCACCATTGGAGGACTGCCGGGTGGCACTCCAAGTGGTGGGTGGAGACCAGGTGCAGGGGGTGGTGGAGGGGGATGTGGTAACGTTGGACTTTCATGTGGCCTCGGTGTGGGGATTTTCATTGACGATGAAGATGACGAAGATGAACACACAGTTCCATGATCAGAAGGTGATCCTGACATTGACCCAGAGTGCCCAGCCCCGGATGTGGCGCAGCCTGGTGAGGGAGCTTTGCGGGCACGTAGTTCATTTAGAGGTGCGCTCCAGGATTCGGGCGTAAGAAGTTGTAACCCAGGGCTTCCCTCTGACTTACCCTCCCCAGACGGATGAACGGGGTTACACAGGCCAGCTGGCAGGGCTGCCTGGGTCTCTTTGTAGAAGATATCCATCTTGTACTGGTTCAGACACTTTGCACTGCAGAACTGCAGGCGTCTCTCGCCTGATCCAAAGTCCAGGTACTCCTTAGTGTGGCGGATGTGCTTGCACCAGTCACACACCTATAATGCACAAAAACACAGCAAAGGACACTTACATAAAATGACTAACAATTAATAAGATAATTAATAAAAAGTTTTTATGTGCTAACAAAAATGTTTAAGTGGTGTCGACTTAACTAGCCTATGCGTGCATGTGCATGTGTATTTTATTTATTTCATTAAACTGTTATTTTGGTGGTTATGTGGTGTGCTGGTCATATAGTAATGCGGGTCATATAATAATTAAGCACTTTGAATTTGTATAGAGAAATGCAGTTTCCTAAAAGATGTCTGTTTAAGTTTGTGTTTGTCCACACACCAAATGTCCATTTTCATCACAGAATGCAGAGGACAACTCCCTACATATTATATTCTTTCTGTCTCTTTCTCTCTCTCTCTCTCTCTAAACACATACAGTTCTTGTCACGGAGTCAGTCGCCCCTGGCAGAGCTGCAGGGTCAAACCAAGCAAGTCCCAACTAAAAGGTTTTCCCTTCAAGGAACAATTGTGTGTGTGTGTGTCTAGATACACACAAAAACAAATAGGCAGTCTAGTTGTCTATTCAAGGTGATGCTAACAGAAAACGACAGGTACAACAAGTCTGAAGGGTATGAGTGTGGAACAAGTGGATGGCATGTGAAAGGAACCAAGTTTCAAAGATTCAAAAAAGTGCATCAAATAAAGCACAACTTGCTAACTTTCTACATATGTCCTGTCATCCTGTCATTTCTCTCCCTGTCTGTCTGTCACTCGTTTCCTCTCGAGCTCACACTGACGAGTGCAGAGTGGCGGATTAGCCTCGGGCCCAGTGAGGTGATTACCGAAAGGGAGTCTCGCAGGATGTAATGAGGGGATTAATCAGCTGTCACTACTGTCAATGACAGACATTCATCACACACACATACATCATCATTTTCTCTCGCACACAAACAAACATGCTCACCACTCTATAACACACACGCACGCACACACACACACACACACACACACACACACACATATACACAAATCTGCAATATTATGCCCGGTGTTTCTCCTTGGTGGTCCTTGCACCAAGCTGGTACAGCCTGAAGTCATTGGCTACTGCAGTAATAGTCTCCTAGTCTTATGCTACCTCATTTAAAGAGCAACACCAATAAAATGACAGATGAGGCCTATGGCACTAAGGCCTCAATAGCGATTTAGGATCAGGCCTGTAGTCAGCACACTAATGCCTCTGTAGTGATTTAAGATGAGGCCTGTAGTCGGCACACTAAGGCCTCAGTAGCGATTTAGGATCAGGCCTGTAGTCAGCACACTAATGCCTCAGTAGCGATTTAGGATCAGGCCTGTAGTCGGCACACTAATGCCTCAGTAGCGATTTAGGATCAGGCCTGTAGTCAGCACACTAGTGCCTCAGAAGTGATTTAGGATCAGGCCTGTAGTCGGCACACTAGTGCCTCTGTAGTGATGTAGGATCAGGCCTGTAGTCGGCACATTAAGGCCTCAGTAGCCATTTAGGATCAGGCCTGTAGTCAGCACACAAATGCATCAGTAGTGATTTAGGATCAGGCCTGTAGTCGGCACACTAATGCCTCAGTAGTGATTTAGGATTAGGCCTGTAGTCGGCACAATAATGCCTCATTAGTGATTTAGGATCAGGCCTGTAGTCGGCACACTAAGGCCTCAGGATCAGGCCTGTAGTCAGCACACTAATGCCTCAGTAGTGATTTAGAATCAGGCCTGTAGTCAACACACTAATGCCTCAGTAGTGATTTAGGATCAGGCCTGTAGTCAACACACTAATGCCTCAGTAGTGATTTAGAATTAGGCCTGTAGTCAACACACTAATGCCTCATTAGTGATTTAGAATCAGGCCTGTAGTCGGCACACTAGTGCAACTGTAGTGATTTAGGATCAGGACTGTATCCTTCCACTAACACTGCATTATCAATTTGGGACAAGGCCCATAGCCAGCACACTAACACTGCACTAGCTATGTAGGATGAGGCCCATTGCCTTAGATAATTTGATGCTGTTTTGGTGGCGTCTTTCCATAAAATGATCCACCCATGATTAGTGTACGCCGACCAACGTTCGTTCCTCCAGAACACTGAAGGAGCACTGAGAAAGGAAACAGGGCTAAAGGGTCACTATTGTTGTTCTTTAACCTAATATACAACACCTTACTTCATAGAACGATGAAGAACGAATCTGCTTTGCCCAAGCAACCCACTGAAATTTAACGAGCGCTAAAAACCCATTTTAAAATAATGGTTAAAAATATTCCTTTGATTGCAGCTACTGGAATTACCTGACGTCTAGAGCCCTGGGAGGTATAGCACAGAGTGAGACCACTACAGTCAACACACCATCTATGCCAGAAATGACTTTTTTTAAGTTTCTAAGAAGTCATACCACCCCCTATGCTTCCTGTAGAGTACTGTAGTCTGTCACGAATTCTCAAGTCTTCCATTGAAACATTACAGGACCAAGTAAGCTACTCACTTTAAATAAACAATGTGACCTTGTTTGTTCTACTCCTCATTGTGATTTGTCCTAGTTATTGTTCTAGGAGACCTTCCCCAGACCACAACCAGCTATAGTGTTCATCATGAGACCTCCCCATGACTGCGACTAATTCTAAACTGCACCTTGTCTGTTCTGAGACTGCCCTCGATCAGCAGTTTGTTTGCATCTCCTCTATATTTGTTCTGAGACCTCCACTATGTGTGGTTGGTCTTAATCACTGCACGATTTGTTCTGAAACTTTGTGTACTGTGACCGCCCATCATTATTCCCTTGTTTGTTCTAGGACGTCCCGATGACTGCACTTGGTCCTGTTCACCACCTTGTTTGTTTGGTGACCTCTTCCTGATTGTGACTGGTCCTAACCAACACATTATTTGTTCTGAGACCTCCCACTGACTGCAATTTGTCCTAATCCCCAACTCATTTCTGACCTTTCACTTACTGCAAAAGTCTAAAGCTGCATCTGAAATGTAAGAAATGCCTTGCGAGACACCTTAGGCAGCAAGGCATCAAGTCAGCTTGCCATTTCCAGTTTCAGACACAGCCTAAATCACTGCCTTCTTGTTCTGAGGCCTTCTCCATACTGCGACTGGTCTTCACTACATTCTCTTTGTTCTCAGATCTCCCCCTGACTGCAACTTGTCCTAATCTCCACCTTGTTTATTCCCCGACAGTAGGCTAATTAGACCTAACCCTGTGTTGCCAAATACCGATCATGGCATGACTTGGTGCCACCGACATGTCATAATGATTTACACCATAAAAATGTTCAGTGCCAGGCAGCTGCATGGCTTGATGAAAACAGAGCTTAATACTCACTGGGACATCTTTGAGCTTTGATTTCATTCTGAAATATAAATCTCTGGTGTTTGGTATTTCTTTTCTCATCTTAACTTTAAAGCCATTTTAAAGAAGTTTTGTATTTTTCTAGGCTAGTTTTTAAAAATGCTACTTTATTTATTAATTTATTTATTTATTTAATTTTTTAATCAAATCAACATTTATATTGTGCTCTTCACAACTGAAGTTGTCACAGAGCAGCTTCACAGAAATCAAGAAATAAAAGGAGAACAACAGATGAACAAAGGATAAGAGATAGATCCCCTAGTGAGCAAGCCAACAGGTGGAAACTGGAGGAAGAAACCTTGGGAGGAACCAGGCTCACAAGTGGGGACCCTTCCTCCTCTGGTCAAACTACTTATACACAGTTAGGGGACACCGAACCCCCACACATCTGTACTAATACTCAGGTATACTGAAGTTATGTTAGTTTGCTGATGGACATAATAGTAACAGTTAATTTCTACATAGTTGATGATGGTGGTTGAGCAGCTAGTCCATGGCAGGGTGGGAAACTAGTCCAGGTCCAGTAGCTGGAAGGTGGAAAGCCAATGTAAAGTTGTAGCAGGGGAGCTTGGGGTCCTTCTCAGATGGAGCAGAAGAGCTTGAGGTTAGCACTTAATCAGCTCAGGCCAGTGGGTCATCATTAACTCGGAAAAGGTACAGAGATGAATTAGTTTGATGTGTAAATTTAAAGAGAATAGAGAATGTAAACATTAGCAGAGTGTGGCGAGTGACTCTGGCAGATCTGACTATAACAGCGTAACTAAGGAGAGAACCAGAAGGTAACATAAACATGGGAGCTTCCTGAAACATTGGCATCTAACCGCTCCACCGTCACAAACCTGAGTGATCGCATGAAGTCAGATGGCAGCACCAACATCCCAGTTTACCACAAATCCCAATGTTCATGAACTCTCAGATCTGCAGCCTGTAACTAATCTAAGACATTAATGGCCAAATGCTACACTGAAGAAGTGAGTTTTCAGCCTGGACTTGAAGACTGAGACTGTGTCTGAGTCCTGAACATTATCTGGAAGGTTATTCCAGAGCTGGAGTGCTTGTGAGAAAAGGCTCTTCCCCCTGATGAAGCCTTCTGAATTCTGGGAACTAGTAGGAAGCCAGCACCCTGTGATCTGAGTGATCATGATGGCTCATAAATGTAGATTAGATCTTGTGAGTATTCAGGAGTGTGCCTGTGTAGGGCTTTATATGTAAGTAAAATAATTTTGTAATCAATATGGACTTTGACAGGAAGCCAGTGCACTGCTGATAGTATTGGACTGATATAGTCAAATTTTCTAGTTTTAGTCGGAGCCTGGCTGCAGCATTTTGAACTCATTGAAGTCTATTTAGGTTCCTGCTTGAACAACCTGACAAGAGTGCATTGCAGTAATCTAACCTTGAGGCACTAGTTTTTCAGCATCGTGCAAGAATAGGGCATTTCTTAACTTCGAGATATAACAAAGATGAAGAAAAGCTGTCCTAGTAATATTACCTATGTGAATTTATATTACCTATCTGAATCAATTATGATGCCAAGATTTTTGGTTATGGTACAACTGAGAAATCAGCCAGATTCAGCATTAAGTCTTAAACATTTTTAAGACTTAAACATTTTTCTTGCAATTTTAGGACCCAAAAGTAGGACCTCTGTTTGGTTACTATTTAGAAGGAACTTTGCAAACATTGTTTAAAAATGAAAAAGTTCATTATTATTATAGAAAAAATATATATTGTTAAAAAGCTCATTTGTGATCACAATTTCATTGAAACTGTCATATTTTAGACTCATTACATGTAAATTGGCATTTCAAGGCTTTTTTGGTTTACTGTTGATCATCAGCTCATGACAACCAGAAATCCAGAATCTCAAAATATTAGGAAACGTTAATTCAAATTTGAATAGATTACTAATCTCAGTATCAACTTTAATAGAAATACATTTGAAATATTACTTTAAATGTAGAATATAAAAATATGAAACTTGAATTTTATTAAATGATCAAATTCACAGTATTCAAATTATTTTGTTTCACTAGTACTTATTTCTTGTTTTTTAAGACTTTTTTCATTTAATTTTTTCTTGAATTTAAATATCAAGTATGCCATCGTTGGAACCCATTTCTGTCAGCAAAGGTACTATATTAATTCTTTACATAACCTGTTTATATATGTAACTTTTGGGTTATTATATGTAGGGAACGCTCATCATATTTTATACACACATTTTTGGGGTTCAAGCAGTAGTAACGTGTTCTCAATAATGTGTTCTCCTGTAATGTTACCTCGGTCTAGTAAAATGCCTGGTGTTTCTGGTAACGATTACATTAAGAATTTAAATGTTCCTCTATTACTAAAAGGCAATCTGCCATAATACTCACTTATAACCTACTGTTTCTATAAAATAATAATTATTAAATAATTTTCATATATTTATTTCTACATTCACTTCCTGAGTGAATCAGGTAAAACCTGAAGGGACTAAAAGCTCTGTGCCATAACAGAATGACTCCTGTTTCACCCACGTCTTCAGCTAGAACGCAAACTCTGCTAGACCTGTTCTCGTTCACGTCGGCTGCAGGTGAGGACTGTCCGATTTGATGGCTCTGTTCCAGCCTCCTACCCCAACTGCAACTGCCTGAACTCACTGACCACCAAGGCAAGGAGCAGTTCATGGCTGCCTTATTTGTTCTGAGTCCTCCCCTTAATTGTGAGTGGTCCTAATGACCACTTTGTTGTTGTTCGGGTGACAATACGCATAGTGGTGTTGAGCTTTATAACCTCAACTGCGACAGGGTTTTAATTACGTGCTTTAGGTGGTAGCTCGATTTCAATTAGATCTTTCATCATTGAAGTGTACTGTTGGTTATTCTCACCCAGTTCTTGCCCAGTTCACACACACACACACACACACACACACACACACACACACACACACACACACACACACACACACACACACGCAGGCTGTGACTCAGCGGCACTGTCATGCAGGTCCTGGTGTGTGTGCGTATGGTGAATTATACATGGGCGCTAATTTCCCTCGGTTTAAACTCAGCACAGATGGAGAGCACTTAACCAGCCTGCACTGCGAGTGGGAAATTTCACTGCACATTACACTAATGCACTTCCTCTCTCACCATCCATCTCTCTCATGGTCTCTCTCTCTCTCTCCTGTTCTCGATCACTCAATCTCTCTCTCTTAATTATCTCTCCTTAAGCGTCTGCTACGTTCATGTATTATTCCTTCCTTTCCTCTCACGACAACTACGAGTTCCATCCTCATATCTCAGTTCTTTAAAATTGCTCTATTTCTTATCCCTCATTTCCTCCTGCTTTCTTTCTCTCTTTTCCCTCTCGCTTTCTAGCTCTACCCTCTTTACCTGTCAATCTATATCTTCTCTTTTCCATTTTCTTCACCTTTCTCTTCCTTCTCTCACTTTTGTTCTCCATCTTCAGCTGTCTCTTTCACCCTCTTCTTTCTTCTCTCACTTTCTTTCACTTTAGCTTTCTCCTTCTTTCTTCTCTCGCTGTCTTTCTACATCTTTAGCTTTCTCTTTCTCCTCCTTCTATCTTTGCTTCTCTCACTTTTTTCTCTTTACTTCATTCTCTTTCTATCACTTTGCATCTCACTCTCACTATTTACCTTCTTTCTTTCTCTCTTTGCCTCTCATGCTCTCACTCCCTCTCTTCACCTCTCTAACGTTTTCTGTGCTTTTCCTCTCTCAAACCTTTCTTTCCCCCTGTGTAGCTCTCTTTCTCTTCTATCACTTTTTTCTCTCGTTCTTTCTCTCTCTTAACCCCATATATTTTTCTCCCTTCTCTTTTCCTCTCATTCTTATCTCTGACTCTCTTTTCCTCTCTCTCTCTGCCTTTCACACTCCCTCTCTCTCTCTCTTGGTCCCTCTTGTATCAATTTAACTCTCTCTCTCTCTTGGTCCCTCTTCTCTCTTTACCTCTCTCATTCTCTTTTTCTCTATTTCTTTGTCTTTCCCTGTGTTTTATCTTTTTGTTCCTCTCTTCTCACTTAGAACTATCTGCCTCTCTGTCCTTCTGTTTCTCCTTCTTTCCCTCTTATCTTACTCACTCTCGCTCTTAGTCTAGACATAATTACTGTCATTTATTTCTGCCGAGGCTGATCGCCGTGACAACGGTGTGACTGTTCGCAGGCTCTCTTGCCTCCTTTCCGTAATTACCTCGCTAACTTGTGGCCGCGGGCCGAACATTAGCGCCTCTGCTTTATATCTCAACTGCTCTCCCTCTCTGCCTTCACTCCTGACCCCAACAATCTGTCCACCGAACACACAAACACACACACACACACACACACACACACGCACACACAGTACAAACAGTCTGATGCAGTGCAGAATGACAATGTGGAAACAAAACATGGAAAAGTGGAATGTCTTCATTCACTAAGGAAGGTGTGATTCTGCATGGCTTACAGTGAGTTGGATGAAAAATCAAGTTTCCGCAGCATCTTTGACCCAAATGTAGCTGTAATCTAATAGATCTGATTATGTGGTTCCTCACACAGTATGACTCGCTGTTATCTAGAACATGGATTAAAGTGTGCTCAGAATTCAGATATGTCTGCTAATTATTATATACTGGGCAAAAGTACTGGGACGCCTGCTCATGCAGGTTTCTTCTGAGGTTATTAAAAAGAGTTTATCCTGCTTTGGTTGGAGACCCTGTCAGATCTCTAGATTTTGGAGCATTGCTGTGAGCATTTGACTGCATTCAGCAGCAAGAGTTTCAGTGAGGTCAGGATGTTGGATGATCATTACCCACCTCATTCCCTATTCCCCAACTCATTGCAAAAGTACTGGATGGAGCTCCGTCATTGCAGAGAATGCAGTTCCATTGCTCCACAGCTCAAATTCTGGGGGCTTTATTCCCATCTAGCCCACACCTGGCGTTGGGCACGGTGACAGTAGGTTCATGTTTATCTGCTGCAGAGAGTCCTATTCTATTGGCAGTACTTACCTACTGGGACTAGATAAGATGTGTGTGTGTGTGTGTGTGTGCGTGTGTATTTGCACACCTGTGTCACCATTGGATGCAACTTAAAGTAGCTGAATGCATTCATTAGAAGGGGGTGTCCACAAATATTTGGACATATAGTGTAGATAACAGTATGTAATACAGCTTTCTACAACTTGTTGCCATGTCTCTCCAAATCTAAGGAGTCAAACATGTCTTGACTGAACTACATCTGAGTCAAAACAACTGGGTACATTTGATTTTTCACTTAATTCTGAACTACAATCACACACACATGCCTTTCTATGACAGACAGCTAGGAGCATATGCTAGGAGCTTGTGTCTCAAATCAGGTACTAATCACTGTTAGCACACGTAATGTGTTCATGCTGCAAAATATCAAAGATCTATATACACAATTACATATATGGGTGCAGCTCTGGTCTGGTGGTTTGGGAACCAGCCTTGTGACTGGAAGGTCGCCGGTTTGAATCCCTGAACTGGCAGGACATGACCGAAGTGCCCTTGAACAAGATACTGAGCTGCCCAGCTGCTCCCTGGGCACTGTGGATAGGGCTGCCCGCCGCTCCGGACACATGTGATCACTGCCCCCTGGTGTGTGAAGTCACTAGTGTGCATCTCTGTGTGATTGGTTAAATGTGGAGGATTCATTAAAAACACAGTGGGTTAAAAAAGTAGAATTATTTACTAACTATATATGACATTAAAAGTTTACTGCAATGCCCTGATCTTTCAGTAACTGCATATCTACACAACTACAGACCTCGTTGTGTTGTAGCAAATTTTAGTAGGCAGACATTAGCTATCTGTTGCCCAGTTATATAAAGTACCACATTAATACTCGTTTTAACATCTTAGTATTCAATTACAAACATGTTGTCTTGGGAAAAGGGATATATAGAGACTAAGAATGCAGTACAATATGTACAATGTAAGACTACAGTACCAATGTATAGTGTATAAATATAGTGCCTAGTTAAAGACTGTATATTTGGTGTAAATATGTACAGTGTAAGAATATAATAGTGTTTGAATAGAATAGACAGTTGAAGAATGTATGTCTTTAGTGTTAAATATAGTACATCATGTACATTGTAAGAAATCACAAGAAGTGTTTTTGTTTGGACAACATATTGTCCCAGAAATAATTGCCATAACATTAAGGCCACTGATATAATGATCATATGTGATATATAATGCAATGACATTGTTTTAAAGAACAGTAAAAATATTTAAGGACATTCAGATATTCAAATTGGAATATAACATTTTATAGATCTAAAATAATTCAGTCATAAATAAAATTAAGCTGCTGTTTTTAAATAGGGTCGACATGCCGGCTCATTCACAATATACATCATGTAGGCTGTAAGAATGTAATGGTTTAAGAATATTAAACTAATTATAGTGTATGCATATAACACAGCATGTACAGTGTAAAATATTGCATATCATGTAATTGTAAAAATATAATACAGCACATGAATATAGTGCGTAGCTTAAGAATGTATATGTTTCGTATCATAATATGCATAGTCATGAATATGTATAGTGTAAGTCTATAGTACACCCTGAATGAAGGTCGTACATTTTAATGGATGCAGTATTTAGTGTAAGAATGTAGTGCATTGTGTAATGACAATATAGTACACAGTGTAAAATGACATATTATAATACAGTGCACAGTGTAAGATGACATTGTAAGAGGAAGAAGTGTAAGAATATAGTGTACTGTAGTGTAATATTACAAAATATGGTAGTAGGATACAGTGTAAGTATATAATACATAGTGCCTGAATTGAGACACAGGCTATGAGTTGTAGGTCTGGTCACTGATCTGGTCAGGGGAGTTAAAATGTCTTACAAGCGCATCGCTGTTTGTCTTGAGGACAAGTCTGGGCGTGTCTTTGGACAAGCTGTGCTGCGTAGAGGCCTCCTCCTCTCTGGCCTACAGGAGAGACATAACCACCCTTATACGCATGGACACACAACCCAAAACACACATACACACACACACATACATACATACATACATACATACATACAGCAGAGAACTGAGGGGAAAAAGAGAGTGAAGGTGGATGCATGAATGAGAGAACGAATGGAGCGAGAGTTAAAGGAGTGGGGACGGACAGACATGCACTCACCTGAAGAGAAAGACAGGCTTTAGTGTGTGCGTGTGTGTCTGTGTGTGGGGTGATGTTAATATGTGTGCACCATATTAGTTCTGACATGCGCTCGCATTGGATTTGTCTTGAACTGAGACGCTGTGTGTGTGTGCGTGTGTGTGTGTGTGTGTATTTGTGTGTGCATTTCCAACACAATGTGGAGCATACAGATTCATTATGGTACTGCAATAAATGAGAGAAATTACAAAACTGGGAAATACATATAAATGCAAAATTCTTATATATTGAAAGTGAGGCTTAAAAGTTTGAAATTTCTATATTTGTGCATAAAGTTGACCTAAATAGGTCAGGAGAAGCATATCAAACAAACGAGACACAATATTACATTTGCTCCTTCATGTTTTGAGGTAAACGATCCAATATTACCGTATTTTCCAGACTATAAGCCGCTACTTTTTTCCACGCTTTAAACCATGTGGCTTATAATGAGGTGCAGCTTTTTCTTCTTATATATATGTTATTTTCCAGGTTTTTTTTTTTGTTTTTTTTTTTTTTTTTCCCAACTTTGCAGGTGCGGCTTATAGTCCGGAAAATACGGTACCTCTCTGTGAGTGGGAAAAGAATGTGAACCTCTTCTTTCAGTATCTGGTGTGACCCCCTTATGCAGCAAAAACTGCAACAAAATGTTTCTGGTAACTGTTGCTTAGTCCTGCACTAATTTAGGCCATTCCTCCGAAACAAAACAGCTTCAACTCTGTTATCATAGTTTCCTCCTATGAACTGCTTGTTTCAGGTCCTTCCGCAACATCTTAACTTGATTAAGATCATCAGTTGACCTGGCTGTTCCAAACCCTTAACTTTACACTTCTTTAAACATTCTTCGGGAGAACATCTTGTGTGCTTAGGGTCATTGTCTTGCTGCATGACCCACATTCTCCGATTTTGCTCACGGGCAGTTGGCCTCACTTTAGAATTCAGAATTAATTGTTCCATCACTGATGCAAACCCTATTTGGCCCAGATGCAGCAAAACAGGCCAAAACCATGATATTACCACCACCTTGTTTCACAAATGGGACAGGGTTTCTATGCTGAAATGGTGTGTTTTCCTTTCTATGAACAGAACCCTTCTTATCCATCCACAAAACACTGTTCTAACAGCCTTATGAGAAGGCTGCAGATGGGCAGCGATGTTCTGCTGGGAAAGCAGCAACTTGTTGTTACAACCCTGCCATGAACACCATTGTTCAGTGTTCTCCTGATGGTGGACTCATGAACATTAACATTAGCCAATATGAGAAAGGTTCCTTTAATTCCATATAATTTCCATATAAGTGTTGGGTTCCTTTGTGACCTTGCAGGCTTCTGCGGGCCAGAGCAGTTTTGGTACAGCTCTGTTGGCCAACCCTTCCTTGGAAGGGTAGTAATGGTCTTGAACTTCCTCCATTGGTCCTCCAGCCTGATGAGCATCAAGAACACTTCTTCTGAGCTACGTGGAAATCTCCTTTTTTGATGCCATAAACAAGATCAGACTTTGAAAGGCCAATGTTCTGTAAATAAAAACGTAATATTGGATCATTTTCCTCAATAAATAAATAAGTGTAATATTTTTGTCTCATTTATTTGGTTTATCTACTTTAAGGATTTAAAATCTGATGAGGTTTTAGATTAAATTTAGGTAGAAATATAGAAAATTCTAAATAGTTCACAAACTTTCAAGTCAGCTAGGTCCAATATCCTGAAACATACAAATGATTCAAGTTTCACGCTTGGCTGCACATGTGACCTGATGTATGGACAGACCTTATTGCTGTACCTGACTGACTATACAAGGTCGTACCGTTGTGCAAGCTTTCCAATCTGACTTGTGCTGCTGTGTTTGTAGCATCCAAGCAAAGTACGCCTCCGAGAAGAGTTTGAAACCAATTCAACCTAGAGAATTGCAGCGCCTTACGAAAGTATTTACCTATTTTGTTACATTACAACCTGCATTTAAATACTTTTTCATCTGAATTGTATGTGATGCATCTGCACAAAATACTGCTGGTAAAGTAAAATGACAAAAATATGTATTCACCCCCTTTTCCATGAAGCCCCTAATTCATTCTGGTGCAACCAATTACCTTCAGATGTCACATGCTTTGAGAAATGAAGTCTACCTGTGTGCAAACTAAGTGTCACATGATTTGTCAGTATATACACACCTTTTCTTAAAGGCCCCAGAGGCTGCAACACAATTAAACAAGAAGCACCACTAATCAAACAACACCACGAAGACCAAGGAGATCTCAGGGGTAAGTCAGGGATAAAGTTGTTGAAAAGTCAGAGTTGGGTTATAAAATATATATCCAAACCTCTGATAATTCCCCAGAGTCCCAGCAAATCCATTATCATCAAATGGAAAGAACATGGTACCACAACAAACCTGTCAAGAAAGTGGCCACCCAGGAAAACTCTCAGACAAGCAGGGCATTCATCAGAAATATAGTCCAGAAACCAAAGGTAGCCCTGAAGGAGCTGCAGAGTTC
Organism: Acestrorhynchus altus; assembly: GCA_034509495.1. NCBI lineage: Eukaryota > Metazoa > Chordata > Actinopteri > Characiformes > Acestrorhynchidae > Acestrorhynchus > Acestrorhynchus altus. The sequence continues at coordinate 6,830,737 of CM067506.1, read as the reverse complement.
CCAAACAGAGACTGGAGTATCTGTCCGTATGACCACAAAAAGCTGTACACTCTATAGAGCTGGGCTTCATGGAAGAGTGGCCAGAAAACAAGCCTTTACTTGCTGGCTCATTTTGAGTTTGCCTGTTTGGCATGTGGGAGACTCCTCAAATATATGGAGGAAGGTGCTCTGGTCAGATGAGACCAAAATGTAACTTTTTGACCACCAAGGAAAATGCTATGTCTGATGCAAAACCAACACATCTCATCACCACAAGCATCATGTTGTAGGGATGTTTTTCAGCAGCAGGGACTGGGAAACTGGTCAGAGTCGACGGGAAGGTGGATGGTGCTAAATACAGAAACTCTTGAGCTAAACCTGTTTTGATCGGTCAGTGATTTGAGCCCAGGATGGAGGTTCACATTGCACCAGGACAATGACCCAAAGCACTCTGTTAAAGCAACACTCGTGTTGTTTAAGGGGAAATGTGTAAATGCATTGGCATGGCCTAGTCAAAGCCCAGACCTTAATCCAACTGAGAATCTGTGGTCAGACTTGAAGATTGAGGTTCACCAGCGGAAACCATCTAACTTAATAGAGTTGGAGCAATTTATGCCTTGAGGAATGGGCAAAAATCACAGTGGCAAGTAAGCGACTTGCAGCTGTAATTGCCACAAAAGGGAGCTCTACAATAAAATAACTTTAGGGGGGTGAATAGTTATGCACACCGAAGTTTTCTGTTATTTTGTCCTATTCCCAGGTGTGCTGGGAACAGGCAAAACACTAAAACTGCAAGGGAAGTGGAGCTGTAGCACCAGGTTTGTGAAACAGTGCTCCATTCAACACATAGGTGTTCCAAGACTGGGGTTATACAACATTGCACTTGTGGTCTCTGAAGTTTCTCATCCTTCCAGGCCTTTGTTGCATCCTGCAGGTGAATCAGATGAAACACATAACGGCAGTCCGGGTTCTCAGACACATACCGACAGTCCACAATACTGTCCTCAAAATAGTGGTGACTATTTAGTATCACATCACAAGAAACACAAGGATTAACGCAGGACATTCTGTCAACAAATTATCTGAAAACAGCAGCAGCAACTGGATTACAATTATATGTGGCAACCGAAGGTGCATTATTTTAAAGTGTGCTCAGTCATTATTTTGTCTATATTCTAGAGTATTCAACTACACCCCTTTACTGTTTTCTCTCTATCTCTCTCTCTCTCTCTCTCTCTCTCTCTCTCTCTCTCTCTCACACACACACACACACACACACACACACACACACACTTGCTCATGCCAGTCCTTTATATTCTACTGCTGCAGCTATGACCCTTTGGACCTATGCCAACTCATTTACATATAGTACTAATGAGGCTGTAGACACACACACACACACACACACACACACACACACACACACACACACACACACACACACACACACAGTGAGGAAATCTCTGCAGTCTAAATGAGTCGCTGGCTGATACAGGCAAATAGTTCAAAACATCGTCCAGGACACTGCCAAAATAATCACACACACACACACACACACACACACACACACACACACACACACACACACACACACACACACACAGAGCAAATTGACGATTTATTAATAAACTGAGGTGTACTTTTGCTAACATTATTATTAATATTATTATTAGACATTAGCTGACAGCACACACAACACACACACACACACATGCCACATACACACACACACAGGCTGCAAACGGACACTTTTTTAGTAAAGCATCAATATGTTTGTGTTTGTGTGTGGATCAATGCCATAATTCAGTACGTCTGTGCCACTGCAATTACAAGTACAGTGTGATCCATGTGTGTGTGTGTGTGTGTGTGTGTGTGTGTGGGTGTGAGTGTGTCTGTGAGAGAGGGGGGGGAGGGAGACCCACTGGGATTGGTGTTTCAGCTGTATCTCTGCCAACCTCCATCTGGGCACCAGGGCAAACCCAGGTGTGTGTGTGTGTATGTGTGTCACCTTGTCAGGAAAGATGTGCCTCTCCAAGGACACGGATGGGGACATGTGTCAAACATAAACAATGTGGAACTCTCTCTTGTCTCTCTTCTCTCTCTCTCTCTCTCTCTCACACACACACACACACACACACACACACACACACACACACACACACACACACACACACACACACACACACACACCTGTTTGACTGGCACACATCCACAAGGCAGCCCCTCCTTCTGTCTACTCATTAGTCTCTCACCCTCTTTTTCTCTCTCTCACACACTCTCTCTCATTTATTTTCCTCTCTCTTTCCCACTTCTTTTCCCCTCTTTAACACACAAATTCAACTCATTGCGACACGATGCAAATGCACACACAGCTTGTCAAGTCCCTGTAGAGAAGTACAGCCAATAGAATAGGACTTCTTGAGCATAAACATGAAGTTGTCACCATGTCTAATGCCAGGCATGGGCTAGAGGAGTATAAAGACCCCTAGTATTGAGCTGTGATGCATCAGAACTGTGTTCTCTGGACTGATGGATCTCCATTCAGTACTTTTGGATGGAGTTGGGGATGATCTCACTAATGCTTGTCGCTGAATGCAATAAAATCCTCACAAAAACACTCAAAAGCTAGTAGAAAGTCTACCCTGGACACTATTGACAGTTACTCTAATTAAACCCTTGATTTCATAAGAAACAGTGAACAAGGTGTCCAAATACTTTTGTATATACGGTATGTCTGTCAGTCCTCTGTGCAGAATTGTGTGTGTGTTCTCTTGGCTAGTAGCTATGAGAAATAATCACCTTGCTCAGTGAGTCACAATGCCATGGCAACAAGACATGGGCTTAATCACTGACAGGTAAAACACACACACACACACACACACACACACACACACACACACACACACACACACACACACACACACACACACACACACACTATACTCATGAGAATTCCCATGCACCTTACAGAGAGAGAGACAGAGAAAGAGAGAGCTCAGACTGAATGTCTGGGTTAATTAATGGATACTCATTGTTTTTTAGCCTAATCACTACATAACACATCTTTCAGTGGATGGTCATCTCCTGTGACAGTAACTGACCTAAAAACAACAGATCAGCATCTGGTGCTCTGCAATTCACACTACATCTGTACTTTGAATTACTACACTGCATCTTCACTGTTAATTACTGCACATCACACTACATATGTAATTTCTTACCACTACACTACATCATAATTACACTGTACTTTTAATTACTATACCATCACAATTACATCTGTACTTTTACTCACTACACTACATCTTTACTGTTAATTACTGCACATCACACTATATCTGTACTTTTACTCACTACACTACATCTGTACTTTTAATTACTGCACATCACACTACATATGTACTTTTAATTACTGCACATCACACTACATCTGTACTTTTAATTACTGCACATCACACTACATCTGTACTTTTATCATCAATTACATCACACTACATCTGCATTTACTACTCACACTACATCTTTACTGTTAATTACTACAATACATCACACTACATCTAAATTTTTACTCTACTATACCACACTTACTGTTAATTACTGCACAATCACACTATATCTGTACTTTACTCACTACACTACATCTGCATTTTTAATTACTGCATCACACTACATACAAAATTTCTAATTACTGCACATCACACTACATCTGTACTTTTAATTACTGCACATCACACTACATCTGTACTTTTACTCACTACACTACATCACACTACATCTGTACTTTTACTCACTACACTACATCTTTACTGTTAATTACTACAATACATCATACTAAGGAATTTTTGTACTTTTACTCACTACACTACATCTTTTTACTTTTAATTACTGCACATCACACTACATATGTACTTTTAATTACTGCACATCACACTACATCTGCATTTTAATTACTGCACATCACACTACATCTGTACTTTACTCACTACACTCATCACACCACATCTGTACTTTACTCTACCACATAATTGGCATCTTTACTGTTAATTACTACAATACATCACACTACATCTGTACTTTTACTCACTACACTACATCTTTACTGTTAATTACTACAATACATCACACTACATCTGTATCTTTAATTACCACAATTACATCTGTGCTTTTACTCACTACACTACATCTGTACTTTTACTCACTACACTACATCTTACTAAGTTAATTACTACAACACATCACACTACATCTGTACTTTTACTCACTACACTACATCTGTACTTTTACTCACTACACTACATCTTTACTGTTAATTACTACAATACATCACACTACATCTGTACTTTTACTCACTACACTACATCTTTACTTTTAATTACTGCACATCACACTATATCTGTACTTTTTACTCACTATACTACACTGTACTTTTAATTACTACATTATATCACACTACATCTGTATTTTTACTCACTACACTACATCTGTACTTTTACTCACTACACTACATCTTTACTGTTAATTACTGCACATCACACTACATCTGTACTTTTACTCACTACACTACATCTTTACTTTTAATTACTGCACATCACACTATATCTGTACTTTACCACTGCACTACATCTTTACTGTTAATTACCGCACATCACACTACATCTGTACTTTTACCACTACACTACATCTATACTTTAATTCATTGCATTATATCACACACTACATCTGCATTTTACTCACACCACACTACATCTGTACCTACTCACTACACTACATCTCGCTTTTAATTACTACACTACATCACACAACATCTGTACTTTTATTCACTACACTACATCACACTATACATCTGTACTTTTATTCACTGCACTACATCACACTACATCTGTACTTTTACTCACTACACTACATCTGTACTTTTAATTACTACACTACATCACACAACATCTGTACTTTTATTCACTACACTACATCTGTACTTTTAAGTACTGCACATCACACTACATCTGTACTTTTACTCACTACACTATATCTGTACTTTTAATTACTGCATACTGGGCACTCATGACTGTAATTTTTACTCACTACACCACATCTGTACTTTTAATTACTACACTACATCACACAACATCTGTACTTTTATTCAATTACACTACATCTGTACTTTTAATTACTACATTACATCACACTACATCTGTACTTTTACTCACTACACTATATCCCACTACATATGCACACTCATTACACTACATCTGTACTTTTACATAGTACACTATAGTACATCATCACACTTACATCTTTACTTAGCATAGTACACTCTAGTACAACAGCACTACATCTAAATATTCACACAATACATCTGCACTTTTACTCATTACACTGCATCTGTACTTTTACTCATTACACTGCATCTGCAATTTCTACTTACTTTACTACATTACACTACATCTGTACTCTTACTCACAACACTACATCACACCCCAACTGTACTTTTGCTCACTTAACAGCCCCCTTAAATGCTTAATTTAACTGTTTCCAGCTTTCTAATCAGGCTCTTCAGCACATACTGCTTCCACTGAAGCTTTTGGTTCATGAAACTTTAAAGCAGAGCTGATATTTGGTTCTGTACGGATGGAAAGAAAACCATTTCCTGTACAATCTCAGGAAAATCATTCAGTTATTTAATGTGATGAACTGCATTGATCTCTAATGCACTCAAAAATCCCACCCCCTGCCCCCACCATCATGCCCCAGTTTCCACCATCTTTATGAGTAGGGGAGTGAGGCATCTAAACCATTTCTGCTGAATCTTGGTGTTTAATAAACTGCCTCTTCATTTATATCAATCAGATTACTGTCCATATATACCCTGTTAACAAAGTATTAGAGGTGTTGTCTGAGGCTGCCTGTCACAGAGATCAGGGAGCTTTACTGCGTTTAACAGCCTGGTAAAGCTTTGATGTTTAATCTCCCATTATTACACTTATTTTTACTTATTTCTACCAGATCAGTACAGTTAATGGTTAGTGATACAGGCCTGAGCAGAGTTGTCTGGACAAACTGTATTTCTTACCATTAGTTCTAAAACACTGAGAAACAGTCTGTGGCAAGGGAAACAGTAAACAGGGAGAGGAAGGACTGTTTTTTTTTTTTATTTTATTTTAAGCTTAATTTTTAGCCCAGTAAATATCAGACTGTATGTGATTGTGTGTGTGTGTGTGTGGTGTGGTGACACTGCGGTCGCTGTTAGCCACCAACCTAAAACACACACTCTGAAATACAACAGCCAGATGAGTGCAGGGAAGGGAAGGGTGGATGGATGAGGGGAACAGATGTAGATGCAGACAGAGGGGTGAGAAAAGTGAGGGATGGAGAGAGAGGGGGAAAGGAGGAGTGCAGGAGGCTCTTTTGAAGTGCAGATTCCAGCCCTAATCTGAGATAGAGCACCCAAATAGAGGATTCAGCATATGGCCACTGTTTGTGAGTGTGTGTGTGTGTGTGTGTGTGTGTGTGTGTGTGTGTGTGTGTGTGTGTGTTTATGTGTGTGTGTGTGTGTGTGTGTGTGTGGGTGTGTGTGTTTGCCTAAAGGCAACATCTATTTTCACCTGTTTTATTCTGTTTGTGTGTGTGTGTGTGTGTGTGTGTGTGTGTGTGTGTAAAGAACACATTTAAAAAATAAAGGACTGAACCAAACCTGCCTGCTGCAAGACAGGCCGGAGTTGCCGGTTGGAGCAAAGATCTCCATACATAGTCCAAATTCTGAATTATCCATTCAAGCTGCAGATCTGGCAATTGTGGGAATTATGTAAACTGGGTGGACAACCCCAACACTATCCCAGTTAGGTGGGGAAATTGCAAATCTGGCAACTCAACCCAAACAATGGCTTTGATCACTACTTCTTAGTAACATAAGTACAACCTGTAATAGTACTCTTAGAAGCTCACATCACCAACTGTTTGTTAGCTACATTAACATTGTAGGTAATGACTAACGACACACAAACCATCATACACTCCTCTCCTGAAGTGTCCATTTAATACCAGCTTGTGTTGTCTGGCATTAGGCCCTTTCACAGTAAAGCTTTGCCATCTTATCAAAGTGTGTGTGTGTCTGTGAGCATGAGCAACAGTCTGTAAGCAGAGACAGAGAGTGGACAAAATAATGGAAATACCACATGGCAAAGTTACATGTATCAGTCATATGGTAATAACAGAAATGATAATCAGCAGGAAGCAACATGAAAGACAAATAGAGATCCAAAGAGCACCAATGAGTTGTGTGGTGGTGCAGAACTCACACTTTATGTGTTAAGTGTGTACTGGTTTGAATAAACCCCATCCAAGCTTCATCGATCTACTGAAATATCCATCACCTTGTTCTTGATCTACTCAAACTCCCAAACTCTAAATCTACTGAGCCTCCACCCATGGTCAGAAATCTATAGCAATGTCTTTCATTGCAGATCAACTAAAAATATTCATCATAAGGCTCACATCTGCTGAAACATCCATCATCTTGCAAATCAACTGAAATCTCCATCCTAAAGCTCCAGCTCCATCCTTATCTCCATGTTCATGCTCTAAAACTACTAAAATATCTGTTCTTGAGCTTCATATCTACTGACATATCCCGATCTACTGACATGACAATTCAAATATTCCTCCTCAAGCTCTAGGTCCATTGTAATCTCCATCTAAACCTAGATATAAATACACATAAAACTAGATCCTCATATTCTTCAGCTATTCATCATATTCAGGTATCCTGAAATAGCTTGATATATTCAGATAGCTATCCTCAAGCTCTAGATCTATTCATATATTCAGCCTCTGGTGCTTCCTCAGATTCAAACACCTAATCTACTAGAATATTCAGATATCAAATCCGAGATGCATTGAGTTATCCATCATACAGCCTGAAGGTCTACTCATATAGTCACTTATATCCTATGGTAGCTTCCTAAGTATCTAGATATCCATCTCCAACCTAAATTCAGCAGATGGTCATCTTCCGGGGATGGGTGATCTAGCCAGGTCTTCAATCTGTTAACAGGAAACAAGTCTACAATATTTAGGCCAAACCAGGAAAACTAAAACTACTCCTAAGCAGTAAACACTGACTTGTTGCTTGAGCAGGAGTGTGTGTGTGTGTGTGTGTGTGTGTGTGTATGACTCAGTGCTGGGAAAGTAGGTTGGAAGATTGGGGTGTACAGACTCTACAAAAAGGTATATGTGTAACTAGATCAGTTTGATATCCTGGCTGCAGCTTTTGAGTTTCGCAGAGACAAAGCAGTGCTGCAGGTATTTACTGCTAACTGGTCAAGGTTGCCAGAGCAATGTCTACCGTTTGTCTTCAACACATACACACACACACACACACACATCAAGAGACAAAAGACAATGATTATTGTTACAGCCGACCTTGTGGCACAAATGAAAAAATTAAATGGCGACTAAGAGAGCAAGTATCAGTTACTCAAACTTCTCTCATGAAAGCAAGGCTTCTTTTGTGTGTGGTGTGTGTGTGTGTGTGTGTGTGTGTGTGTGTGCACATTAGTTGAAGTAGGTAATGCAGGGCAGGATGTCTCCATCCTCGAGCTACCCTCCTACTCTAGATTCATTGAAATCTTCATTGTCGTGCCCTCATGCCAATAGAACCAGTCAAGGAATGGATATATTAGTACTGACTGGCCATTTCTCAAAATAGATGGGCTGAAAATGGTCCAGTTTAAGATACTCTGACAATATCAGGCAGGTCCAGTGGGGAGTTTGCGGGATGCACTGTTCAGTACCTGCCAAAAGTATTCCAAGAAAGGACAACCGTGGATGGAGGTCAAATCTTATAACTTACTTAACTTATAAGATCTACTGCTGTAGTCTTGGTTTCAGATCCCACATGGAAACCATCAGAGGGTCTGTGGACTCTATGCCTTCAATGGGTCACAAAGTGGTTCTAATGTTATGTCACGGTTCCCAGTCACAAATAGCTGTGGTATCACCAGTGATCTCCCAATGAGGCCAAAGCTTAGATGGTTCCCTTACTGATTCATCTGTCCTCAAACTGGGACCATTTCAGGGGTCAGTGTGATGCTGGAGAGCGTGCTGCCCTGCAAATCTCTCATAAATCCAGGAGCCACTACTAAATCTGGCTCGACATACATATTGATATGTTTACGTTCAGGAGGGTAATTTTGCTGACTGCATCACATCACACGGCTTAGCTTTGCACTTTTCATTGACTGCATCTGCTGCATCTCTCCTTTACAGAGGCTAGAAAGGCAGTTTCTGTCTCCTTTTGCCTTTTTCAGCCATGTTTTTATGATTCCACACTAAAAAAAATGAAATCTCATAAGTGAGAGCGGAGTTTCAAGGCTTTCTTTGAGGTGCATCGATATGGAGATAAACAGTTATGTTTGTTCAGCAACATATAAAAGACAGGTTATAAGTCCAGTAAGTCTATATAAAACATCCACTCAGTCAGGTCTATAATTACCGTATTTTCCGACTATGCTTCACAATTTGAATATAAGCTTGCACTCAAGAAAGTTTAAAAACAACTGGAAAATAACATATATAAGAAGATAAAGCTACTCCCACATTATGTCGCATGGCTGGGCGGGGTGTGGAAAAAATGTAGCAGCTTATAGTCCGAAAATACGTGTAGGTTGTCGTATATGCTGTGTTTACAAAAACAAAATGCAAGGATAAAGTACTGAAATTACAATTTGTTATGTGTGGTTAAGCAACTGTAATGTACCACAGTAAATATTGCGGTACATTATGTTACAGGTAATCAAATGACTTTGCAATGGCTGGGTCTAGAAAATTCTACCTATTCAGCAAGAAAAAATAAATATTTTAGTTATATTTGCAAACTTGCGCCAGTGTTTATGTTGGTTAAGGATGGACTCGCACTCTCCTTTGGCTAGCTCTCTTCCCTTCAAATTCTACATTTCTTTGGTTTGACAGTGGGTGAATGGGGAGATGAAGACTGAGTATGCTGTCTCTGGTGTTCATGTTTGTAGTAGCTCTTGTATTGTTGTTCTGCCATAAGCAGCACTGTGGTTGTTCAGGTCACCAGCAGAAGGTGCTGGATCCTCTTTCAGAGGCAGTGCATGTGACAAAAATATGGGCAATGTAACAGTCCACCCTATTTTTACAATGAATATATTACAAGCTGCAAGGAGAGTTGTGTACAACGCTTTATATACATGATCTGTATGTTATTCAAGTTATGATTTGATTCTCCGTGTACAGTGTTTCAGTGGTTGAGTTAAAAACAAAAACATTCAGTGTTAGGGTTTGGTGTCAAATTGTGGTTCACTGTAGAGAAGCTACCAACTCAGATCTCTTTAGAGTGGTGGTCGTGGGAATGAGGCAAATACAAATATAGCATCTTATTTATTATCCAACCCACCAGTGAACTTACACAAATAACTTTCTGAGTTTTATAAAGAACGCCAATGATCAAAAATAAATGGCTACCATGCAGATACTTTTTCTCTGGGATCTTTTTTGCCATGTAACACCCTGCATGTATCCTCTCCAAGGCCTAACTTGGTTCTCTGGATCAATGCCATTGAAAAACTACTTTTGGTTCCCACATCATAACTGTAAACATGATATATGACTGAGAAGAACCTCCACATAATGCAAAGGCCAAGAACTTTTAAGGCACCTTTATTTTTTAGCGAGTAAACATCGGCTGAACTGATGACAATGACAGATACATTCCTCCTGACTTTCAGTATTTCAGACCTTACTAACTGAGAGAGACATTTGTTCTGTTCCAATCTCTCTCTCTCTCTCTCTCTCTCTCTCTCTCTCTCTCATGTGCTTTTAAAGGCAGAGGTAGAAGAATGTGTGGTGTGTGTGTGTGGGTATTGGATGACTGAGGAATGCTTTTGGAGACCGATACCACAGTTTCTGCTCTTACTGCCCACTGACGACCTGTCAGCACCACTGTCCTTTCAGCACACCAATCAGAGGCTCTGGGGGTATGTACTAACGCTCTCATGAGGGGTTGGGCCTAGACTCAGCTGGCTTACTGCTCAGCACAGAAAAGCTCAAACAAAGCTTCTGCAAACAGACAGAAAGAAAAATCCACGAAAGAGCAAACCATTACCGTACAAAATAAACATCTTCCCATTCACTGGTTTACTTTACTAGAAACACATACCTTGTACTTCTACTCACTGGCCACTTTATTAGAAAAACTTTGTGACCAGTTGACCAGATGTTTTTTGGGTGGTGCACAGTCCTCAGCACAGAGGAACCACCCACAAAAATCCAGCCAAAAGCAGCTGTGTGGGGATAAACTGACCACCGGTCTTGAAATGTACACCAGGACAATGAAATACAAGGTAGGTGTTTCTAATAAAGTGGTCGGAATGTAGAAGCACACTATTGGTGTTTCTAATAAAGTGGCCAGTGGGTGGAAGGACAAGATTTGTGTTTCTAATAAAGTGGCCAGTGAGTGTATATGTGAGTATATCTGAATACAGATTTTCCATTTAAACATGTGGGGTCCGAGAAGATGGTAAAAGAGTGTATAAAGTTGTGTGTACATTTTTGTGTTAGGGTGTGCAATCATGCATGCATACACTGTGTGCATGTCTACGCAGTAGCGTGTGTGTGTGTTTGTGTGTGTATTGCCTGAGAGAGAAAGCTAGCAGACAGTGAACAGATCTAAATGGGAGATTTCTAACACACACAGGCAGAAAGGGGAGAATGGGGCATACTTCTACATTGCAATTCCTTACATATCCCAGCTTAGGTATAAGAGAGAAAGCACACAGTCAGTAGGCCACTCCCACTCCGGCGGGGGAAACAACGCTTAAAAGCTCTGAGGAACGCCCCCATGCCATGCCAACTTCAAGGAGACTTGCCTAGGCAGATGTATCACCTACAGGGAGGTGGACAGCTTAATTTATTTATATCAAGCTGAAATAGATCCATGTGGAACCAAATTTGAAAGAAGGAGCTGATTTTGGAATGGTTCCTTTAATTTTGTAGTCATAGTTAATAGTAGAGCTGCGATTGTTAGTTACATTTATTTACAGTTGTTTACAGTTTGACATTATGCATATTTAAGTAAATAGAAGAGTATCTCATCTCCAAAAGGCAAAAGATAAACAAGGAACATTCCTTTCCACATTTGAAGTAAGATTAAAATAACAAAGCAAAGAAGAACTATGAAAAATTTGGACACCTCACGAGATTTGCGCTCTTATATAACTTAACTTAGTGCGGCTTTCTAAGTAGTTACTGAGCATTTTGAACATTAACATAACTGATGCCCAAAAGCAGCAGAGAACATAGAGTTTTACTCAGTTTGTAATTTAAAAAAGAACATCAAGACAACAAGAAGACAAGTTTTAGAGAGAATTCTAAATTCTCTGGTCTGATCAAGTTAAAATAAACTTTTTGGCCGCAGTGAGAAAAGATATGTTTGGAGCAAAATGCAGAATTTCAAGAAAAGAACACTGCACCAACTGTTACGTTTTAGGCTTGTGTTGCAGCCAGTGCACAGGGAACATTTCCTACCACTCCCCCTGTGAAGAATATATAATTAAATATCAGGAAATGGCCTAAGTTCAATTTTTGCCAAAGGGTTCTTAGAAAAGGGTTAAGTAAGATATTCTTTTCTTTCTGTTATTTTGAAAATGTGTGAAATAAAAATAATCTTAAATGTTACAATGTGTCAAATTAATTTTTTGCCTTTTTGGAAATTGTAATATCTTTTATTCATTTTGCTTCACAGAAACAGAATTTAACCAGGAACAGCGAAAGGAGCCCGGTTCTGGTATTGTGACCTGCTCAAAAGCAGTCCAGGCTGGAACACTCTCATCAATCAGTGTGGCTATTGGACTGCCTGGGTCCACAAGAGAAATGATAAGGCAGATGAATGGGAATGTTGACTTTTGTGACATCACAAAACAATGAATAAAAAAATTAGGCTGTTACATGGTGAAGACATCTGACAGTGCTTTACCGAATTGCACCAAACTCTTTAAATGATAAAGAACTGTGGAGATTTACAATATGGGCCCTTAAGACCCGACCAAATGCTCAGCTGTAGTTAACAGGGTGGAAGTGAACAGAGCTTTCAGGGACTGTGCCCTGAACGGACACGGGTTTAAACGGGCACCTCCAGATGTCTGAGAAAGACATCTGGAAGTGTCTCGAAGAGGTTGGCAACACTGAGCATGTGCAGGAGGGTTAGAGCAGACAGGAAGTGATGTCACAGCGAAGGACCGGATTGGTTGAGGGATAAGGTGGCGGGCTTACCTTGTTGCGTTTGAAGTAGGCGCGACGGCACGCTGCAAACACTTCACTGCATAGCTCTTCAGCTGGAGCCCATGCTGAGAGGAAAGGCTTCACCTGACCCTTCTGACACCAAGCACAGCATGATCTGAACATTAGACAGGTCCTCCTCTGAGAGGGAGACACAGACAGAGAGAGAGAGAGAGAGAGAGAGAGAGAGAGAGAGAGAGAGAGAGAGATATTACTACAGTGTGATCTACACATGCACACAAGAATACACCTGCAAACTATTCACTAAGGGGTATTTTTAATTATTCAGTATTTTATTATTTAATTGCAATAAAAATAATGTAAAATAAATAATAAACATAAATAAAAAAATAATAAACTGTAATTTATGTTTTATGTATTTACAGAAAAGATTTAATGTACATGTATGAAAAATGATTTTTTAATCATTTTAGAACCGTGTTATGGATGTTGCTGTAGTTTGAAATTCATTCTGAGTATTAGCTTCAGCCCAATCTACAATATTATTAATCTATTAAAGGCATTCATCCATTTTAGTATATTTTCATTCTGCCCTCTTTTACACGATAACAACTTCTGCCATGTGGATTTAAATATTTCACGTTGTTATTATTATAAGCATATACACTATTATTTATATTACAAATTATTTATTATACTGGAGCTTCACTTTCAATTTTAATATAGGTTGAAATTCCTTCTGGAGATTAACTTCATTATAAATTCATTCATTCATATAATAACCTCTGGATTTAAATATTACAAATTATATTATAAAGTATTTCTAGTTTTGTTTGTTTTATTTCAACAATTCTGTAACGATTATTAATAACATTAAATTAAACTAAACGGTTTCATTTCGTTAAGCATTTACTTTATATATATTTACCTATATTTATATATATATATATATATATATATATATATATATATATATATATATTGTGATTTTACATGCTGGTTTATAGAGCCGTACATTAAACAAAATAAAGAGACAGGGAAGCTGCGCCCTTTAACACCTTTTCCATACTTTACAAATGTACCCCTTAACAAAGAGGGTCTCCAACAGCATCCTGTGACCACCTATGAAGGTCGAGTGGTTTACCAACACAAATTGTGCAGAAACAGATGAGCTTCTCTCTGACTTTACATCTAGAAGGTGGACCAACTAGGTGGGAGTGTCTAATAGTGAGGACAGTGAGTGGATGTAGTGTTTAAACACTCCAGCAGCACTGCTGTGCCTGATCAGATTTGTACCAGCACAACACACACAGGATAAAATGGACCATAATGTTATGGTATAAACACACACACACACACATACCTTTTCACATCCATTAAAACACACCTTGCTCAAACTCTCCCCCACCTCAAACCCAGTTTTACCACCAGCTGGGATGATAGAGCTCAAAATGTGTGTGTCTGTGCCCCAGTTTTGACTGGGAAACACACTCTTGTCCCTCAGAGGACTGTGATGTAGAGCTCAAACACGCACATTAGGCCAGAATGCCCCTGTTACCAAGGTAACCACCCAGTGTTGACAAGGGGGCATGATACAGAGGCATAATGTGCGTGTGTCTATGTGTGTGTGTGTGTGTGTGTTTAAGTGATTGTGAATTTCTGTACAAGAGTGCAGTGTTGGAAGAGAATTGTGTTTCTGATGCATTGTGTGGGGTGAAATGCAGGTGTGTGTGTGTGTGTGTGTGTGTGTGTGTGTATGTGTGTGTGTGTGTGTGTGTAACTGTGATTGGGACTTGATGAGTATGTTGTTGGGGGGGCAAGTATCTTGTGCTAGAGACAACAGTGTGTGTATGTGTGTGTGTGTGTGTGTGTGTGTGTGTGTGTGAACTGTGTCTGGCTATATTTGGATGAGCATGTTGTTGGAGGCGTTTCTCTGTGCCGGGAGACATGATGTGTTTGTGAGCCTGTGTGTGTGTGTGTGTGGCAAAGCGCAGTGGAGACTGATGAACACTCGAGTAGCTCAGATTGAGACGGTGCTTCAGCATCTAATCTATAATTGACCTCACTCAGAAAAATGTGGCATTCATTTGAAACGATTCCCAAAGAAACAGGTACAGTCGCAAAAAATGTTCTAATCTTATTAACATTGTCATATATAGTAATATTCCCATTTGATGGTGTAAAGACCTTCAGAAGATACACACACTGTGGAGTGGTTGTGGAATACCATCCGGCAGGAC
This sequence comes from Acestrorhynchus altus, assembly GCA_034509495.1. NCBI lineage: Eukaryota > Metazoa > Chordata > Actinopteri > Characiformes > Acestrorhynchidae > Acestrorhynchus > Acestrorhynchus altus. The sequence goes on along the minus strand of CM067506.1, from coordinate 6,815,267 downwards.
AATGCACCATGCCATCGGCCCCAAGTGCTCCATAGCTGTCATAGCTCATGAAAACCTCAGATTTATTATTCAAAATAGAAAAATTTCTGACAGTATCAACATGTCTGCAAACAAAAACTGAAAAATCTCAGTTTTAATGTAATGAATATAAAATATGAGAGTGAATTTTACAGATATATTAAGCCAAATGAAACTGTAAACTGGGAATTGTTGCCCAGCACTGCTTTTATATAGTATGTAGTACATACAAGTCATAAGCAATACTGAGAGTGTGGATTGTGTGTGTGTGTGTGTGTGTGTGTGTGTGTGTGTGTGTGTGTGTGTGTGTGTGTGTGTTGATTTTAATGATAATTAAGCCGTTGGTACTACCGCATTAATTCAAGTTCAATTAGTCTGTCCCAATTTCAGGGTTAGCGTAGCACAATGGGGGGCAACAGCCAGATGAGTAATAAGAAAATCCACAACAGCCACTGCAGCCACTGCAGCCACTGCTGCTGAAGCACGCGGGGGAACCGAGATTCACTGTCAAATGTTAAACATAATAGTGAGGAATACAGCTTCTGCCTCTGTGTAGTCTTCTTCAATGTTTACTCATGCAATGCACAGACATTTGCAACTTGCACCCAACGCCAGACTGCTTTCGCCTGGGGATGTGCGCTGTCCGACCTCATACAAACATCGCTGGATTTTGGCTGGCAGAGAAAATCTGACTCAAACTCAACCAAAGCTGCTGTTAAATGTGTAAAACTGATTCTGCCTTTTGGGGAAGCAGAGTAAAGACTCTGCCTCTAGTGTTACACTAACAGGATCCAGCATCTTAGAGATCACTGTACCCAGCTCAGTGAGTATCAATTCACAGCACAGCTAACCAACACCACCACCACTAGCAGCACAGAAACTCTGGTCTGTCTTGATGATGGGGATTCATGAAGCATGGCCAGACATCTTATGAACAACTCTGAAACCCATTCCAAAACAGATTTGTTATAAATATATTTTCTAATATAAATATATTATTGGTTACGGTTAAATATATTTTTTGCGACCATATTTGCTATTTTAGAGAGAGAAAAAGTACAGTTAACAGTACCAAACCAAATAGCACCATACTAAAGCTCCGCTTTAGGTCGAGAACAGACCACTGAGCATCTAGAGCTCCGTCCACCACTGCAGCCACTGGAACCAAGCTTTGGTCCAGTCTATAAGTACACAGTTCCTCGTAGAGAACAGACTGACCTCAGGCAGATACAGTATATCTCCATATGCAATAATATAAAAACAACAACAACAACAACAACAACAATAATAATAATAATAATAATAATAATAATAATAATAATAATAATAATAAATGTAAACAACTGTGTTTGAATTTTCTGTCCATGATGTCACCCAGTTCAGACTGACCACTTTATCACTATGTCAGTACTGCAGTGTGAGAAAGAGAGAGAGAGAGAGAGAGAGAGAGAGAGAGAGAGAGAGAGAGAGAGAAAGAGACCAAGCAGAGCAACCTAACAGAACCACAGGGAAATGGAGAGAGAAAGATGGAGCAAGTAGAATTAGCACATTGCTCGTTAGCCGTGTGTGTGTGTGTGTGTGTGTGTGTGTGTGTGTGTGTGTGTGTGTGTGTGTGTGTGTGTGTGTGTGGTTATAAAATATGCATGCTGTGAGTTCAGAGTTATCACTCTGCCTGTGGGGAGAGATTTAACATAATTATGAATTAGTCCCCCATCTACCCCTGCAGACCACTCTCTCTCTCTCTCTCTCTCTCTCTGTGTCACACACACACACACACACAGGCAGAGAGGGAGAGATGTTATAAACTGCTAGAAAGGGAATCAGAGAAAATAAGAGAGAGACAGAGACAGAGAGAATGGGCGTGAGAGGTAGAGAAGCACTCAAATATACTCGCACGAGGTGGAAACGTTCTTCACTAAATATTACTAAAAAAGTGTGAAAACAGTGATGCAAAGGGTTTCTTTCAAATAAATGATGATGTATCAAGCCAAGTCATTTGATTCTCTTATCAGCTGGCATCGGTAGGAGGAGACCAGAAACAACTGAACTTACGGATGGACCAGTCTTTGGTACACAACTTCTTAAAAGTTGCTTTTCACATTCAATGTCAATGTCAAAACAAAAAGCTGTTGTGAAAAACGGCTTTGCTCCATGCTCTCTTGTGTGTTTGTGCTTCCAGATGTTTGGTGGACGTTGTCGGGGTGGCACAGACATTTAAGTCGACCATTAGATAGACTGCCTGGGGTCTCTGACCTGCAAACACCCCCCATAACAGTCTCACATAAACTTTTTTACACAAAATGATATATGTTCTTCATAACATTGTAGGTTCCATTCAGTGGAGAAGTCCAAAAGAGATGTAGAGAGACAGTGGACCAGAGCTGGTCCTAAGGCAGTTTAGATTCTAGGTGCACTTTTTTCATCCCTAGGAGAACCCCAATTAAACTGTTTACTAATACTCAGATTATGCTCCTCCCTGTGGAGCAACATACAGGGGTTGGACAATGAAACTGAAACTTCTGGTTTTAGAGCACAATAATTGATTAGTATGGTGTACTAGGGCCACCTTTTGCGGACAATACAGCGTCAATTCGTCTTAGGAATGACATTTTTTGGATACCATCCGGGTTAGAACCGGAACACCCCTTTCAGACAGCTTCCTCTTGCATCCACAGTTAATCCTGTTGGATGTGGTTGGTCCTTCTTGGTGGTGCTGACATCACCCTGGATACCGTGGCTCTTGATACATCACAAAGACTTGCTGTCTTGGTCACAGATGCGCCAGCAAGACGTGCACCAACAATTTGTCCTCTTTTGAACTCTGGATTTGTCCCCCATAATGTTGTGTCCATTGCTTACCTGCTAATTGAACCTTCACACACTGCTCTTATTGGTTCAATGAGCAATTAATGAAGATTGGCCACCAGGCTGCTCCAATTTAGCCATGAAACCTCCCACAATACAATGACAGGTGTTTCAGTTTCATTGTCCAACCCCTGTACATACCTAACAACATAGCAACATAACTGTCAATGGTATTAATTGTTTAATTAGTTTATCAGTGAACTTCCATCATTACTTTAAGTGAGTTATATGATTGGTTATTATCTCCTAATAATTTTTGGAGGTGGGACTATAGTGTGTAAATTCATTCCCACTCATGTCGTAGTTTTTAGATGGACAGACAACTTTATTAATCCCAGATAGAAAGTCACATATCACGTCAGCACAATGAACAAAAAAGAGCAGAAAGAGCACAGGAATCAAGCCTTATTAAGAATCATAACAAATAAGAGAAATATTAAAATACAAGAAACAAAAACTACTGAACTACAAAACAAATAATTTGCCGTTATGAGTATCAAGTATGTAATATGTAAAATGTAACTGCATAAATATCATGCAGGTAACAATAGTAATCATACATTACACATGAAGGCTCATTAAGCTGTTGTGTACATGTACAGGTAAAGTGTCTGTCTAAAGAGATGTGAATAGAAGAGCAGTGACGTCCATCCATTCAGCGAGTCTGTCTGTTCTGTAACTGTGTAGATAAAGTGTCCGTGCAGTGATTGGACAGAAGGATTAATAATGTCCAGGCATGTCCAGTGAGCATTTCCTGGCTCAGTGTGTAACAATGTCCCAACACAGAGAAGAAGAGTTGTACAGTGTGATCACTGTTGGTACAAACGGCCTCCTGTACCACTCCATACTGCAGCGGAGCTCAATGAGTCTGTTGCTTCTGTGTTGTGTCTCTGCTTCACTGTCTGATCTGTAAGTTATGCAGGATAGCAGTAACGCCTAACATCTAGCAGAGCTCAACATCCTCAAAGCTCTCCAGTGAACATCCAAGAACAGAGCCAGCCTTCTTGATCAGATTGCTGATCTTCTTTGTACCTCCCCAGCAGACTGCTGTGAAGAAGACCCCGCAAACGTAGGCTGGTAGAAGACAGCAGGTTTTCCTGCATACATTGAAGGACCTGAGCTTCCTCAGAAAGAAGAGTCTGCTCATCCTCTTCCTGTACACAGTCTCAGTGTGGCCTATGAGACAGGTAATCCTGGACCCAAGCTATCATGGACTTATCCATATGCATTTTATCCATCTTTTCCCCAAGCGTGAGAGATCGGATGGTATTAAATGCACTGGAGAAGTCAAAGAAAATATTCTATAGAAGCTAAAGAACTCAGAACTGATCTGTGGGACATGCATGGGCTCCTGCATTGAATGTGGGCTGATAGTATGAACCACTGGTCATGATCATTAGCACCTGTGGGTGCTGTCCACTGTGGGTGGTAATGCCTTCTCTCGCATTTCCATTACCCACACAACACTGTGGACTGAGGAATGTTAAATGCCCTTTGGAAATAGAATGTCCCTTCCACCTGGAACCCACCATCATGCCTCGCTCCAACATGCTGACGTTCCCAATGTAACAGCACATCCAAATCAATTTGCATACTGCTATCCCATAACTGTTGGTGTATTTTGCTCAATACCATGTATAGATATATTATTAATACTGTGTTCATAATTTATTAAATGTCACTTGTTTCTCTAATACTGTCTTTACCATTTAAGCTGTACTGTGGCTGTGTGAGTGAAAAAATGCAATGATTGATGGATGAATGAATGATGCAAGGGGCACCAGCCATAATCTTGCCTAGGGCACGACATTGGTAGGAGAGAGAGAGAGAGGAGGGGGGGTTAAGAAAGAATGAGAGAGAGGTAAAGAAAGAGAGTCACAAATTGACCATAAGGTGTGAGCAGAGTTAAGTCTATTTTACACAGACACACACACACACACACACACACACACACACACACACACACACACACACACACACACACACACACACACACACACACACACACACACTGTCAGACCACTTACCCCCACCCGTATGTGAAATACACACACAAAGAGTAGTAACCATCCCTTGCAGGACCCCCAGTCCTGCCATTCTCACACACACACACACACACACACACACACACACACACACACACACACACACACACACACACACACACAAAAATGCCCGCCAGCCCAAAGCTGTCATCAGAGCATGATGGGAAGAAGCTAATATCTAGTGGCATTCACTGCAGTGTGTGACAGACAGACATGTACACCCACTCCCATACACACACACACACACACACACACACACACACACACACACACACACACACAATCTCTCTCTCTCTCTCTCTCTCTCTCTCTCTTACACTCATTGCAACCCATATTCTGAGTGAAGAGGGTGGGGTGATGCAGGTTGACAGGCTGCACTCAGCCTCCAACAGGACACACAGAGAGAGGGAGAGGGGGTGAGAGAGAGAATGAATATTTCACTGTGGAACATTCAAACTGACACATGAGATTTTTTATGAATTTATACAGGATTGGAAGAATTACTGTTACAGGACTGATCTGCAACACACTCCACACTGTTACACCACTGACCTAATCAGTATTGTTTGACCACTGACCTGTAACACACTCCATATTGTTACCCCTTCTCACTCAAAACATTCTCAACAGTTAGTTACACATTCCACACTGTTACACCACTGACTTAACACCTCTGCATTCTGTTACACTACTGACTTATAACACACTGCACACTGTCACAATTCACTGACTTACAAAACAATACCATCCACACTGTCACACCACTGACTTACAAAACAACACCATCCACACTGTCTCACCACTGACATACAAAACAATACCATCCACACTGTCACACCACTGACATACAAAACAATACCATCCACACTGTCACACCACTGACATACAAAACAATACCATCCACACTGTCTCACCACTGACTTACAAAACAATACCATCCACACTGTCAAACCACTGACATACAAAACAATACCATCCATACCATCACACCACTGACTTCTTACAAACAATACTCATGCACACTGTCTCACCACTGACTTACAAAACAATACCATCCACAATGTCACACCACTGACATACAAAACAATACCATGCACACTGTCTCACTACTGACATGCAAAACAATACCATCCACACTGTCACACCACTGACTTACAAAACAATACCATCCACACTGTCACACCACTGACTTACAAAACAATACCATGCACACTGTCTCACCACTGACTTACAAAACAATACCATGCACACTGTCTCATCACTGACTTACAAAACAATACCATGCACACTGTCTCACCACTGACTAACAAAACAATACCAACCACACTGTCACACCACTGACATACAAAACAATACCATCCACACTGTCACACCACTGACATACAAAACAATACCATGCACACTGTCTCATCACTGACTTACAAAACAATACCATCCACGCTGGATGTAGACATTAGTAGCCTGATTTTGGTGAAAGACAGTCGGCTTAACCACTGATCTATTTCTCATATCCAAAACAACTTTGTTTCAACTTAGAAACCTAAACTAAAAACTTCACTCTAAACCAAACCGGACTCTGGACTCAGTTTAAAGGTAATTTAAAAAAGATGTGCAGACAATATATTGACGGTATGAAGGTGAAGATTAATCAATGTAATCACTGATTACACTGATTAATCTACTCCACACACTGTTACACCACTGATTCAGATTCAATACCGTTACACTACAGATTTATAACTGATTGCACACTGTTACACCAGTGCCTTACAATACATTGCCTTACCACCAGTGCCTTACAGCACTGATTCACAAGACGTGCCACACTCATACAACACCCATACAACACTGACGTAAAAAACTCCAGACTGATCCATTACACAGTCCACATTGTTACACCTCAGACAAAACATGCTCAACTGTTAAATGTTCCACAAAGTTACACCGCTGACTTATAACATGCTTAACACTGTTACTCCAAACTTATAGCACACTCATTACTGTTACACCACACACTTTTAACATTCTCAACACTGTTATACCAATACCATTTAAAAATACCACACTGTTACACCACTGACTTGCTTATCACTGATACACTACTGAACTTTAAGACACTCCAGGCTGCTACACCACTCATCTGTAATGGACTATGTGTATGTGTGCATGTGTGTGTGTGTGTGTGTGTAAGACTCAGCAGTAGTTCCTGTAGTGTGGTGGAGTGTGTAGTGTAGAGTTTCTCAGTGTTTTCTCAGTCACTGTTTATATATTCAGTGGTGTGACTGTGGTGCTCTATGAGTCTCAGAATCGCACATACCTGCACTGCTAATGGACGTGTGTGTGTGTGTGTGTGTGTGTGTGTGTGTGTGTGTGCGTGTGTGTGCGTGTGTGTGCGTGTGTGTGCTTGTGTGTGTAAGAGGCAGCAGTAGCACATGCATCATTCAGTAGACTTGGGGGTGGGGTAGGGGTGTTGCCATGGTAGTCAGAGTACATACCATCTGTTTCTCAATCTAAAAACACACACACACACACACACAAGCACAAATGTACACTTACATACTACATCATAGGTGTGCATTATTTGATGTATACACATGGAAACTAATTTCCAAGAATTCAAACACACACACACACACACACACACACACACAGACACACACACACACAGACACACACACACATGTACACTTAAATACTACACCATAATATGTGTGCACTATTTGGTGTATACACATGGAAACAAATTTCCAAGAACTCATATATATATAAACACACACACGCAGGCACACACAAGCACACATGCACGCACACATGCACACGCGCACACACACACACACACACACACACACACACACACACAGCAGGTCACTTCAGGCTAGTGTCTCCAGGCTGTTTTCCAGACAGCTGGACACAGCGACTATCTCACAGAGTGTGTGTGTGTGCCTGGCTGTATGTGTGTGTCTGTGTGTGTGTTGGCCTATGGTGTGTGTGATTCACACACCTGGGTCCAGAGCAGGCACACTAACCATATAGTTAAACATGCCAAAGCCTGGTGTGTGTGTGTGTGTGTGTGTGTGTGTGTGTGTGTGTGTGTGTGTGTGTGTGTGTGTGTGTGTGTGTGTGTGGGCGTGCGTGCTGAGAAATGTGTTCAGATTCTTTAGTGATGCAGTACAAAATAGTAAAGTAAACCTAAAAGAATCTGTCAGATTTTATTAAATCACCCACTAATGAACACACTTTAATAGCACCAGCAGCCGCTCACACACACTCTTCACGCTTAAGATGGGAGGTTGGATTGATACATCAACCACATTCCAGCACCCTAACTGAGGAACATCAACCACGTTCCAGCCCCCTAACTGAGGAACATCAACCACGTTCCAGCCCCCAAACTGAGGAACATCAACCACGTTCCAGCCCCCAAACTGAGGAACATCAACCACGTTCCAGCCCCCTAACTGAGGAACATCAATCACGTTCCAGTGGCCTAACTGAGGAACATCAACCACGTTCCATTTTGGTTCGTTTGTTTGATTTGGTTCTCCTTTATTTTCAGGACTTTGACAAAATGTAAATCAAATGCAAATGTGATGAGTATTACTCCGTCTGACTGAGCAGTTACAGTGCGAGTACAGACAACATAACCCAGAAAGCAACAGTGTAGCAGCTCTAAAGGGTTCAACTCGTACCTGCTGGTGGTTTGATGACAGGGGGTGGGATCAGGGGCACTATGATTGGCAAGCCCCCTTGCTCCTTGGCAACTGTTGTAGAGGAGGAGGGGTTAGCAGCCGTTTCCGCGGCAACGCCATTCCGCGATGTGGGGGTGGAGCTGTTGGCGTGAGGAGGGGATCCGCTGTTTTCAGACGCGGATGCTTTTGGCAACGAGTTTTCTGGAACGATGGCGAGAGAGAGAAACAGGACACAACCTTTCATGAGGCCATTTTGGAATGACGTCGTCTAATTCCAACCTAATCCTTATTATAATGTTGAGGTTCCAGTGATGCAGCTCAACAGGGTCTACAGCCAACTGCGGGATGCTCGCTTGTGCTTTCACACACTGGCCACTTTATTAGAAACACTCACAGATCATTTGGTAAGTGATGGTGCAGCCAAATGATCTAGAGAACCAAAGGTGGGTTTCTAATAATGTGGCCAGAGAGTGGAAGTGCAAGGTGGGTGTTTCTAATAAAGTGGCCAGTGAGTGGAAGCACAAGGTGGGTGTTTCTAATAAAGTGGCCAGTGAGTGAAAGCACAAGGTGGGTGTTTCTAATAAAGTGGCCAGTGAGTAGAAGCTCACGGTGGGTGTTTCTGATAAAGTGGCCAGTGAATGTATGTCGTAGTCAGGATGTGGCCTCCTTACTGATCCAACAGGTCCGAACCAAAACTCACTCCTAATACTCTCCACACAAACACATACTCCACACCTGCAGCCATCGAGACAACGTTGACGCTAAATGCCCAAACACGATATGGGCAGATTTCCAGAAACTCATTTGTCATTCTGACTGTGCGTGAGAGCTGATAGGGATTAAGTCTAAATGAGTTAATTAAGTTTGATTGTCTCGTCACTAATCTCGCCACTTCCAGCTTCAACTGCCAACAATGCCGGAGCGTCGTAATCTGTAGGCACGGATTTGTACGATGGCGGAATGTAATTACGGGGCCAATCTCGGGGCAGACGCAGGCCATTAGTGAGATGCCGCGAACAGTGCCGCATCCTGGCGCTCTTTAAATGATAAATCTCTTCTTTCTGTGAGAAAGGGGGCTCGGAAGGCTAGTGGGCTTTTTGAGTGGGGGGTGTTTTGGGGGATTAGTTTATTCATTGTGTCCAATCTCTCCGAGCTGCTGAAGATGGTTGACAATTTAAGTCGCTCTAATGCGCTAACTGGGGGCATCTCGCAGACGACTGGGTAAGACCTGGAATGGGGTGTTAAATTTCAGCAAAATATTCGATGAACAAAGTCAAGAATTTAACTTTGCTTTGTGTCGCTTCCTTTCAATACTGGAGCTCTTCACTTTATTATGCCACTTTATTAGAAACACCTACTTTGCTCTTCCACTCACTGGCCACTTTATTAGAAACACCTACATTGTGCTTCCACTCACTGGCCACGTTATTAGAAACACCTTCAATGTGTTTCTACTCACTGGCCACTTTATTAGAAACACTAATCCTAACCTAAATTGTGCTTCCAGTGTAGATGGTTCTAATAAATTGACCAATCTACACTGTGTGTGTGTGTTTTCTCACCTTTCAGCACTGAGATGTGCTGTCGGATTTCTCCGTCGGGATAGTTGCGTATCTCGATATCATCCGAGTCTCGAAGCTCCACTTTGTCATAGCCATACCAGCCCAGCAGCTCGTTCATCGTGTTTTCAGCAAAACTCTGTCAGACACAGTCAACAAAACATCAGCTCTCACTGTTCACAACAACACAGATATTAAGATTTGTAATGTTAGAATCAACTGTAAAAATAACAATACTATTCAATAAAAGTTGGGGCAAGAGTCATCCTCAGGCCACTGTCTGTGTAAATAGTTCCTTTAGGTTCATTTAAGCATATTCAGTGGATTTCTACAAATTACCATGATATCAAATTTAAAATCATAGAAAATACATATTTCTTTATTGTATTGAATATCTGTCTTTGAATTTCCTAAAGAACTTTAATTAAATTAAATAATTTCATAGCAAATTAATGAGTAGCTTCCAGTTAAATACTTTCCAAAAGAAGCATAATTTACTCAAATAATTCAGTAAAACATATAATAATAACTAATATAATCAAGTAAATTCCAAAAGAATCATAATTTAGTTTTTTTTACATCAGTGTTCTGAAGAATTATAAATTATAAATGATAGAGTTTGTGTGGTCAGCGATGATACATAAAGAGCAATAACACAGCCCACTTTACACACACACACACACACACACACACACACACACACACACACACACACACACACACACACACACACACACACACAGCCTTGCTCTGTAGGGATCACAGGGATGGGCAATCCCGGCGCTGGAGTGCCAGCTTCCCGCACAGTTTGTTGATTTCCCTGCTCTAACAGACCTACTAAACCTGAGTTGAATCAGGTGTGTTTGAACAGAAAGAGCACAGAGCTGTGCAGGAGTCTGGCACTCCAGGATCAGGGTTGCCAACCTCAGCAGTATCACATATTCTGTCCTCCACAAAGTGGAGGAACAAAGTGCATTTTGTTTCCATATAGCTCTGGTGGTTCTAAAATATCAACCTGCATTAGAACCTGCATCTCTCCCTCACACACACACACACACACACACACACACACACACACACACACACACACACACACACACACACACACACATATATATAAATACGATGTGTGTTCAAAAAGTATCTGACCTTGATTCATAAAACATACTTGTATTCAGATACAACAATATGATATACAGGGGTTGGACAATGAAACTGAAACACCTGTCATTGTAGTGTGGGAGGTTTCATGGCTAAACTGGACCAGCCTGGTGTCCAATCTTCATTAATTGCACATTGCGCCAGTAAGAGCAGAGTGTGAAGGTTCAATTAGCAGGTAAGAGCACAGTTTTGCTAAAAATCCTGCAATGCACACAACATTATCGGGGACAAACCAGAGTTCAAAAGAGGACAAATTGTTGGTCCAAGTCTTGCTGGTTGATGCATCTTGTGACAGCAAGTCTTTGTGATGTATCAAGAGCAACGGTATCCAGGGTAATGTCAGTACCACCAAGAAGGACCAACCACATCCAACAGGATTAACTGTGGACGCAAGAGGAAGCTGTCTGAAAGGGATGTTCGGGTGATAACCCGGAGTGTATCCAAAAAATGTCCTTCCCAACACGAATTGACGCTGTATTGGTCACAAAAGGAGGCCCTAGTACACCATACTAATCAATTATTGTGCTCTAAAACCAGGTGTTTCAGTTTCATTGTCCATACTCATACTCAAACTCACTACACTGTCCAGCCAATATAGAAAATACCAATAGCCACCAACACTGGGATCAGACAATCCAGTTGTGATAATTACGTTATTGACTTATCGTACAATAAATGGCCACAATATTACCCACTGTGGTTATCTGCCCATGTTTGAGCTGTTCTGTTCTCTAGTCTGCTCTCTGACCGAGGCGTGCTGGAGTCTGTGAGCAGACAGTGGCATGCATCATGTAATAAACAAGTGCAGTTGGCCCCTCCACACACATGAAGCCCCCGCCCCCACAATTCCAGCACAGGTGTCTGGAATACAGCTGCCATAGCCTGAAGTAGACTACTGACACTGAAATCTTTCACACTGTTTATATAATAGTTGCAACGACACTTATTTTAGCCTGTGTGTCGCCCATTTTAGAGCAAAAATGCTTCACTGGAGGCTTCCTGACCTCGCGTTGGCTGCTTTAATAAATTAATAATATATGTCCATGCAGGAACGTTCTCCGGTGTGGGAACATTTCCTGAAGGAGAGTGCATTAAAATGAGTGTTATGTTGTGTCGAGTTGTGCTACCCATCAGTCTGTGCCACTTAGCAGCACTGTGCAAGCGCTGACCCCAAGTTTTTTTGTTTCCTCTTGTGGATTATACAATCTGAACTGTTTTAGTTGCTCGTAAACAAAATCATTTCTCATCACCTCCATTACCTTGTTTTAACCCTGTTTTTAATGGCTGCTGGCCTCAGGTAGGATACCACATGCACAAGCCCATGCACTCCACTGGGATTCAGCTAAACCCTGCCCCTCACCTGAGGCCCATCTGATCAACACAACTGCAACTCATGCAAGAACTATTTTAGACCAGTTGGAGGTGCTCTCTGCGAAGTCCCTGCGTTCTGAGCCTCATTTATGTTTGCCTTTCTGTGTTTCGGACCTCTTGTTTTGGGTTTTTGATATACCTTCAATGCTCCTGTCTGCCTGTTTCTTGAGCCCTGCCTGTCCTGATGATGAGAAATGGAATGCCCCCAAGTAAAAGCCCTCAGCACAGTTGTGTTTTAAGCTCCACACATCCTACATACACTACTGCTTGGAGCATTTTCTGATATGTTACTGTTAACCTATTAAAATAGCCCACCTACAGTTTGATTCAGGCCGTGTTACCTTTAAACACACACTAAGGCAACACACTCCCAGAAAGTAGTACAACATGTCAAAGATACATTCATATCTTTGAATATTCTTAATTATCTGAAGCTTTGCTCTTTAAAAGGGTACAATTGTATCATTTTTAGTATCATTGTGTCATTTTTGCAATATTTCTAGGACAACATATAACCCCAATGAAAATAGATATTATGACAGATCTACAGACAACTGTAGCATTGTACAGAAAATAAATATCTAAGGGAACAAAGCTTAAGAGGTATAACTGACACACGCACGGGCAGAGTGAGGGGTGAGAACATGCCCAAGATTGCAAATAAGTGGTGACAGAACCAATGAGAAAGGAGTGAGGTTTACTCAGCAAGGCTTACTGCTCAAAACTCCAGGTACAGGTGCAGATTGGATTTGGGGTTATGATAAAATCGAGCATGTCAAAAGGTTACTATTGGACAGAAATGCGGTCAGTTATAAAATGATGTAAATAAAAAAAATGCTGATGTGGTGAATTCTCTGCGAGTGGCAAAAGAATTAGAACTATCAAAGACTATCATAGAACTATCAAAGTCTGATCTTCACAACGTGTTTGTGGCAGTGTATCATGGCACAAAGGAGATTCCTAAGGGAAACTAAATAGATGAAATCCAAGACCATTGTTACCCTCCTTATGAGTGATCATTCAACAAAATGACTAGGCATGTGACGAGGGCACAAATGAAGGCAAATAAAGGCCTTTCTGACATTGGCTAATGTTAATGTTCACGAGTCCACCATCAGGAAAACTCAATGGTATGCAAGGCAAGGATGCAAGGAGAAACCTGCTGCTCTCGGCTCTGCAGTTTACTAAAGATCACATGGAGAAGCCTGGTTCATATTCTTCTGCCACTCACAGATATTTAATATGTAATATAATGTTCCTCAATAAATAAATGATCAAATGTAATATGTTGAAATTCTAGGTCACATTATATTGTCACTGAAGTCAAAGAACACTGCCGGTTACTATCAATTCCACCCATTGCACTGTCCAATGTGGGTGGTAATGCCTTCTATGACTTAATCCCAGAACACTCATGACACTGTGGATTTAAAAATATTATACTGCTGCACAACCTGGACACATACTGCTATGCTATGACTGTCAGTGTATGTATGAAAGGTTACACCAGGCAAACGTTTGAATTGCATCTTCTGAAATCAGGGTATTAGCCAAGAACGTACAGCCTGATCTCTACTGAGAAGGCTTCACATTAGATGTTGAACCATTGCTGTGAGGAGACTTTTATTGCATTCAGCCACACAAACACATCAGTGAGGTGATACTGATGTAGGATGATTAGTCCTGCTACTCCACCTCATCCAAAAAGTATCTGCTAGAGCTCCATCACTCCAGAGAATCACACAGCCTCACATGCTCATTCAGACACTGAAAGCAAGGTCTGAACTCACAGACACTGCAAAGTTTTTTGGTGTGTGTGAGTGTGTGTGTGTATGTGTATGTTCTTTGAGTGACTATTAACATGAGTGTTAGCTGCATGAGCCTCGTAGAACCTCATAGAAGTAAAAAAGAAACTTCAACAGAATAAATCAGCATGTTTTTTTGGTTTGTTTGAACCACGCCTGCAATAAGGAGTAAAATATGCAGATTTGATCATTTTTACTTCACCTTTAGGGCTCTTATTCTCTTGAATAAGAGATGTTTAGAATAAAAAATCACACATGCAAGTAACATCTATGAATCTATAGATGTCAAAAATGCATTCGTCCACTCATATGTGTGCGTGTGTGTGTGTGTGTGTATGTGCGTGTGTGGTGTTCACTGCAAGACAGCGGCACTCAAACTAAGAAAGCTCTCACCATCACATCAGGCAGGTTGCCATGGAGACCGCCCCCCTGCCCCACCCCTGGGAGGGGCATCTCAGCCAGGACCTGATGAGACATGAGTCAACAGCTGTCAATCAACCACAATATCAGTCAATCACAGGCGCTTCACTGCGTCACTGCAGACAAGCAGCCAGCATTAGTCATTAGCCTAAATCACACTAAAACACTGGACTGGTGTATTGAACCACAGGACAGTGGAGACCAGACCTGTATTTAGCACTTTAAGTCTTCAGACACATTATCTAATGGTCCAACTCTGCTATTTTAAAAGGGAACTTCACTGATGACATAATTAACAGTTACAATGTAAACAGACTCATTCAGAGTGGGACTGGTGTGAAATGCTCTGTTCTAGACAAACTTACCCCGTCGGAACCGTTCGCAGTGGTGGGGAATGGAAGCAGACGTCTATAAGCTTCCTCACAGACAGTTTTCAGCCCACAGCGTGTTATTTTCTAAAGACGTCACATACGTTTGTGGACACCCGTCCCATCGAATGCATTCAGTTACTTTAAGTTGCACCCATTGCTGACACAGATGTGCAAATGCACACACGCATACAGCTTGTCTTCCTGTAGAGTGCTGTCAATAGAACAGGACTCTTTGGAGGAGATGAACGTGAACCTATTGGCACCATGCCTAATGCCAGGCAGGGTCTAGAGTGGTAGGAGGTGGGTTAGTGCTCATCCGAGGTCCTGACCTCACTAAGTCACTACAACACAAGCAGGACTTTTTAAATCCTTGATTTCAGAAGAAACAATGAATGAGAATGTGTCCCAATGTCTCCATATACTGGATAGTATATTCGTGGTGGAGAGGTACATACAAAACATTCCAGAATTAAGGACTTTTAGATTTTTAAACAGCTCTGCAATTAAAACATGAATCTGTGATTAATGAGTCTAAAATATTGAAGCTTTTCCTGTCTTATAAATGAAAACTAACAAATACTAACAAAAACTAACAAAGATATTTAGCTAGAAGTTTAACCAGTGAGTTGTTAAAGTCAGGCTCAAGGACAAGGACACGCTTACGAGCTTCTGCTCCGTCCCAATAATAACAGAAACTGGGAAATACCAATTTTACAGCTCAAAAAGCCTGGCTTTTAAATTATTTTCTAGTCAATGTGTGTCAACCTACTGGTCAATAATGTTTTGCTTTGATGCCACAGTACCCAATACCATGTAAGGGACTTAAAAGCCCACCAGCATGTGGGGCTCTTTGGAGTGACAGAATGTCATCCAACACCTTTGGGATGAGAATTAATCATCAATACCTGTCCTCACCAACACTCTCTTGCGGCCGAATCCAATCAAATCCTTCTCACAGCAATGTTCCAATATTAAGATTGGCTGTTACTTCAGCAAAGTGACACCAAACTAATACTAATGTCCTTGATTTCATAAGAAGGACCAAAGGATCAGGTGTCCACAATCTTTTGGACAGCTAGTATATCAGATTAACTGTCCACTCTGAGCTCTTCCTACTTTATTAGAAGCTCCTACCTCATAGGTCACAATGTAAGGGGTACAGTTACAGACTGACGCCCAACTTCATGTTTTTGACCACGAGAATCCATTGTCCAGATATTATTTGTGGTGGAACATCTCAGCAGAAACTGACCACCGGTGAATGTCTAGAAGATGGGCATCACACAATGCATACTACAAATCTACAATCTCGAACTGCACACCAGAAAGGTGCCAGACAGAACTCCAAAGGTGAAGACTGAACAACAGGAACGTCCCTCAGCTCATCTTCTGTTGGATATGCGTAAGATATCTGGACTTATCTTAAGCTTATCCAAGATATCTGGGCTTAAGGTATCTGGCGATATTGGAAAATCCTGCCCTATGGAACACCCCCAGTTCAGACCAGTCCTGCTCTGCTCTCCAATGCACCTCCCATGTTCTCCCACTAGGGGTCTCCACTGCTGATCTGTGACTGTCCACTGTGTTTGATGGCTGGGTTCACAAGGTCACTTACAGCAGTTATCACTCTGTCCACACCAGGCTATGGGGTTACAGCCAGCCGCCCCGAGCCCTCATTGTTTACCCATTTAACTCATTTCTCTTAAGCCTTGGACTCAGAGGACGGCTCGGACTTGAAAATGTACAGTGCAGAAATCAGAGGCCAGCTGAGAAAAAGATATTTTAAGCGATTCCTCTCAGTCGACATGAAAAGTTGTGCCAGAGAGACTAAAACCCATGCAAGTAATACTTCAGTACAAACTAAAAATACTCCCTAATAACAAAGCGGAGTAGAAGAACAAAAGTAGAAGCTCGTAAAATTCTGAGTAACTTCTAGAACTACTATGGAGCTTTGAATTCCATCCAGTATCCATGTCTGACTGTTTCATCACCAACACACTTCAACACTTGTTCAATTCAATATTTATTTTTAAAGTTCATTTTTAAAAGGAATTAAAAGTGAAAGGATCAGTGACAGTGTTACAGCTTTCTACTGTTACATCTTCACACTATTACACATACAGTTATAGCTTCATAATATTACACCTTCACACGGTTACAGGTTTATACTGTTACCCATTCACACAGCTACTGTTTTATAGGGATACATCTTCACGCTGTTACACCTTCAAACAGTTACAGCTTCATACCATTACACGTTCACAGTTACCGTTTTATATGCTTACATCTTCACAGTTACAGGTTTACACTGTTACACATTTACAGTTAGTTTTATACTGGTACACTTTCACACTGTTACACAGTTACAGTTTCGTACTGTTCCACCATGACAGTTTTAGCCCTCACAGATATAGCTTTCCACTTTTCCACCTTCACACAGCACGAGGCCTGTTACAGCTTTATATTGAAAAATGTTAACACTGTTAAACCTTTGCGCTGTTACAGCTTTATACTGTTTCAGCATAAACACTGCTGCACACTGGAAGACTATTACAGCTTTTACTGTTACACCTCCAGTGTTACTGCTTCACACTTTAATCACTATATATTTTACATGGTTACAGATTCGCACACCTTCACACTGTTACACAAAATTACACATTGACACACTTTCACTTCTACACATTTTCACAGTTACAGCTTAACACATTGAATCCTATACAGTTTCACCTTTTTGTACAAAGTAACAGCCTCACGGGTACATCACAACATTACAGCACACTGTTAAAACACACTCCTCACACTCACCACACTCCAAGCGCGTTTTATACGACTGAGGCGATCAGAACACCTCTCTCTCTCTGTCTGTCTTTGTCTCCCTTCACTCTCCATTTCTTTCTTTTTGCTCTCTCTCTCTCTCTCTCTCTCTCTCTCTCTCTCTCTCTCTCTCTCTCTCTCTCTCATGGCCTATCTGTAAACCTGCCACTTCCAAAGTGGTGGACAGACAGCAAATGATACTCTTGATGGCAGCACATGAAAGAGGAGAGGTGGAATGAGAAGCAGAATGAGGAGAGAGAGAGAGAGAGAGAGAGAGAGAGAGAGAGAGAGAGAGAGAGAGAGGGAGAGAGAGAGAGAGAGAGACATATTCATTCAGTATAAAGCACCTTTTGGAATGCCACAGGTCATTTGGTTAAGTGTGCACAACAGCTGGGCGATATAAATAATATATCACAATATATGCTTTCACATAATAATTAATATCTACTATTATTATCTACTGACTGTAATAGCTTGGCTAGCTTAGGTCTAATATACTAGCTTGTAGATAATGCATTGGCTTTGGTCTAATAAACTATACAGGGGTTGGACAATGAAACTGAATCACCTGGTTTTAGAGCACAATAATTGATTAGTATGGTGTACTAGGGCCTCCTTTTGTGGCCAATACAGCGTCAATTCGTCTTAGGAATGACATTTTTTTGACACAATCCGGGTTAACACCCGAACATCCCTTTCAGACAGCTTTCTCTTGCATCCACAGTTAATCCTGTTGGATGTGGTTGGTCTTTCTTGGTGGTGCTGACATTACTCTGGATACCGTGGCTCTTGATACATCACAAAGACTTGCTGTCTTGGTCACAGATGCGCCAGCAAGACGTGCACCAACAATTTGTCCTCTTTTGAACTCTGGTATGTCACCCATAATGTTGTGTTCATTGCAAGATTTTGAGCAGAACTGGGCTCTTACCTGCTAATTGAACCTTCACACTCTGCTCTTACTGGTACAATGTGCAATTAATGAAGATTGGCCACCAGGCTGCTCCAATTTAGCCATGAAATCTCCCACAATATAATGACAGGTGTTTCAGTTTCATTGTCCAACCCCTGTAAGTCTACCCATTACTGACACAAATGTGCAAATGCACACACATCTTTAGTCCTTGCCAATAGAATAGGACTTTCTGGAGCAGGTAAACATGAGCCTAACCGCACCATGCCTAATGCCAGGCATGGGCTAGAGGGGTATAAAGCCTCCAGCATTGAGCTGTGGAGCAATGGGTCTGTGTTCTCGGCACTGATGGATGAGTTGGGATGAGTGGGGAAATCCTATCCTCACAAAATGCAATCAAATCCTCACAGCAAGCAGAACGCTTTCCCTGGACAGTACAGACAGTTACTCCAACAAAAGCAGGATGAACTCTCTTAAATACCCTTGATTTACACGAGGGTCACAGTCACCTCTATTTTCTGAGGCGCCCGAGGTTCTTCAACATCTGCCGGACGATGCTCAGGATATTTTATGAGTCTGTGGTTGTGAGTGCTATCCTCTATGCTGTCGCTGGCTGGGGAAGCAGGCTCAGGGGGGCACACGCCAATAAACTCAACAAACTGATCCACAAGGCTGGTGATGTTGTGGGAGTTGAGCTGGACTCTGATAGCATATTTATTTATGATCATAACCGTTGGCTTTTTCGTCAGTATGTACGCCTCCAGAATTTGTCATTTCAGTTTGGGATTAATAAAGTAATTCTGATTGAATTCAGATGAAACATTAAATGAGCAGGTGTCCCAATACTTTTGTCCCCTGTATTAGCTTATGACTGGTGTATTAGAACTCTATCGTATACATTAAAGTGAATGTAGAGAAACAATGGTAACCATGTTCCTCTAAGGATTAACTGTCCTGTGTGCAGGCCTGCACTCTGCAGGCCATGTTCCGAGCAGGAGTGAGGGCTCTGCGTTTGTGATGATTCAGTCTGAAATGGTCCGGTACGTTCAGACCAAACTCTTGACGAGACTGTGGTCTTTACTGCACACAGAAAAGGAGGCTCAAAATCTCTCCCTCCCTCTCTCACTGTCTCTCTCTGTCTCTCTCTCTCCTGCACTCTCTCCCTCAGAGTGCGGGTTGTAAAGGAACCGAACACCATGTGGGCAGTAACTGGAGTAGGTCACTGGACACCATGATAAAATTCCCTACACACTCAGCCAAGTTTTCCTCCCAGCCTGCCCTCTCTCTCTCTCTCTCTCTCTCTCTCTCTCTCTCTCTCTCTCATTTCTTTCTCTCAATCTATGTTTCTCTATGCTTTCTCTTTCACACAATCTGTCTCTTTTTCCATCATGCTCCTTCTTTCTCTCTTTCACACTCCCTCCCTGTCATTTTGTCCATTTCTTCCTATTCTCCCCATTTTCTTCTCTTTATCTCTGTAATGCTCTCTCTCTCTCTCTCTCTCTCTCTCTCTCATTTTCTTTTCTCTCACTCATAAAATCTCACCTCTTTCTCTCTATCATTCGTTCAATCTCTTTTCCTTTCCCTCTTGTCCTTTCCTGTTCAAGTAACAAATGATTTTTATTTTCATTTATTTTTGTGATAAATAAATGTATCAAGTTAAAGTTAATCACTGTTAAATATATTGTGTTAGTAACAGAAATGTGCTGTAGATGTGCTGGTGTAAATAAGCACCAACGCTGTGACGTTTTCATTTATTTGTTAAAGAAGCATGCTTTCATTTTCAGGATCTTTTTTTTATATTTGTATGAACTGTTCATCGTGTAGACGCAGTTACAGTTTTCTGCACTGCTGAGTTTGACTCTGCACTGCACTTCCTCTTCAGTCATTTAATGTAAATAGAACATGCATACTGTAATGCCATACCGTAATACAATTCTACAGTACAATTACTTAAAGGGACATTTATACTGTTATACATTTTTTAAATACTGTTATACAGAGTATATATTGTAAACAAAACAGCTCCTCAATATAAAATTTACAGTTGCCGAAAAAGCCATGTCTTGTACATTGTACCTGTATGTTTTACTGTGAGGTTCTGGCAACCCCAGCTGCTGGTATTTAACTGTGCATTTTAAGGAAAATGCTCTTTACTCTGCTTTTCTTTCCACCTTTCCTGTAACTCACTCTCTCCTTCTTTGCTTTCTTTCTCATTCTCTCCCTCTATTTGCTCTCTCTACCTCCATCTCTCTTTGTTATTCTGTCGATTTCTTTCTCGTATTCTCTGCCTTACAATCGTACCTATCACAATCGTACCTTTCCCTCTCCCTCTCTCTCTCTCTTTCATGGTTGTGGTCTCTCACTCTTTTTCCTGTCATTATCTCTCTTTTCTACCTGTTTCTCTCACACTGCCTTCTCCCTCACACACCATCTCTGTCTTTCCTTCTGTCACTCTTTCATCTCTTTCTCATTCCTCTTTCTCTCTGTTTCTGCCTATCCTCTCTCTCTCTCTCTCTCTCTCTCTCTCTCTCTCTCTCTCTCTCTCTCTCTTTCTCTCTCTCTCTCGTTTCCCACTACCTTCCTTGATATCTGATCCCTCCTGTATTCTCAGGTTTCAGTTTTTACAGCTTTAGGCCTATTGCTGTATACATTCCTTTCTCTCTCCCTCGCTCGCTAGCTCACTTGCTCCCTCTCTCACCCCCCTCTCCGCTCACCCAAGCTTATTTTACCACGCTGCACATGAAAGCAGCCCGAGATGAAGGAATCACTGTCAGACTCTCTCACTCACTTTCTCTATGTCTCTCTTTCACCATCTCACTGTCTCTCTCTCTCTCTCTCTCTCCTTCTCTGTGTTTTCCTCACTCAGCCAACTCTGTTCTCTCTTCAGTGTTCTTTATGTTTGACAAACAGAGGCATACAGAGTGCTAGGCACTAGCAAAGTTGCCGTGTGTGACTGTGTGTGTGTGCGTGTGCGTGTGTGTGTGTGTGTGTATGCGTGTGTGTGGAAATCTGATACATGAAAGGGAGAAAGTCATAATGCACAGGTCTCATGTTCGCGCTGAGGCTTAGAAAGGGAAGCGGAGAAAAGTACAGAACCACACACACACACACACACACACACACACACACACACACACACACACACACACACACACACACAAATCAGAACCAGAGCTCTGTGCAGCATGTGCACTCACAGGGTGAAAGGTTAAACTGGGGACCAGGAGTCAAAGAGAAAAGGCCAAAGCTCTCCTGATGAACAACAGCAGAATAAGACACACACACACACACACACACACACACACACACACACACACACACACACACACACACACACACACACAAAATTTCCGATGGCTAAAATACAGGACAGTAGTTATTAATAAACAAGTTATACACTAAGCGTCCAAATATCTATGGACACCCCTTCTAATGAATGCATTCAGCTACTTTAAGTTGCACCCATTGCTGACACAGAAGTGCAAATGCACACACACAGCACCAGTTGGGAATGAAGTGGGGTGCTGATCATCCAACATCCTGATGTCACTAACAATTTGTTTTAGGATTAAAGACCAAGAATTTCTCCTTCACCTTTAACCCAGTCAAGAAGGGGACACGTACACACACACACACGTACATTGTGAGCACAACACACACACACACACTTGAGGACAGGGCACACATTCCTAGAGTGGTTGGCCTTAGGTGCAGCACTCAGGGAGCAGTTCAAGGGCACTTCAGTCATGTTCTATTAGTTCAGGAGATCAAACCTTTGACCTCTGGCTACAATTCTGTTTTTCTCTCACCTTCAGCCATGGCTGCCCCATGAAGGTAATCAGCTGACAGCTGCAGAACAACACTCACAACGTTGTGTAAAAGCACTGCTGAGAGAATTCAGTCATTAAAGTTCACTCAATTCTGGGTTAATTTCAGACTCAAAAAATGAGACCGAGTCCAAGTGAGAGTGAGACCATGTCCAAATAAAAACAAGACACAGTTTAAGTCTAAATGAGAATGAGATTGAGTCAAGAAAGGGTCCAAATGAGTAAGACTGAGCTGTGACAAAATGCAAATTAGAGCAAGATCAATACAGAGTCCAAAACGAGAATGAATCTGACTCGAGACAAGAGTCCAAATGAGAACATGACTCGATATTCATATGAGAATGAGACCAGGTTCGGACAGAATCAAAAAAAAAATGAAGCTGACTCAAGACTGAGTTCAAAAAAGAACAAGACCAAATCAAGATCAATGAGAGAAGGTCAAGTCAATCCAACTGAGAGTGAGACCATAGTTAAGACAAAAGACTGAGTCCAGGCCAAGTTGAGACAAGCGCAAATGAAAATGACAGTCCATGAGTAAAGATTGAGTCTAATGAGACAGAGACTGACTCAATATCCATCATCAATATGCATGAGAGTGAAACTGACTCAAAATTGAGTCTGAATGAGAGTGAGACCGACTCATGACTGAGTTCAACTGAGAGTAAGGCTGAGTAGAGAGAGCAAGACTGAGACTCATTCACTAAAAAGAGTCACACCACACACTGACATGATCGCCACTGCCAGTGATGTTATTGCCATGGCAACACATGCAGATTCAACCCTTTGCTTTCAAAGCCACCTAAACTCAACATCAAATTTAGAAAGATTTTATGTAAATGTGAAGTGAAAACTTAATGATAACGAGCGACTCAGTGATAAGTAACGTCATTTATAATCATGCCATTTAACGTGAGACATTTCAACATTGTTTTGACAGGAGCTGTGGTTCTCAAAGAACGTACCGAGAAGAAGTGTGCAATGGTTTAGATCAAGCCTAAAATAAAGACCACACCAGACCAGGACAAGTCTGAATACACACACTACACACACCACTCAGTTGAAGAAACCTCTCAAGACCCTGTCGGCAATGATGTCCACCGTATGGACACAGTAGACCAGTCCAAACTTCTGACCAGTACAGTACATTCAGACAAAAAGTCAATATGTGGATGAGGAAGCAAGTGTGTGTGTGTGTGCAGCCCTTTAACCTTGATGGGAGTGAAACCGCACCGACACCTGCTCCTCCATGTTTCTCTGTGTGTCTGAAAACGAGCCTCATTAAACTGCGCTGTGGAAACTCAAGCCCACAGATCTAATTCAGCTGCGCTCCATCAGAATCTGATCCGCCCTGACCGACACAAATGTTTTGAGGGAAAAGTTCTGTTTTGTTTCCATGGCTTTGCTTTTTCCTGTTTTTTTTTTTTCTTTTCTTTTTTTTTCGATTCCCATGCAGTCATGGAATAATAAATGTGCGGTGGGTAATCTGATATGTGCGAGTGATCCTATGCTCTCCCAAACCAAGGCCCAGGAGCCACCGCACAGCCCAAAAACAGTCCAATCTGAACTCCCTGAGGTTTGATTGGCCGGTAAACGGGTTGGTCGGTTCCCTGCAGAGAGATAAGTTTAGGCCCCTGAAAAATAACTGATAAAATCCCATAAATATCACAATCAAGAAGACTTGAAATCTACCACTCCTCGTAGGAGACCTCAATTTATTATGAAGTACATCACTTAAGAAGCAACTGGTTCAGTAATCAACGACTCATAGAACTTGATTCGCAGAGTACGGCGAGTAACCATGACAGGCTTTCACATGATGGTGTCCATCAAAAACATGGTAAATGTTTTTTTACCTGAAAGAACAATTGTTCACTTTAGCCCTGCACTTTAGCCCTGCACTTTAGCCCTGCACATTCACACTGAAGATATAAACCATGTATAGAATATACACTCATTCTCAAAACACACAGAAGACATCAAGCCACATTGTCATGGAGTCATGCAGATTCAATGGTGTCCTGATTTTGTCCTTGAGGAGACACCCAATGAATCCATGTGTGGAGGCAATGTGGTCAGCATCAAGATCAACAGTGTGTTGCCAAGCATCACAAGTCCAAAAGACCTGGTGGAAGTCATGGTGTCGCTGACATACCATGCGCTGACATGTTACATTAATGAGGTCCTGCAACCAGTGGCCCTACCTTTTTTGAACACCCATTCCGAGGCACCATTCCAATACTGAGAAAAAATACAAAGCTGGACTATTGCAGGACACCACAGGAACATCTGGAATGTTGTGTTATACCAGAGGCCATAGTGAGATTCTACTTCTGTATGTATAGCTCAATAAATACAGCGATGTACAGAGACATGCTTGATGACATGATCCAGAGGACTCTGACTGGGATGAAGGTTTATCATCTAACAGGAACATGACCTTAAGCGCACAGCCAAGATAACAAAGGGGTGCCCTTGGGACAACTCTGTGAATGTCCGTGAGTTGCCCAGCCAGATCCCAGAGACTTGAACAGAGACTTGAACCTGATTGAACATCTCTGGAGATATCTACAAACTGCTGTGCACTGATGCGCCACATCCAATATAACGGAGCTCAAGAGGTTCTGCAAAGAAGAATGGGAGAAACAATCCAAAAGCAGGCGCCAAGTTTGTAGATTTGAGGCTGTAATTGCTGCCAATGTTGCTTCAATAAACTATTGAACAAAGGCTGTGAATACTTATGTATGTTTTGCAAAGATTTCAAGCACACTTTTCTCATCAGTACTTTTTGTAAAATTCTGAGGGGAAAGATACATTGGAAAATAAGGCTGTTTTCCAAAATTTTGGAAAAAGCCTGTAACAAAACAAATTGTGGGAAAAGTTAAGCACTGTGAAAACATTCTGGATGCACTATATATCATGTCTTAATAAACAAACGGCCTGTTTCATTCTAAAGGATAAAGAGTGGCTGGAAAGGAGGCTGGAAACTTAACAAATGCCATAAGTGGAATTTTGGGATTCAAATAAAACCCTAGAAAAAGGAAGTGTATGGGCTCTTTAATACAGTTAATGAACCTGTACTTTCTGTCTGATGCAGTGAAAACAACTGGTGAACTTCCATAAATGCACACAAATGCTTTTAAGCAGATTTCAGGTATTAAAATTCATCTCAAGAAAACTCTTATTAACGTTAATAAAGTTAATGAGCAAATGCTTTCTGAATGTTGCTTCAGACACAAACATCTGCATGTGCAGTACTTTAGCTCCACCCTTTCAAACTGAAGTTATAAGCAGTGTTGAAACTAGATTTGTTTGCAGAATGAGGCTCGGTACAGGGCAGCCAATCAGAACAGAGATCATTTAGTTATATCAGTTCAAAAGGCAGTAACAAAACAACTTAATCAATGCGAAAAGGATGAAAGTACAACATCACACAAACACACACACAAATACAGTAAGTGGATAAAATGTTCAAATAAAGCACGAGAAAATTGCAGTGTATGGGCCGTTTAATAAAATGAATGGGCCTGTGCTTCCTGAGCTAAAAGAACACCTTATAGACCTGACGTCGCTTGTTATGACTGGACTGTTTTGTCACACCAAAGGGAGCCTTACACAGTAAGCAGACAGAAAACATTTCCAGAAAGGAAATGGACATTTTTTTCATCTCCCTGCCTTTAAACAGTTCTTTAAAAACAGCCTGAAACACCCAGACACTACATCAAAAACAGATAACTAGGTGGTTCCTATGGTTTATATATAGATACCTTCAAGAACCTCAAAAAAATCATCTTGAAGCACCTCCAGCATCTGGCTGTTGGTAGGTGTTAACTGTGGATATCTAGATGGTTCCTATATAAATAGTGTAGCGTAGAAACCTTATCAGACACCATAGCAACCCTCTAAGCACCCAGTTAAAAACACCATATCAGTCCTCTTACAACATCGTTATAACAACCTGGGAATAAATTAAGCTGCACAATCACTCTCCTTCTTTTCTTAAGAAATACATGATGTGTGATGATCTAAACGAATCTCCAAAACATCAGTTACGTCTTGTTGGGTGTTCCTACTATGCAGTGGTCATTGCCTAGGAAAAGTGTTCCAAAGAAGGTCAACCTTGGGTCATGGGAACCCAAAGCTCAATGACACTCATGGATGGCCCACTTCCCAACTTGCAGAACCTAAAGCTATAACATTTTGGTGCAAGACACACAGGACACCTTCAGAGGAATCTGTATCTGGGAAATCTGAGCTGTTTTGGTGGTCTAGAGAACAGTAGGCAGGTTTTAATGTTATGACTGATGGGTGTATATCTATTAGAAGGTGCTCTATAGGGCAGGGCTAATTGGAGGTGTTTCAGGTGTGTGCTGTACCTTTGATGTAGGCCTGTGCTTTCATTCATGGTTCTGCTGTTCCAAGTTCAGTGGTTTGGATGAATGGCCAAGTCACTCTGGGCTCATGTAAAGCGACACTACATTAATCGCACTGCAGCCACTTAGACGCTTCCGATAAAAGAGCCTCGTTGGAGAAAGAGGCTAGATCTGATTTACTGTCTCAGAATGCTCCACATATTTACAAGCTTCAACATATGCTCAAATGTTTATGAACACCTCTGCTAATGAATGCATTCAGCTACATTAAGTTGCACTCACACAGATATGCAAATGCACACACACACCGCTTCTCTAGTCCCTGTAGAGAAGTACTGACAATAGAACAGGACTCTCTGGAGAAGATCAACATGATCTATTGGCACAAGGCCTAATGCGAGGCGGAGGCTAGAGGGTTACAAAGCCCCCTAAAATTGAGCTGTGGGGCAGTGGAACTGTCCGAGTGGTCCAAGTTGAGGAAGTTAGAAGGTAATCATCCAAAATCCTGACCCCACTAAAGCTCTGGTTGCTGGGTGCAACCAAATCCTCACAGCGATGCTTCAGAATTTAGTAGAAAGCTTTTCCTGGACAGTAGAAACAGTTACTCAATGTTGTTTAACACCCTTGAGTTCAGAAGAAATAATGAATGAGCAGGTGTCCTCATACTTTGTTCAGGTTGTGTTACTTTCGAAAGAACCTGACAGTGTTTTGATTCCAGTTTAGAGATTAAAGGATAATTCCACACATTTCTTTAATTATGAATAACTGAGTTTGAGATGAACTTATTAGTTGTTTGGTGTGAAATTGTGAATGGAAATAGGTGACATCATGGCTACACAACAAATATTGTTGTGTTATTCTGCTTCCGTTTTGTCTTCAGTAAGACAGTAATTCCTTTGTGTTGAGAAGTGCTTGGGCTGCTTTTGGACATTCATTTGGATTCATGAAAACTGCCACTGCCATAAATGCTATTCCATACTGAGTACAGTGAGTTATGTTCATAATGTGCTGCACTTGATCCAATTAAACAGCACTAATTACACTGCGTGAAATAAAATGAGCAGATGGTCAGTGTTCTTTAAACAAGATATCCATGATATACTCCAAGAAGTGTATTATTTATCAAAATAACAAAATATACTCAAACTCCCCCAAGCCGATGTGCAGGACTAATTAAGTTACCAGAAATGTTTAATTACAGTTTTGCTGCACAAGAGGGTCACAGCAGATACTGAAATCACATACTGTTGCCACTAATAGATATGTCATACTGGATATATTTCCTCAATAAATAAATGTCCAAGTGTAATTTTCTAGTTTAGGTTAAATTAATGTAGAAATATATACAATTATAAGTGTCACAAATGTTTAGGCACGACTGTATAATGAGATAATATTTAGTTTGCTGAGTATTGGTAGAAATTAGGGCTGCAACAAACAAATAATCTATTGATTACGGAGATGAATAATGAATTATGCTGATTTCAAAATAAATACCGTATTTTTCGGACTATAAGCCACACTGGAATATAAGCCGAACTCGCAAAGTTTAAAAAAAAAAAAAAACCTGGAAAATAACATATATAAGAAGAAAAAGCTGCACCTCATTATAAACCACATGGTTTAAAGCGTGGAAAAAAAGTAGCAGCTTATAGTCCAGAAAATACGGTATTCCATTCATATGTATGTAGGTATCAGCTTTTAAAATTAGCTTGATGTTGTTTTATGCATTTGATAACTAAAATGATGGTTTTAATGAACTTTCTGTCAAATATTAAAGCTTAGGATGTGCAAAGAAGCAGCAATAAAATAAAACGTCAAAATTAGGTGTAAATCAGTTTTCCCCTAATCTTTTGGATCAGCAAAAAATGGAGACAAATGTTTGCTTTAAGTATGAAAGTATTTTGTGTTACCACTACATTTGTATTAGTGACCCTTATTTTCATTGCATTATATTCTGAGGTTGAAGATTTCTCACTTTTTCTTACCCTCAACCCATTTCTATATGAGAGTCCCAGCCTCAGCTTTGCTCCATGTGTTGCTTTATAGTTCTCATGGATAAGAGACTTGCAAAGCATTCTGGTCCACATTTTTGTCTGCAATTACTTGGAATTAAATATCTTTACATTGTCGTATTAAAGGTTCCACATTTCTGGTGAGGCTGTCTAGAGCCTGGTTTATATGCATCACAATTGTCGCAAGGGTCCACACAGCAACATCCCGCCATGTTGCATGAATGGAAAACTTTCTAACAGTGCTGATGCCAAACAAAATAATGGAAACTATTAAGGAGAGTTTGGTGGCAGAATCTAAAACGTTCCACAAGTGATCATAAATGCATCTTTGTCACAAGCTCCTTAGACCCGAGAGCCCACCAGTTCAATCACTAATGATGCCACAGCCATCCGTCAGTGTCTGGGAATCCCAGAGAGGATAACGGTTCTCACGCTCTCTGGGTGGGTAGCTTGGTGCTCCCACTCCCCCATCACTCAGTGCAAATGTCTGTTAACTGATTTTTCCTCCAATCATGTTGAGCTCCAGTGGTGGAGAGTTTGAGAAGACGTGGTGGAGGTTCTTCATGTTTTGAAGGAAGATCATGCTTGCTTTCAACCCAGCATTAATCATATTGTGTGATGATGGAGTCCTAACTGGTGGGTGGGAATTGGAATTAACTAATCGGGGGGGAAATGGGACAATGATACACAGGCTCTTTAATTACAATACTATTGATACAATTTAAAGACACCACCTTTAAGTAAGAACATCTCTTTAGATTCCATGGAAAACTAGAAGTTGGCCATTCCTCCACATTCCTGAGTGTGTGTGTTTACGCAGTAGCTGAGAAAGGCCGTTTACACACCGCAGTTTCCTCGTGCTCTGGTCAGAACACAGCACTGGAACACAGCAGCTTTATACACTCTTCAGAAGAGTGTGTTTATGGAATCACAGGGCTTTATGTGGACATAGCTTAACTACACACACACACACACACACACACACACACACAGTTTACATTGATTTTTCATAAAAATCTGATTGGACCCATTAATAAATAAATAAGACTATAATACCACCCAGACTAGACAGTGATGTGGGTCATCAATGAAACTCACCCAACACACCATTATAATTCATAATAATTTCTATTGTTACTAAATTCTTAAAATGCTTCAGCAAATATAATAAAAGTCTCAATTCCAATTCTATTCCAATTGGAATGGCTGTTTAAAATCATCTGCCTATTTAACAGGAACAAAAATTCAACTCATAGCTTTTCAGGATCAGGGCAGCAACGTTAAAGCCTTTATACTAGTTCATCTAAAAAATTTTGAATATTGTGACTTTTGTTTTTGTTCATAATTTAATTCAAGAAGTTAAAGTGTCATATATGTTATATTCCATACATTTAAAGTGATATGTTTCCAGCTTTCCTCTATTTTAATTCAATTAGTCATTTAGTCCAAGTTGAAATGAAATATTTTTGTCTTTTAAGATTCTGGATTTTTGATTTTCATGAGGACGAAAAATGACATAAATATAAAGAAATAACTTAATAAATTAAATATAAAAATGAATAAAATCAATACATTAATGCATGAATACCCATTTAATAGATAAATATATAAATAAATTAAATCATAAATAAATATTACCAGAAAAAAATGAAAAGACAAGTTTAAATATGACATATTTAATCTGTATTTCTATATTTATTAATTTATACATTTATTTATTTATACCAGCCATTAGGGGTATACTTTGTGCACTTCTGGTGCCGGTCCCAAGCCCGGATAAATGGTGAGGGTTGCGTCAGGAAGGGCATCTGCCGTAAAACTTGTGCCAAAACTATAATGCGGATCATAAATATGATGATCTGCTGTGGTGGCCCCTAAAGGGAGCAGCCGAAAAAAGAAGAAGAAGATACATTTATTTATTTATATATTTATTTCTGTATATATACATTTATTTATTTACGTATTTCTGCTTCTGTACATTAATGAGGTAGGCAGTCCTATCCTCACTCTAATGCAGGATTGGTCAGCTAGCGAGTCAGCAGTGTGTCCCAAAAGGAGGTGAGCCATGATTATATGTACAATGGACAACTTCTAAAGATGGAGTGATACTGGACATTCTGCAGATTTTCACTTCTTGTCCCTTCTCACAGTCTATGTCTGAAATTACATTTTCTCAATTGAGCTCCAACAGGGAACAAATTACATTCACTACATTCAAATCCAAATCCCTGATCGTTTGCATTTAGCAGATATTTTATGCAATTCATTTAAAATGAAAATAGCCGGATTATACATATTTTAAGCATCAACGTATTGAATTTGTACACCTAATAAACTGGTACAGTAACATCAATATGATACGGAGGAGACTACAGTACTGAACTGTAGAAGACAGACACAGGCCTGTTAAACATACTACAATTCTTAGACTGTAAAATATGCACTGGTAGAATGTTAATCATTTTTTCATGTAATAAATCATTACTGTCACTCACTAATATAACATATAGAGCAGAAAGACAACAAAGACTCGCCTGATAAACACACTACAACTTTAGTTGATTATTGTATTGATTTTTTTAAGTACAACTCATTACCGTCACACATCAATGTAACATACAGATTACTTTAAGACAGAGAATCACACCTGATAAATATACAACTTACATACACTTACATACTACTTACATATACATATACTACTTACATACATCAGCAAAATATATTTGAATTTTTTTTTTTTTATACATTTCTACTGTCATGTCCGTAGGACATATTCTATATTCTTTATCCTTTACTCATTATGACTTTTCTTTTTACAATCATCTTGTTAAGTCTGATTTCTGTAAAGCACTGACTAGCTCCTCAAACCTCAAGTACCAGTCCTGTCCTCCTGTTTCAGGCTTGCCATTTATGTATCTCGTTTGGGATTTGTGGCCCATTTTTAAGACTGAATAAGAAACAGCACTGTGCAGTTGTGTATTTAGTGGTGTGCATGACAGGGTAGCAAGGGGAAAGCCGCTGCTTCCCAAATAGAACATTGCTGCATTATGCCTACTGGACTAATGTTTTTTGAATGGACGAGACCAAAATTACTCTTCTAGTTTAAATGAGAAGAGTTATGTTAGAAGAAAGGAAAACACTGCATTCCAGCATAAAAACCCTATTCTCTCTGTGAAACACAATGGTGGTAGTATCATGGTTTAGGTCTCTTTTGCTGCATCCAGGACAGAACTGATGGAACAAGGAATTCTGAATGATACCAGCAAATTAAAAAAATACTTTTAGAATGGGCCAGTGAAACTCCTGACATTAATGCAATAGAAATTAATGTTTATGTGAGGAAAACCACCAACGTAACAGAGCTAAAGCTGTTTTGTATGGAGGAATGAACTAAAATGGAACAACTTGTGTGTTTAGGGTTGTTGTCTTTTAATGATTTAGTACTTTTAAAAAAATCACTACTAATTCAACTAAAGCTCATTTTACCAAACTAAAAATTGTAGTCTTTTAATCAGGCAAGCCTCTTTCAACTGCAACTGATTTTTGATCCATGTGTCATTTTCCATTGTCAAAGAAATAGTAAAAATCATTAAAATGTTTTTTTTTTTTTTACCAAACTAAAAGTTGGTGAGTCTCTGTCAACTACAAGTGATTTCTGTTCTATATGACATATTAGTTTGTGACAGTAATGATTCATTACTTTAAAAGATTCACTAAAAGTCAAAAGATGCACACTTTACCAAACTGAATGCTGTAGTTTGTTTAGGTTCATGTTATTAAATTAAGCATGACTTAAATGATAAATGACATGATAAAAATGTATTTATTAATTTAATATTTGTTTATTATATTGTTTATTTATTCATATATATATTCATTTATGAAGCTATTTATTTATACACTGATTCATTTACACTTACTTGTCATCCTCCATAGCTATAAGCCACATAGAACCACAGCAACACAAAGAAATATGTCACTTTATATATAATGAAAATAAAACCTGATGCCTTTTCAACATTTTTCACTATATTAAAACATTTTGTGAAGTTGAATTCAGTCCATTCATTATCATAATGTGATATTATATCATTATTCCATGTAAAGGGGACATCTTTTTCACTATAGATCAGTATGGCTTATATCTCATGATGAACCAATGAAACAGAATTTCAGATTATTAAAATACTTAATTTTGAGCAGCAGTATAAACAAAAACAAAACAATAAAACAAAAAGCATGATACAGCAGAATAAGGAGTTCTGGATCTAAGCAGTTTTTGTACATGGATGTGGACTGAAAGGTATGAAATGGTATGTGTTTGAGGGGATGAGAAGGTGTATGTAGGTATGACTGTAAATGGATATAAAATGGTATGAAGTGGTATGAGTATGAATATGTATAGGTATGCAATATGAATATAGATGGGTTTGAATATAGAAGGGTAAAGATGTGTATGAATTATATAGATATATATGGATATGAGTATGGATACATATGGAAGGGTATGGATGGGTAATACTGTATATATGAATAGAAATGATAATGGAATGGTATGGATGGCTATGGATGATACAGATAGGTAAGGATGCATATTAGTATGGATGGGTATGGATGGGTATAGATGGATATAAGTAAGGCGTATGGAAGGGAATGGATGAGTGTAAGTATGGAGTATGGAAGGGTATGGATGAGTGTAAGTATGGAGTATGGAAGGGTATGGATGAGTGTAAGTATGGAGTATGGAAGGGTATAGATGAGTGTAAGTATGGAGTATGGAAGGGTATAGATGGATATAAGTAAGGCGTATGGAAGGGTATGGATGGGTGTAAGTATGGAGTATGGAAGGGTATAGATGAGTGTAAGTATGGAGTATGGAAGGGTATGGATGAGTGTAAGTATTGAGTATGGAAAGGTATAGATGAGTGTAAGTATGGAGTATGGAAGGGAATGGATGAGTGTAAGTATGGAGTATGGAAGGGTATAGATGAGTGTAAGTATGGAGTATGGAAGGGAATAGATGAGTGTAAGTATGGAGTATGGAAGGGTATAGATGAGTGTAAGTATGGAGTATGGAAGGGAATAGATGAGTGTAAATATGGAGTATGGAAGGGTATGGGTGGGTACAAGTATGGAGTATGGAAGGGAATGGATGGATATAAGTATGGCGTATGGAAGGGAATGGATGAGTGTAAGTATGGAGTATGGAAGGGTGCGGATGAGTGTAAGTATGGAGTATGGAAGGGTGCGGATGAGTGTAAGTATGGAGTATGGAAGGGAATGGATGAGTGTAAGTATGGAGTATGGAATGGAATGGGTGGGTATGGGTAATATTATCTAACTAGACTAACTAGTTTCTAGACTAATAGTTAGTATGTAACTCAGACTACAGAGTAACTGTCTGAGGGTCCTTGGGGAGTAACCTCTGTACAGGACAGGAATTTAGGCTTAACATCAGAGATTCAAACTAACAGCACAGAGAAAAGTCAAGCCTGCATGCCCTGTAAATATAAAGGACTTAATGTGGTAAATAAATAAATAAATTATAAACTCATTAATGCGTTGAAATTTGAACAAACCTAGTCAAATTTCATGGAACCACATGAAGTCATTGTTGCTGTTATTTCTAAAACACAAGTCAAATGATCTGTCCTGATCAGCCATTACATTAAAACCACCTGTTGCTAATATTGCCTAGGCTATAAATACAGTTCTGGCCTATCAAGGAATGGACAAGGTGTGGAAGGTGTACCTTTGTATCTGGTAACAAGACATTACAGCAGATCCTTGAAGTCATTGTGAGGTGGGACCTTCAAGACCAGCCTGATTCATTCTGACCCAGCTGTTTAGAGCCATCAGATGAAAAAGGTTGAAAAACCCTGATCTAGAACAGCACTGCACAGTAACTTTCACGGGTTCTTGTGAAAGTGTCTCAGATGCTTATGCTTGTCCATTTTTTCCTGCTTTAAAACATCAGACAGCTGTTTAACATTCAACATCTGTCTAACGTTAGCTTGATATCAACCCAAAGTTGGTTTTGACAAATATGTGACTTTGATTTCCCATCAAAACTCAATGTCGAACATTGAAGCCTGATGTCAACTCAGCATTGGTTTGGACTGATATATAACTTTAAACCAAAATTAAATTAAAATAAAAAATAAAACAATTCTGAAATCAAACTGAAGTCCAGAACCTGCTGGATGCTTTAAATGTTTTAATGCATCTTATTTTTTGACAGGATAGCACAGCCCAGAGAGACTGGCTCGAGGGCACCAGTCAATTAATCCCCATCAGATGTTGGGTTCCCTTCACACAGAGGGTAAGTGTGCACATGGCCTCGTGCAGCACTGAGGGGCAGTCTCTGACCGCTCCTCTATACACACTTATTTCAATGTTACTCATAATTAACAGCAATAAAATGTCATTTTAACTGTTTGCCATCAATTCGTATAAAATGAAATTTGCATATCTAGAAATATGAAACAGCCTCCTCTCAACAAAGACACCATGCAACCCCCCAGCCCCACTGTATGAACACACACACACACACACACACACACACACACACACACACACACACACACACACACACACACACACACAAGCAAACTAGCTCATGTGCAATAAGCGCGAGACAAAGCAGCTCCGCCACGAGCGTGTCTTTATCACCATAAAACGCGACCAGCCTTGCACACACAAAGACCCAAAACGAGGTGCATCCTCCGAGCATGTCAGATGCACATCTGGAGACTCCAGCACAGCTGGATGCAGCTACATTGTGCTCTGTGTTGCATTTGCAGCATCTCTGCCAACATCATTACATGCGCGAGGAGATCCGAGAGCATTTATGTCCCAGTGCATCTGGTTGCCTTCAACGCGTGCATTGGGTAAACAATATACACAATAACAACAACAACAACAAAAAAATGTGCTGGTGGTAGGTGGAGGCACAAGTGGAGCCTGTTGGAATCAAAGTTACTCTTAATACGTCTGCTCAGAGTGAATGATTGCCTCTCTATTGCAACACTGAGGGTGGAGTGGTCGGGCTGCATTGGGATGGTAGAGTTGGCGTTGGTGTGGTTCCAGTGGTAGAGTGGGAGACTGCTTGCATTGGGGTTGTATTGGTTTTGCTGATGGCAGTGGTGTTGGTGATAGTACTGATGGCATTGATGGTGTTGGTGTTAGTGGTGGAACTTTTGGTTAGTGGTGGCAGTGTTTGTTTTGATGCTGATGGTGGTTGTACTGTTAGTATTGGTATCGATGGTGTTACTGTTAGTGGTGGTACTGTATATAATAATAGTGTTGGGTTTAGTGGTGGTACTGTTGGTCTTTTTAATGCTGGTGTTAGTGTTAGTCATGTTACTAATGGTTTTAGTGGTAATAATGTTGGTATTGATGACATTGGTGTTAGTGATGGTAGTATTTGTTTTGATGGTGTGGTACTACTGTTAGTTTGCGCTAGTGGTGATGCTGTTCGTACTGATAGAGTTGATGGGGTGATGGAAATGGTACTTGTGTTAGTGGTGTTGGTGCTGTTGGCATTAGGGCTGTTGGTTTCAGTAGTGTTGGTATGGTTGCCATTATTGGTGTTGTTCAAATGGTGGATGTGGAATTTGTGTTGGTGTTAGTGATCCTGAAACTGCTGTGGCTGAAATTATTGGTTTTGTTGGGTAGGTGAAGTGTTGGTATTAGTGGTGTTGGTGCTGATGGCCCTGGTGACATTATTGGTGCTGGTGTCAGTGGTGTTGTTTGGATGATGGAGCTAGTTTTTGGTTTTAGTGCTGGTGCTGTTGTCAGTGGTATTGATGGTGCTGTTGTCAGTGGTACTGGTGGTGTTGATAGTGCTGTTGTCAGTGGTACTGATTGTGTTAATGGTGCTGTTGTCAGTAGTACTGTTGGTGTTGGTGCTGTTGTCAGTGGCAGTGTTGGTGATGGTAGACTGATGTTGGTGTTGGTTGTAGTGGTGTTGATGGTGCTTGTTGTCAGTGGTACTGGTGGTGCTGTTGTCAGTGGTACTGGTGGTGTTGATGCTGCTGTTGTCAGTAGTACTGGTAGTGTTGATGGTGCTGTTGCCAGTAGTACTGGTACTGTTGATGGTGCTGTTGTCAGTGGTACTGGTGGTGCTGTTGTCAGTGGTACTGATGGTGCTGTTGTCAGTGGGAATGGTGTTGTTGATGGTGCTGTTGTCAGTGGTACTGGTGGTGTTGATGGTGCTGTTGTCAGTGGCACTGGTGGTGTTGATGGTGCTGTTGTCAGTGGTACTGATGGTGTGGATGGTGCTGTTGTCAGTGGTACTGATGGTGCTATTGTCAGTGGTACTGGTGGTGGTGCTGTTGTCAGTGGTACTGATGGTGGTGGTGGTGGTGGTGTTGTCAGTGGTACTGGTGGTGATGGTAGTGATGTTGGCTTCAGTAGTGTGAGTGTGAGTGTAAGTGGCGCGCGCCCGCGGGCCGGTCGCGAGCCCTACCTTCATCTCGGCGTTGATCTCCCTCTTGACGGGGTGAGCGGGTTTCCGGCTCCGCTTGCTTTCTGGAGGTCTTCCCTCCTTCTCCATCTCAGCCATGGCGCGCGCGCGGGGGGCGGCCGCTGCGTCTTAATCCTCCTCCTTTATTCTCCGGCCGGAAAAATAAGAAAGCCCCCCCTCCCTCCCGCCCCGCCCCTCCGCTCCGAGCGCGAGACGCGTTTCAGAGCTGCGCGAGGGCGAACGGCGCACGTGCGCGGAGCCGCGGGGATGCTGCTGCTGCCGCGAGCGCGCGCTGCCCGGTCCGGTCAGCCATCTTCTGCTCTGAGTGTGTGTGAGTGTGTGTCTGTGGAGCCCAGCCTCCCTCTGCTCTGAGTGTGTGTGTGGAGCCAAGCCTCCCTCTGCTCTGAGTGTGTGTGTGGAGCCCACCCTCTCTCTGCTCTGAGAGAGTGTGTGTGTGGAACCCAGCCTCCCTCTGCTTTGAGTGTGTGTGTGTGTGTGCGTGGAACCCAGCCTCCCTCTGCTCTGAATGTGTGTGTGTGTGTGTGTGTGGAGCCCAGCCTCCCTCTGCTCTGAGAGCCAGACAGACAGGGGGCGTGGCTAGACGCGCAGGGGAAAGGGGCGTGGTCTGTAAGGTAACTGTATACGCTGCACGGATCCCGGGAACGCGATTGGGCCTCCCGGGTTTTTTCCACGGCTCGGTTTACACACACACACACACACACACCGTACTCCACGCGTTAGCAGCGCAGTGTTAGGAGGCACGAGACAGGATCCTGATTTGGTCTTAATTAAAGAGAGAGGAAAGGGGGGCTGTCAGTGTGTGTGTGTGTGTGTGTGTGTGTGTGCCTGTGTCTGTGTATGTCAGTGTGTGAGTGAAAGAGAGAGAAAGCAATTGATTGATTTACAACCTACAGTGGCTATATTGGCTAAATAAAACGCGCACCCACATACACACAAACATCCACCTTACATTTAGCATATTGACATATCAACATTCATCAATACGATCCCTTACACCTTTCAACACAACACACACTGTATATTCACACACAACAGTGTTTTAAAACTACTGACTGTCTGAATCACTGTCTGTCTGACTGTGGCTGTCTGTCTGACTAACTGTCTGTCTGATGGACTCTCTTTCTGACTGACTGACTGTCTATCTGACTGATTGTCTGACTGTCTGATTGTCTGTCTGCCTGACTCTGAATGTCTGACTGACTGACTGAATGTCTATCTGACTGATTGTCTGACTGTCTGATTGTCTGTCTGCCTGACTCTGAATGTCTGACTGACTGTGTCTGTCTGTCTCACTGCCTGACTGTCCATCTGTATCTGTTTCTGACTCTGTCTTGACTGTCTGTCTATCTATCTGTCTATATTTATCTCTGTCTACCATTGTACCTGACTATGTTTCTTTGTATCTACACTGTATAGATAAAAGTATTGAGACACCTGCTCATTCATTGTTTCTTATGAAATCAAGGGTATTAAAGAGTGTTTCCTGCTGTTGTTTGGAGTAACTGAATTGTTTATAGTTTAAATAATGTATAATATATGCTTTAAATTCAGTAAGAAATTAGGTCAGGATGTTGGATGATCACCACCCTCCTCACCCTAAACTCATCCTAAAAGTACTGAATAAAGCATCACCATTCCAGAGAACACAGGACCACCACTCTACAGCTTAATGCTGGGAGGATTTATACCCCACCTTATGGTGCCAATAGGTTCATGTTTATCTGCTCCTGATGCCTTTTCTGGTAACACCTCTCTCTGGTTTAATGCAGATTTTGAATCATCATGAACATTTGCACATCAGTAACTTTATTTCTCCAAACAATTCTTACAATCTGCACACAATGGATTACCACTACAAGCCTGTAACTTGCTCAGAATCCTGATTCAACCTCCCAAAAATAAGTATTAATGTCAGTATGACTAAGTGCTTGTCCAATGTTTTACCATTTTGGGCTGCCAGAGCTGGGCTCATCTCTCTTGCTCGGGAGTGACTCTAAGTCTTTTTGATAGCTGATGAAGGTTTTGACGAGCTGTGGGTTGTGGTTTTCTGTGTTGCATATATACATTTGAACAGTACAGAGTTACAAATGAAAGTGGAAGACTGGTTATGAGATATTGAGCAAGATTCACATGCTTTTACTGTTTCTACTGTAATTCATTGACAGAGCATGTAATTGTGATCCTTGTTGATCTTCCATTGTCAGAATCCGTAACAGTGTGTTGTGCTCTGCAGGCCTGCCAGTTGAAGATGGACGTGACGCACCTCTGTGCTATTGTAGAGAACTGGTTGATTATTTGGTGATCTGAAACTCCCCTTCATCAGTGAAAGGCACGATCAGAATTTCAATTGAAGCGACTCACCTGAAAGCTCATCCTAAGTTCGGGAGCTAAAGGAAATGTATAAAGTCTGCTTCAAAGGTTGTGACAACTTCTGAATGTGATAACATATGCAGTGGAATAATGATTAGATGTGTTGGGGGTGGGACAATTCAGCAGAATGAAGTCTAATACAATTTGGCTGACGTGACAAAGGTAATTGATAATGTAGGAAATGGCAGACAAGTGTACAAAGCATTTAGTGTTTGCACAAAAAGAATGAAAAATGGATAGAAGTGACTAGAAGAGGTGGAGATTGGACACAAACTTTTGAGAAATTTTATTCTAATCTGTGAAATGCACCAAAGTGTGCGTAAATTACTGCATTTGTTTATACAGTATTAATAAATCATTAAAGCTTAATTTGTCCCTCAGGTTGTGAGACCAAATTCTCTCTCTCTCTCTCTCTCTCTCTCTCTCTCTCTCTCTCTCTCTCTCTCGCTCTCTCTCTCATTTCAGGCAGAAGTCTCATGCTTGTCCTTGAGTGGATCTCAGCGTCCCATCCCAGATCACTAGCAGATGCGGGCAGTCCTGAATGAGCACATTGTTTAAGAGGGCTGAACATTATCCCATGGTAAACAGTTACATTCTAGCTGAGGATACAGTTACTGCACTTTGATAGCGAAGGCGTATATAACAGGCCAGGCTGTGTTTTTCTCCTGCTCGGATTGCCTTTCACTTCCATTCGATTCCGCAAGCTCTTAGCACAGTGTGGATCAAGTGCAAAGGAATATGGTTTGTAAACACGAGCAAGAGCTCTAATATGCAGTGACAAATAAGATTACGAGATGGAATTTTTGTCTCTTGGGATGGGGGTGGGGTTGTGGGGTGCTCAGGAAAAAAGTATGGTTATGAAACAAAACAGCCTTTCTTTTTTTTTACCTCTGCTTGGGTAGTGTATGTTTAGATGGATATGGACATATGATAACCTGACCTACAGATACTTACATGATACATATCAGGCATGTTACATGTAGATAATTATATACATATACAGTATATATACAGAGAGAGAGAGAACAGAGGACATATTACATTACATACATATATATATATATATATTAACTATGGAACATGGACATATGGTGAGTACACACACACACACACACACACACAGATATATATATATATATATATATATATATATATATATATATATATATATATATATAGGTATAGTCTCTGCAACTAGCAGACACTGAGAGACAGTGTGTGGTTGGATGGATGGCAGAGAGGAGACAGAGTGGAGAGAGTCTCGATTTCAAAAAGATACTGGCAGGATTTTTACATCGGGGCAGTATTACAAAGGGAATTAGAAGTAGATTTAAAACAGCTGGGTCGAGATCATTACCATTACACTACTTTCGCAAAGACTAGTCAAAAATAAACATTCACTTTTCAATCACAGGGTCTAATGACGCTTGGTGAAGTGAAATGTACTCTTGCAGAAGTCGTCAAAAGTGGAGCAAAGATCAATGTATATGAAGACCTTTGCAGCTTGAAAACTTGGCTGAAACATATCTGTACGTTTCACACTGAACATCTGCAGTCAGAAGGAACAGACTCAACAGAATAAAAGCCTTTATTTTTCTTATTATTATTGGTAAATGAGTAAATGTTTATGCATCAATGTTCATTAACATAGCTGCATGATTCTATAGATATTTAACTCCCTCCTACCCTCACACACATGCGCGCACGCACACACACACACACAAGCCCCCCCAACCATAACATCTTAACCACGATGGGCACCTGTGTGTTTCCAGTGTCCTCTATTTGAAACCTACGATAGGCTAGGTTATATAACTGGGCTATAAATTCCACTAACATTTTAAGGGTGCAAGATTTGTTTACATTTCCAATGAAGAAAAGGAAAAATTATTTAATCAATGAAACTTGTGCTCAGCATGTCAGCCTTTAGTTGCATCCTGCTAAAGTAAGATATTACAAATATATTGCCAATTTATGGTGGAATGATGAAAATAGTCGTGGAATATAGTCCTAAAATAGTCCAGAAATATTATCTAACCCATATAGTCAGCTAGATAAATAGGTAAACAATAGCACATCACCATCGTAAAACAAATAAATAATCCTGAAGTCGAGCAGAATGTGCATTGCATGACATTTTACAGTCTTAACAACAACAGATTAACCCGTTTCTGCTGCCTTAGTGCCTTGTTTACTACATGGATGATTCTGGAATACCAGCTACTGCTGCTGTCTTTAAAGATTATCCATAAATGTAGCTAATTTCAGTTGTCATGCTGTAAGCTTCTATAGACTGAATTCTTTAATAGGTTCCTCGTCGGCTTCCCGAGCCACCCACGGCTGTGTACTTTAGACGATGGAAAACTAGTACAACATACGACATGAATGTATTATTTCACCTATAAAAGGAAGTGAATGAAAAGAAGGCAGTTCAATCTGATGACAGAACAGCCTTCACACTGGTTACCACAAGCCTGGTGCTTAACCTAAAAAACCTTTGCATCTACATCACGTGTTAATGATTGATCTTGGGGACTGTAGTGGTTTAGGGGTATTGCTATCATAACTGTAGTCTTGCTTGTTCCCCCCGCCTGTCTTCTTCCTTCTGTCACGTGTAAGCACTCGGTTTTATTTCTCTTTGTTCTTTATATCTCCTTGTTCCCACCTTTGAATTTGAAAGGACTCCAAATAAAGGAGTATGTTACTGAAATTCTGGCT
The DNA here is from genome assembly GCA_034509495.1 of Acestrorhynchus altus. Lineage (NCBI taxonomy): Eukaryota > Metazoa > Chordata > Actinopteri > Characiformes > Acestrorhynchidae > Acestrorhynchus > Acestrorhynchus altus. Next base: position 6,772,442 of record CM067506.1, on the reverse strand, counting down.
TTAACAATTTTTTTGGGAGTGTGTGGAAACTGCTGTAAATACCTAAGGGTAGCCCTATATGGCAATAGACCTAATTCATGGTGTATTTTTGGTTGTTTTTCCATTTGCTTTTTATATTGGGGCACATTAAAATAGCTACAGAGTGTTTTTGTCCTCCTCAGTCAGGCAATAGAACTAAAGCTAACAGTGATTCCTGGTAAAAGTTTTATTATCGTGGCTGTTCTGAATTGGGTTTCAGTCTTAATTCATAAAGGTATCTACGTATCTATTTCAGAGACTGAGTGTGTGTGTGTGTGTGTGTGTGTGTGTGTGTGTGTGTGTGTGTGTGTGTGTGTGTGTGTGTGTGTGTCTAAAGAAGGAGTTTTATTTCAGCTTTGTTTCAGTCCAGCAATAAAAGAGCAGATTCAGAACAGAGCACTAAAAGTCAAGGGGTACATCTCAACAAGTTTGTTGTTGTGATTTTGAGTCACAGCTAAGATAAGCATGGCCAGCCTGACCACCCCCGTCCACAAATATAAACAACCATTCAATCACCATGATCAGGTTAGAAAAACAGCTGGTCTCGAATAAGTGTGTAAAGCAGAAGAACCTTAATGAGGAACAGCTCACTTGCCATTTGCTGCACACATTGGAATTTGTCTTCTACATTTAACCCATCCATGCAATGAACACACACTAGTGAACACACACATTAGTGGACACTGAGCACATGTCTGGAAGAGTGGTGTTAAGTGCCTACAATAGGGTCCTGTCAGCTTCAAACAGTGACCCTCCAGTCTTCAGGCCATGGCTGCCCCATTAATGCTCTTGGAGCTCATGCTCTCTACCCATTCACAAGCATAGACCATCAACCAAAGTGCTTATGTTGTGGTTTATATTTTGATAAAATGCATAATTTGATAGCATTCAACTGTAACCCTTTTTGTAGTAACACTAAGAAATATATCAGTAAAACTGTGTTTGTGGGTCCCCCCCTCCCCAGAGCAACTACTGTGTCTATATACTGTGTATATTATAACTATTAATGTATACGTGAATCAACCAGCAGGTTGACTTGCAAAGTTAGAGTAATTCTAGGCATGAACTAATGAGCATTACAAAACAATTAATTGCCAAGTTTACTGTGCTTCATTAAACATGAACTGTCATTTATGGCCTCGTGTACATGTTATAGTAAAGCTACGTACCTATCAGTATCTACCTATCTAAGTATAGCTACCTACATATCTGTATGTTGTATGTATATCTGTTCAATGCAGAGTCTTTAGTTATGATGGCAAAAGCAGGAACAATGAGTAAATGGATTTAAAGGCCTGCCAATCTGTAGGTAAAGCACAAGTTAGTCTTGCTGTGAAATTGGTGATGTGATCCTGTGCAGGGTTTATGATGTTTAGCTTCCAATTCTTTCCAGTTTTGCTGCACTCTTTGCTGATACTGATGGGCACAACTTGTGTAGTCCCTGTAGAGAAGTACTGCCAATAGAATAAGAATGTATATATATCCCAGCAGTGAGCTGTGGAACAGTGGACCTGTGTTTTCTGGAATGATGGTGCTCCATACAGTACTTTAGGGAGGGATGAGGTGGGGTGGTGATCATCCAACATCGTGACCTCATTAATGCTCTTGTCACTGAATATAAAGTCTAAAGTATAAATTCTTTTAGCTACTATAAAGTATAAATTATTGGACCTTCAGGGTTTAAAAGGTTAAATGAGACTGTTAATGATCATATAAACTTAGTCTGACAGTGTAGTGAATAACGTCTGTTTTAGTGTCAGATTGGCCTTTTTTATGTGTCGTCGGAAACCTGAAACCTTGGAACGAGGTAAAGAGGAGGGAACAACACATACTCTGCATATTCAAGAGTCTCCAGGGCAACTATGGTAAGTAAGCCTGGCATTGGAAAAATGGCAAAGAATTAATGGAATTGTGCATTCTGAAATGGGATGAATAGTGGCTCTTGCTATAATTGGATAATGTGTGAGCTGCTGTAATAAAAGAATTTCGAGCCGGAGCTGGGAGGAGGTGAACAAAGCATTTCAGTGCCATGTGCAGTTAATTAGACTAATGAAACCCTATCTGAAATAAAAGGTCAAATTTACAGGATTTCAAAGGGTTCCAAGTATGGTTTGGGGGGGTGTCCATTATGTTTTTCCTCTCTCTCTCTACCTGGTGTGTGTGTGTGTGTGTGTGTGTGTGTCTGTGTGTCTGTGTGTGTGTGTGTGTGTGTGTGTGTGGTTGTTTACATGCTTGTGTGTCAATCGTTACTACCCAGTATCCTGCTGAGTGAATCTCTGTGATTTGTCCGGCTTCCAGCTTCTTGATCACTTGATTAAGGCCCTATTTCTTTTTAGCACAGCGTGGTTTTAACTTCCCGATAGGCCTGGCCACATTGAATCACACAGGGCATCAGATTAACCACAGTGGTCAGACCAAGACAATGTGCACATCTGTTAGCATACAGGCAATACTGCAATGTGTTGCCATTATGATAAATCTACTTCATAACCCAGAGGATAAGAAATATTTAAAGGGGTTAAGTGGAGATCCTGCATTTCTACAGCAGAATTCTCAGCACACTGTTAAAATGTCAGTCAATTTTGTGCTGAAAAGCTATGAAGACACGACAGTAAAGATATGTAACCTCTAAAATTCTGAATACAGTTTATATAACAGTGAAATACTGTAAATTAATATTCATGCACAGTGTTTCTATTCCATATTTATATAACAGACAACACTGTAGTTTTTGCATTTATTTTTTGTATAAATAGAAACATTCAGCCAGTGTGTTTACTATTTAAAGTACACCATTTTAACAAATCCATAAAATTCATGTAAAAACACTGGCAGCTGTGGTTTCACTGGAAAAGTCACTATAAAGTCGGTTTAGTGTGTATAAGACATTACAGTGTGCTTTTTTGGCATTTGTAAATGAAGACTATTATTAATATTTATCTTTAATATCAAGTTTTGAAGTTTTTGATTGATGTTCTGTTTCAATCTTGCAGAAATTATCATAAAAATGATGATTTTACCACATCGTTTTTGAGTATACCATAACGGTATAATGGTCTGGGATGTAGCTGTGATTAATTCATGTTGATTAACTTATATATCTGAAACTTCCATATTGGCACTGTTGGCCAAAATGGCAACTTTACAACAGAAGGAAAAACGCTTCTAAACATTCATTTTGGGACGTTTCTATTGGTCAGTTCAGCATGACCTTTTGACATGGACACACACACTTAACTCCATACAGTATTAGAGTTTTTCAATGTAGCATAACATTGTGCAATACTTCCATCTCCCCATGTGCAATTATCTATAAATGATCTGTATATATTTTTCTTGAGTTTTTTCATTACTTATAATGTTAATATTGTAGATACTATACTATATATACTATAATATACTGTATCAGCAGATAAACATGAACCTATTTGCACCATGCCTAATGCGTGGACTAATGCTTGAGCTGTGAAGCATAGGAACTGTGTTTTCTGAAATGATATTGCTCCACCCAATACTTTTGGGATGAAAACCTTTCTGCAGAAACAGTTACTCAAGTGAAAGCAGGATAAACTCTTTTTGATTTCAGAAGAAACAAGGCAGAAGCTGGTGTCGCAATACTTTTGTCCATATAGTGTATTTGTAATTGTCTTAGCAGTGTGCCATAAATGGTCCTATAAGAGTGGAATCTCCTACAAAGTTTAAAGTCTTAATAAACACTGACATGCTGTAGTCCACAACAGTTTAGAAACTGTAGATCTGGCAGCATGATTACTCCATATCAAATGCTACAGTGACCCAGCTGAGCTCATCCACTTTCCAGTCTTCCAACAACCGCAGTGTCACAGTGGGTACATGACTGCACCACTCAGATTCTTACAAATGACTCTGGACATAAAGGTGGAGCTTGTAGTTTGCTGAAGTTCCTTGTTCACCCCCATCCCCCTCATATGTACCCTGTACAAGCTCTTGGGACTAATTTAACTGGCCTGGACTCCAGCATGGAGGATTATCAGGAATCCAGAGAAAAGGTCTGACAGCATGCAGGAAAAGACATATGCTCTTCCAATCAGATGCATAAAAAAGGTTCAAACTGAGCTGAGCTGGGGAGGCTAATTAGAATGGGAAGTTGAAACCTCTCGATTTCTTGGCTAAAGCGGTCATATATTGGTTCTGATGATCTCGTGCTAATTGTATACAATCCTGATTGCTTTTATGTAATTAAATTTGGACAGTTAGATTAGTACATGTGTCATCAATGTGCGTTCCAGTACATGGACCTGACTTGTGACCTAGAATGCTGTCAAACTGTATTTGAGACAGGCTATTTTATCCCATATACTAGTGAATAGACTTAACTGGACACAGCATGGAACATATATTTTGGATATGGGAGAATGAAGTATACATCCATATACACTCATCATCAAAAAAAGTCAGACTTCAGTGGTGTCATACCAGACTGTCATGGAGTCAGAATTGCAACAGGTCATCTTCAGTGAAGAAGACTCCTTTTATCTTGGTGGAGACAACCAATGAATCTGTGTGTGGACGCAGCGTGGCCAGTGTCAACATCAACAGATGTTTTCATACACCACACCTGCAACCAACTAGCTCATAGCCTAGCACCAGTTCACTTTTTCAGGTTCTCAGGTTTGGTTTCCACACAGTACTTTTAAGTTTCCTTTCAGAAATGTGGTTAGATCTAGTCTGAGGTTATCTAGTTGGCAATCCATTTGATAATCCAGTTAGTAATCCATTTGACAATCCATTTGCCAATCCAGTTGGTAATCCATTCAATAATCCAGTTGGTAATCCATTTGATAATCCAGTTAGTAATCCAGTTGGTAATCCAGTTGGTAATCCAGTTGGTAACCCATTTGATAATCCAGTTGGTAATCCAGTTGGTAACCCACTTGATAATCCAGTTGGTAATCAATTTGGTAATCCAGTTGATAATCCATTTAGTAATCCATTTGATAATCCAGTTGGTAATCCAGTTGGTAATCCAGTTGGTAATCAATTTGATAATCCAGTTGGTAATCCAGTTGGTAATCTAGTTGGTAATCCAGTTGGTAATCAATTTGATAATCCAGGTAAAATGAGTGAAAGTTTTGGCATTTTGGATTTGGCCCATTTTGGTTCTGATGGATTTTCTTTTGAAGGAATGACAACCATGAGGTTCACGTTTTGTCACTTCTAACATGTATTGTTCAACTATGACAAGATAAAAACATCTTCAGCCCCTAATATTTCAAGGTAGAAAATATTTTATTTTAAGTTTAAATTTCATTGTAATTAAATTTATCCTTAGTCCAGCTAAATTTCCCTTCTAAACTGAGGAATAAGTTATTGGAACAGATTTGATTGAATGATTTATTAAACGTAGAAAATGGTTTGATTATTAAATCAGATCTACAATGTATTAGACAGAGGACATAATTTATTAAATGGTGGGAGTGATATATTAAACTGATATGATTGTTTATTAAATGGAGAGAGTGATATATTAAACTGAGGATTGTTTATTAAATGGAGGGAGTGATATATTAAACTGATATGATTGCTTATTAAATGGAGGGAGTGATATATTAAACTGATATGATTGTTTATTAAATGGAGGGAGTGACATATTAAACTGATAGGATTGTTTATTAAATGGAGGGAGTGATATATTAAACTGACATGATTGCTTATTAAATGGAGGGAGTGATATATTAAACTGATATGATTGTTTATTAAATGGAGGGAGTGATATATTAAACTGATAGGATTGTTTATTAAATGGAGGGAGTGATACATTAAACTGATAGGATTGTTTATTAAATTTAATTTGTAAATTAATAAAATGTTTATATATTTATTTTTCTAGCCTGATACATTGACTATATTATTATTATTATTATTATTATTATTATTATTATTATTATTATTATTAATAATAATAATAATAATAATAATATAATAATAATAATAATAATAATAATAATAATAATATAAAAATAATCCATTATTTTTTATTTTTGTGTAGGCCCTCTTTAAATTGAGTTTTCCTGGGTTGATCCACAGTAATTGAAGAGTCTATCAGGCTGCTGTTTACGACCGTTACCGTAAAGAGGCCCTTTTAAGGGCTGGTTGTGCACTATGTAGTGTGCTAGTGCAGAATTGGAGTGCAGCCACGGAAGCGCGTGTTTCACGACCGGCCGTAAAGGAGTCCGTAGACATGGCGGCGGTGTGTGTCAGCCGGGTTTAGGGTCTGAACTCAGATTCGGCTGTTTTTCTTCCTCCTGAGAAGCTTTTCTTTAGAGACACGTCGCCGGAGCGGAGGTGTTGGGGCTGGGGGACGAGCAGGCTGAGCGCTGGGCTTCAGAGAATGTGTAATTCAGGACGGAGGTGACTTTGGGAGGGACACTGAGCTGCTTCTAAACTAGTTTTCTCTTTTGGAGAAGTCCTGCTGGAGTCCAGGGCCTGACATGACCCTCGTCCACGTCTGTAGTGCGAGGTGAGGGAGTCTGAATGGTGTGTGTTTGGATATGTGTCTCATATATGTCGTTTTATGGGAGACAGTCACAACATGCCAGATACTGTTATTTTCAGGAGCTGCTCAGATCTGTCTTCATTTAAGATGTAAATATTAACAGAATGTAAATATTTGACAAATATTTAGGTTTGACCAAGAATTTACTTCAGCCTTCAATTATTTCCGTTTTTCTTTGACCTTATAAGGACTATGAAAAGCACTGCATTTCAGAAAAACAGTTTTTTTTAGCTGAAAATGCAAACAAATATTACTTGTAGTGATTAGATTGACAAGATGTTTATAATAATTTCTTCAAAATACTTGAGAGTGATTCTGTTATTTGTGTACTTTTTAGTATTATCCCTTCTCAGGACTTTTATTCTGAAATTTGAACACTGCGCAAGCAAATAAGAGCACAAACAGCCCCTTCCGTATTGTCTTCTGGTATATCTGGGTCAGTGATGTCATAAGCCCCGCCCCTCACTGATCAGTCAGAGTCTGCGTGCAGGCTGAGCATGTACACGTGGACAGAGCAGTAAACATGCACCGGAAGCTTCTTTGGGGTTTAAACTGTGATTTAATTCAGATGGAAACGTGTGGAATTGAGCTTTGTGTATCGTGTCTGTAGGTTTCTCTGATTCTGAGATGTGAAGCTAAGAATACAGAATTGTAACTTTTTTTGTAATATTTGGGACCCCAAGCTACACGGTAACATGGTAGTCACTAGCAGCAGAACAACACACTAAATTCAGAATTCCATAATGATACAGCAATGACTCACTCTTTACTCTGTATAATGACTATAAGTGAATAAGGTCAAGCTTAGATACTGCCAAAAACAAGTCAGTTCTGATACCTATGTATAAAATTGCGATACCGTACAAACACTAATCTGCACCTGAATGTCTAAGAAAGTAATGCAATACAGTCGCACGCCTTTATGTGCAAGATTAGTGCCAATTTAAGAACTCTTGAAAAAGATAGTGTTCAGCGTATGTTTAAAGAAGCATTTGTGAGGTTTGTTTTACCTTTATTTAAGGACAGAGAGAATTCTAGATGCTTGTCTTCCATATTTATGGATGGTGGGTCAAGCTGAGTCGTACTCGAAGCTTGAACCATTTTCGTAAAGTATTGCTGGGCAAGTGTTTCACATCTGACACAAGCATCTTTAGGAAGCCATGTTGGGAATAAGTAAGCTTACAGCAGATATGAGCCAAGCTGTTACGGAGGTAGAAGAATACCTGTACAGTAAAGAGTGGGAGTGTGTCCGTTTAGGAGTGTGTGGAGGAGTATTAGTTTTGATATGATTCCATTAATTTTTGTTGTTTTAATGAGTTTTCTGACTGTGGGTCTGAAAACTCTAAAAGGTACTAAAAGTTGGGACATTGCTGTGAGGAGGATTTGATTGCATTCAGCCCTAAGGGCAAGAGATTACTGCTATTACTGGTTGTTGTTGTTGTTGTTGTTGTTGTTGTTGTTGTTGTTGTTGTTGTAGGAAATTATGCATAATTGGTTCTGCCACTTCAGATCATCCTAATGAATCTATTTGATTATGCAAGTAGCCTCAAAGGAAAAAGTTTAAACAAACAAAAATGAAAATGTGAAAGATTCAAAGGGGGGACTTCATACAAATAATTCCAAATGTACTTGATGGAGTTCTATTGCTCTAGAGAACCTCACAGCTCAATGCTGGTGGTCTTTTTACCCATCTCTCCCATGTTTGACATTGGGCATGGTGACCTTATGTGTGGGGACTCACACTGGCAGTGTGTATGGCTGTCTGTATATTTTTGGACATGCGGGAGTGTAAACTCTCTCTGTTTGAATGAATATAAAAACCAAATCCATGTTGTCTTTTTAAAGGAAGCCAAGCAGTTTTGTTACAGAAACTTGGCTAACTGGGATTATAACTGCTCCAGTTATAAAGAAGTAATGGATTTATTACACAATATATTATATAAGTCAGTAAATCTGTAAACATATCAACAAAAACCTAAGAATTAAGTTCATGGAGGGCTAAAATTTCACCGTTCAGCCTTTAAGTGAAATGTTTGGAGGGCGTTGGGGGGTATCATAGGTTCCATGCTCTTAGGTTACAAATAGCTAACTGCTGCTGTTTTTGTCCAGGATGGCTGCCTGGTCACGGCTCACTTGTCTGGGATCATTAAGCCGAGCACATCGGAGTTTGAGCATCTTCTCCAGCCCTCCCTCCAATTGGACCAAAGTGGTTTCAGATGCAGAGAAGATCGTCGGACACCCCACATCATTCATGAGCCTCCGCTGTCTGCTCAGTGACGAGCTCAGCAATGTGGCCATGCATGTGAGGAAGCTCATCGGGACGAGGCACCCCTTACTAAACACTGCCAGGTATGAGTTCATTATTAAACCCAGCCAAAAATCGAGTTCCGTGGTTTGTCACATTGTACAGAGGTACATTTACCTCAAACCCAACCTTCCAAAAATAACATTTAACTACATTAACAACTGTCTGAAACCTAATATTTCTGCATGTTACAGGAATGCTGGCCTGCCAATATACAGTGGGGAAAATGAGTATTTGATACACTGCTGATGTAAGTTTTCCCACCTACAACGAATAGAAAGGTCTGTCATTTTTATTGTAGGTACATGAACTGTGAGTGAGAGAATCTAAAAACAAAAATCCAGAAAATTAATAATGACAAATAATTGTATGATTTTTGTAAATTATTAATTTGCATTTTATTGCATTAAATAAGTATTTGATTTCCTGAAATACACAGCCAGGGAAACTACAGGGACAATGAAACTGAAACACCTGTTTTTAGAGCACAATAATTGATTAGTATGGTGAACTAGGGCCTCCTTTTGCGGCCAATACAACGTCAATTGGTCTTGGGAATGACATTTTTTGGATACAACCCGGGTTAGCACCCGAACATCCCTTTCAGACAGCTTCCTCTTGCGTCCACAGTTAATCCTGTTGGATGTGGTTGGTCCTTCTTGGTGGTGCTGACATCACCCTGGATACCGTGGCTCTTGATACATCACAAAGACTTGCTGTCTTAGTCACAAATGCGCCAGCAAGACGTGCACCAACAATTTGTCCTCTTTTGAACTCTGGTATGTCCCCATAATGTTGTGTTCATTGCAATATTTTGAGCAAAAATGTGCTCTTACCTGCTAATTGAACCTTCACACTCTGCTCTTAGTGGTTCAATGTGCAATTAATGAAGATTGACCACCAGGCTGCTCCAATTTAGCCATGAAACCTCTCCTAAACTAAAATAACAGGTGTTTCAGTTTCATTGTCCAACCCCTGTATGTAGTTGCTCCTTAAGAAGGATTGGCCTAGCCAGTCTCCAGACCTGAACCAATAGAAAATCTTTGGAGGGACCGGAAACTCAGTGTTGCCCAGCAACAGTCCTGAAACCTGAAAGATCTGGAGAAGATCTGTATGGAGGAGTGGGCCGCAATCCCTGCTGTGGCTTGTGCAAACTTGTTCAAGAATATCTGACCTCTGTAGTTGCTATAAAATGCAGATTATTTATTTAAGAATCATGTAATGTGATTTTCTGAATTAAATTTTTTTTTAATTATGTCTCTCTCAGTTGATGTGTATCTGCGAATCAAATTACGGACCTCTCCATTCTTTATAGGTGTGAAAACCTGCAAAATTGGTTGAGTATCAAATACTTATTTAGCTCACTGTATGTAGGCACCACTGCTAGCCATAATGTTATCACACACAGCAGTATAGAGAACATCATTATTACTGTAAATACTAGTGTCTGTTTAATGTTTATTTATTACTGAACCGTGGGTCTGAGAGAAACACAATTTCAATTCTCTGTATGTCTTCTACATATTGCAGTATTGACAATAAAGCTGACTTTGACAACTATGACAACAACTGACAAATAATTCAGCTTGATTTTGTATATCTAACAACAAACATTTAGCTATATTGTAAATGTGTAATGTTCAGTACATTATTTACTGTTGTGGTCATATGGGATGTGGTCCAGCTTGGGGTAAGTGTCCAAACAGCTTAATGAAAGCCAAGCTTGGTTTAGCTTACTGGATAATTATCATCTTAATGAAGAAAATGGCCGCATTATGGGTGAATTACCACCTTTTAATGATCACATCTTGTCTTTTTGCCTTGATGGCCCATGTTATTGTGAATGTCAATATTGTTAACACACCTGTGCCCTTAAATGAGCGGCATATGTACATTTCATCAAGTAAGGGTGATTCGTACCTGGTATGGATGCGCACATGGTCAATGTGCTGTATTTACTGTTAAAACAGCCTGGCGCGAAGGCTACACACGCTAGGCCTTGAAAATTTAAACAACGCAGTGAGAGATGCAAATTTGCCTTGATCGTTCATTGGCTAAAATCGCACTGCTGTCTTTTAGGATGTACGTGACACCATTGTCTCTTCACCTTTTTTCTGTGAGCCAACTCCTCATCCTTACTGATTACAACAACCAGATCCATGGTGTTAGACTGTACGCAATCAACGTGTGTTTACATTGGGGTCTGACTTTTTTTATAGCATTAAAAAACAAACATCACTCTGTTATTTATGCCGTTTCAAAGTGACATATAAACACTGAGGTCTGTTTCCTTTTTTCCTTGTTGGTAATGTGTGGGAAAAGCAACTTCTGGCTTCTTGCTTGAAAGGCTTTGCACTGCAAAAAACGTCCCTGGCTCTGACTTCCAAACATTGCAGACAGTCCGACAGTCCGGCACTGCAACACGCTTGCTGTGTCACTTCTATGTCCGCACTAGGTATGAATCAGCCCCTAGGCGGATAGAATAGGTGCCAGCAGTCCCAACTGGCAGGTCTCAAGGCACAATGGGTAAGACACAAGTCAAGTCCCATGTCTAAACATGCATTTATCCAATGGTCTTGAATCAATTCATGAAAATCTCAAATTGAGTCCTGACTCACTACATGCAAGACTCAAGCAATAGAGGCCCTACCCAGTATTAGTGTAGTGTTCCTAATGAGGTCCTCAGTATGTGGATTAGAACCCCACCTTCAGCTAGAGGCCTCTGCATGTATCTTCTGCTTTGTCCTGAGACTAAGTGCAATTCTAAGTCTGAGTGCTTCAAGTCAAACTTGAGTTTCAAGTCATCAAACTCCTCTAGTCATGTGCAACTCTGGTCTGTGCATCTTGTATAGTGAGAGGAATAAATCCGCGTTTAGGGGGGTTTCCTTCTTTTGCATCTAAATTACTCTCTTTAAGTGATTAAGAACACCCACCAGGTCCTGTGAGACATTCAGCATTTGATGGCTGTGGGAGTTTCTGAAATCAGTGGAAACAGGGAAGATGGTTTAGTTACACTTCCACTCTCACTCGAAGCTCATTAGCTCACCACAGCACTGCTGTGCCAATCAGAGGTTCATAAGTCTGAGAGCTAATGAAGACAGTCTGAGCGAGAGTAAACATGCAGGTTTTTTTTCTCTCATTTCAGAAAAACATGCAAATTTTATATCATGTAAAAAAAAAAATATTGATATATTTTGTTAAATCAGTATTTACTGAATATCAACCAGTCCACGTAGTACACATACATTTTTATTAGGTCTAAGAAGTACCTTAAGATACGCTTACTTGTGCAGGAGTAGATTAAAAACGGGTGCATACTTTCACCTTTTTTAACAAAAATGTCTTAAATAGAAATTCCTGTATTTGGCCAAAACTGAGTACAGAACACAGTAGTTCATTAGTTTTGCCACTTTTAGTCATTGCAGAAATTAAATACAATCATTTAAATATGTTTTTGTCTTACTTTTCCATTTTTTTCTCCCCAAAATACAGTTTATAAACACTTATTTAACATTCAACACTTCCAGTATTCCAGCAGACAAACCATCAAAGCACAATGTAACTTAAACTGTACTCCCTCTTGACAGTTCAGCAGAATAGTGTCTGGAAATGACCATTCTTGGGGCATTATGTGACTTTTAACTGTACGAGCAAGTACAGTTGAGGCAGTAGGATTTGTCCCTGGGTGGTACAGACCTACATATGAGTTTGTATTTGTTCAGCATAGAATAAAATTCAACAATCAGCCTTGATTCCAAAAATCTGCTTCCCTCTGCAATCAGCGTGTCTTTACTGCACTGCTGAAACAGTGTCACCTGTTATTCAAACGTTAATTTGCCTTTTCCTTTCAGTATCTGCTATGACCCCCTTGTTCTGGTAACTTGTGATTTGTCCTGCACATCAACTTGGAGGCATTTTATCCCATTCCTTCAGACAAAACGGCTCAGCTCTGTTGTGTTGATGGTTTTCCTCCTGAAATGCTTGCTTCATGTCTTTCCACAGTTTCTTTTGGAACTTTCTTCTTTAAACCTTATTTGGTAGAATAAGATTCAGCTCACAGACTGATAGCATTCTTTTAGAATTTGCTTGTATAACTTAGAATTCATACTTCTACCAATAATTCTGAGCTGTGCTGGCACAGATGCTGTAAAAGAGGTCCTAACTATTACACTACCACCACTCTGTTTCACAGATTGAAGGTTTTTATTCTGAAATGTAGATTTTTCCTTTTTCCAAACATAACACTTCTCATTTAAACCCAAAATCTATTTTTTTGTATAATTTTGGTTCCTTCTGGCATGTAATTTTTAGCAAACTGTAGATGAGAACGGAGGCTTTCTTCTTGCAACCCTGCCATGCACATCGTTGTTCAGTGTTTTGTGAAAAGGGGCTTTTAAATGTTTAGAAGTTACTTTGAATTTGTTTTGAACTTGCCAACTTTTACCCGACTTGTTGTAGGTGTGATCATTGTTGGTAAATCTCTCCTGGGGAGGGTAGTAATGGTTTTAAATTCTCTCAGCAGAGGTTCACAAACTTTCTAGCACCATTGAGCATACAATATGTCCAAATGTTCGTGGACCATTTTTTTAAAGAATGCATTCAACTACACTCATTGATGAACAGATTGGCTGCAGTTGTGTCTGAAATATACATGTTTATAGGTGTGGTCTAATTAGACACTAGGTCTTGGCACCAGGTGGCATAAAACGGGCCTATTAAAAGACTTATGGGTAGTGTAGCTCTGGGTCAAACATCACTGATGGTTAGACCGGCCTCAACAACACACTTGGAGACATTTGACCAGTGGACAGACTTTGAGAGGGAGCACATCATTGAATGGTCAAAGACACTTTCGCCTTGTTTGCATTGGTGTTTTATTAGGTCTAAAGAAGTACTTTAAGATACACTCACTTGCAGGAGTAGATTAAAAATGGGTGCATATCTTCACCTTTTTTACAAAGAAATTCCTGTATTTGGTCAAAACTGAGTACAGAACACAGTAGTTCATTCATTTTGCCACTTTTAATAATTGCAGAAATTAAATACAATCATTTAAATGTGTTTTTGTCTTACTTTACTCCATTTTTTTCTCCCCAAAAGTACAGTTTAAAAACACTTATTTAACATTCAACACTTCCAGTATCCCAGCAGACAAACCATCAAAGCACAATGTAACTTAAACTGTACCCCTTCTTGACAGTTCAGCAGAATAGTATCTGGAAATGACCATTATTGGGGCTTCAATCCTGATTTATCAAAGTTATCAAGTTATTTTATGTGATCATTCAACATCTTAGCCTCACTACTGCACTTGTCACTGAATGCAATCAAATCCCCACAGCAGTGCTCCTAAAGCCCGTACAAAGCCTTCTATGGACAGCAGAGACAGTTAGTTCAACAACAGGAGGGTAAACTCTTTTATGCCCTTGATTTCAGAAGCAATCACAGGAACAACTCCCTTGTTGTAAAAAGTGCTGTATAAATAAACATTGATTGATTGATTGATTGATTGATTGATTGATTCCAATGCTTTTATTTGTATTATCATTTCCATAGCTCCGTTTTAAAGACAGAAAAAGAGGAGTTCCAATCAAATTCTTTAGAAAAGGCTCATGCTAAAGTGAACTGTGGTTCAGGAAGTCTCTCATGTCATAAGTGAACCTCAGGGGAAAATATTAATGCTTGGAAAGTATAGGATGTGTGCTTTGTACTATATTATAAATCATAAAGGCAATATGTTCCAATATTATTGCATTCTAATATTTTGTCCAAAAGGTGAAATGTGAGGCTCGGATGAGACTGCTAGATGGATAAATCCAGTCTTTAATGTCCAATGAGACAGAATCCCTTGCTCTTGCATAGTGAAAAGTCTGACATTAAAGCACAAGATTCTAACTCGCAGCATTATTTCATTTGTGTGCTGTATCTTCAGTTTGCCATAACAAGTCACAGTCAGGCTCCCTCCTGTGGCTGTCGCCAGCAGTTCCTGTCTGGCATTCTGCAGGCTACACTAGAGATTGACAGGTCTGAGATGCTAATGACTGACCTAGCAGAAAGGTACAGTGAAGGACAGAAGTTCAGCTAATTTGATGTCACACAAAATGCTTCTGGGCTTAGACATGACAGGCAGAGACATTCTCCCATGTGCCTCAGCCCAATCTCAGTCTGCTGTATCTGTTGCATGTACAGCCGTGCAAAAGTATTCGACCCCCTTAGTAGTCATCAGTATCAAGCCACTTGTCTTGCAGCATTTCCTGGTTTGTAGCAAAATCTGTCCTTCATTGTTAACCCAGATGCCCAATTGCTGCTGAGGAACTGCACGATGCTACCACCACTATGCTTCATAGTCTGCGTGGTATTTTTTTGAGAAAAGTAAATATATCAGAGCCACAACAAGGTCTCAGAGTACAATTGTGAACTCAAGACACACTATTTCATCCTTGTTCAAATTATGCTGTGGAAATGTTGCAATTAAAGGTTAGTATTTAGATGAACAGCATTCTCTGCTATTGCTGTTACAATGAAAAACGGATACTTTATCATAATATTGGTAATAATTTTTCATTATTGTTATATACCAGTCGTATGCAGAGCTCTTTATCACTGGTACTCTTTCACTTCCATCCCAGCCACTGAACTCTGAAGGTCCTTCAAAGTGATTGTTTGCATCTTTGTTGCTTCCCTGATACTTTGTATTGTTATTAATTGGAGTAATAAGTGGAGCAATAATTAAAAAATAAATGTACTTCAAAGTAGAGATGGGTGATATGGTAAAAATATCATATCACAATATTTAATGACAATTTCACTGTACATAATGTTTATTGTAATGTTTTAAAATGCAGGGCAATATTTAAAATGCAGAAAAATCATAAAAAGATTCAAATACCCTCCAAAACACAGTACAGTGATTGATGTTCACAATGTGTTGTTGCACTTCATTCAGTTAAATGGCACTAATTAATGCTGTTGGTCACTATTAAAGCGCTGAGGAGATCCATAATATAATCAAAGCAGCTTTGTTATTGTTGGTGAGGTCAAGACATTATAAGCTGAATGTGTTCATTCGCACGTGTCCATAAACATTATAAAAGGATTTCTAGAACTGTACAATTCAACAGAGAAATATTTAGGACCCTTTCATTTTTGAAATATTATATTAGCCTACCAGTACATTGGTCGGACTCTGATCCACTGAAAATCTGCTTAAAAAATTGATGTTTGGATCCACAGTGGCCACTGGGATGCCCTCCGTTTGAATGACATGCAGAGGGAAAGTTAAAGAGAAAGGGAAGATTAGTTGGGAGTGGTGGGGCGAGGTGGGGGGAGGTGTAGTTGGAGAGAAATAACTGGAACCCAATCTCGCCCATCCAGACGACAGTACTGGAAACTGGAGCCCAAGGGTGTAATAACCTATACACCTAAATCTGATATGACAATCCATTTGGGTGTTGGTGCGGAGGGAGCTTGGAGGGTACCCTGTCTCTGCCCCCCCACCCGTGTCAGCGCAGAGTCAGCCTTCTCTTCTTTCTTTCCGTGTCTCCTTGCCCAAGACGCGGCAATCGTATAAATACCCACAATGGCAGACGGGCAGGCCGTGGCGGATCGCTTTCCAGCTTCAGCCTCTTGTCCATTCTTAAAAATCGTGGCTCAGCGAAGCTATCATGAGAGACGACAGGGACGAGGAGACTGCGGTTATGGCTGGTGTATGAAGTGTAGACAATCTGGGAGAATCCATTGTTTGATCAGGTGCTGTTTTGGGAGATGACTGCCTTGTTTTGCTGGGTGGTCAGAGTGTTCCAGGAGAAGATCACATAGTGGCACCCAACACTGAATGTCCTGTGCATACAATATTTAACCCTTGTTGTCTTAATGGTCAAAATGTCCTGCAACACATTTAATTGCAGAGAAAATCCCCTTGTTGATGTTTAATCAACATGAAATTTGATTTGTTTTCCTAAAGTTGAAAAAAAAATGAAATTACCATTGTTTATATTTCCATGAAAGCTGTAGATCTCCATAGAACAGTGATTGTCTTAAAATCATTTACATTCAGCAAAAAAAACCCAGAAAATCTAGTTGCTTCACAGAACATCTTAACTTGTCAAAGCTCCTTTACATTAAGTGATGGTTCCTTAATGGGTTCTTCACACTCACACTTTGGGATAAGGACTAAAATAGCTGAAAACCCTTAACAACCTTTTTAACAACCATTAAAATAATAAAAGTTTCATTGTTTACGTGATCAAAACCTGCCCATTGATGAGGAACTAGTGGAAGGTAGACATGTTGATGATAGATTGAAAGAACAGTACAAGGATTGTTCACGCTCAACCAGTTTGTTTGAATGGAATATGTATTGAAATACCATATTGGAATTAAAGGGCAGTGGTGTATTTCTAATTCTGTAAGGACAGCATTACATTTTATACATGGCACAGCATCCTGCTGTTACTTGTGGAGCTCCAAAGAGGCCAATAAGCTTTGAGAAGGTTCACTTTGTTGCTGCAGCCCTACTCTGAAGTGTGGTAGAAGACTTGGGCACCCATGGCTTAATTATATGTCAGATTAACCACTACTTTGCTGACATAGGTGTAATGTACATACTGGATTAAGCCTTGTCTTAGACTACCCAGCACTCTGAATAGAGATTATCAATTGAAAGGGAAAGGATTAGGTTCAAAGCTATCTAGAAACCAACCCACACAGCCCCAAGGTTTTTCCCTACATTTGAATTTGTCATAAAAAAAATGTAAAAAATGTGAGGTGTTCTTGCTGACCTGCAGGTGAAAGATGCCAATGTGACAAATGAAGCTGCTTCCAAAGATAATGAATGAATAGTTCTTCCAGAAGGTGACACCTTAAATCTAAGGAATCAGGCTGTTAATTATTTGCTTGATTTTTATTATTTTATTTTATTAATTTGCTTTTCTTCATTTAATATAATTATTCATTTTCATTCTTATTCTTCAGTTTGTGTTTTGTATTTTTGCTCTAAATCCTGGTTTTATTGATTTTGGCTTCTTAATTTTTTGTTAATTTTTGTTTAATTTTTTGTCATATTATTTAATTTTTATCTTCTCTTTTTCTCATTGTATCTTCTCATTTGCTCCCTGTCTGAACTGAACCTCATCAGATTTGACCCAAGTTCTCAAAATGGATTCCTCAATAGTGTGTGACCCTTTCAGTATCTGGAGTGACCCACGTGTGCAGCAGAAACTGCGACTAAACATGATCAGTAACTGATGATCGACCTGGAGGAATTTTAGCCTGTTCTTCAGTACAAATCATCTGGGTTGTGGGTTGTTTCCGATGCTTTCCGATGGTCTTTCCACAACAGT
The DNA here is from genome assembly GCA_034509495.1 of Acestrorhynchus altus. Classification (NCBI taxonomy): domain Eukaryota; kingdom Metazoa; phylum Chordata; class Actinopteri; order Characiformes; family Acestrorhynchidae; genus Acestrorhynchus; species Acestrorhynchus altus. The sequence goes on along the minus strand of CM067506.1, from coordinate 6,754,243 downwards.
GGTACAGTGGTAGAATTCTCGCCTGCCATCTGGCTGACCCCGGTTCAATTCCAGATATGTGGCTGAGCGTTGGCAATGGATTTCTGGTGTCATGTTTTTATTCACATGCTCCATTTATGTGATGATACAGCTGCTCAGTCTGTGTTTTCACTGTAGCTCTGCGTCTAGAGTTAGGAAGTTATTATTGTAACTTTCTTTCAACAAACTGATGGCTATCCAGGTCAACACCTCACCTCTTACATGATTTACTGCTCAGACAGTGGAGCTGTTTCAGCGGATGGGTCAAAAGCTGTTCTTGGAATATGTGCTAACAAAATGAATTTAATATTGATCACATTAACAGGTTAAATTTGCTAAACATTACCAAAATGCTTATGTTTCTAAAGCAGTTTCATAGCTAACACAGCAGCTGATTTATACGTGCTCAAAATAAGTAAATGATCAACACTGAACGCTCAATGGAAATATTATTTTTTCTAGAATTTTACTTTAATAAAAGCAAAGGTGTTAATGCTTTGAAATGCATCCACTCATTTTCAGCCTTTCTTCCTTCCCTTTTTCATTCCACTGCATCGCTTCTCATTATGTAGCTTACTCTTGCTGGCTCTCTCTCTGCGCTGAAGGGTAGGGGGGTCATGAGGAGGCGTGTAGGCTGTGGTGTGCGTTAGGGGGCGTGTCCGGCTGTCAGCTCGTCTCCATTAGTGTGGCACTGATTCATGATGAGCGTTTCTCTCCTCGAGAGGCGGCATCGGGGTTAGCATCACCACAGGAAATGGCACACATTTATCGCCAGGGAACCAAGAGGTGTGTAAAGAAAGGGTGTCCTGTGCCTAACTGCCAGCTGCTTCACAAATGATCTACGAAATCAACCTCCATACTGTGCATCTTTCCCCTGGCTAGCTCTCACTGTGAATTGTTGATCTGCTTCAAAAGTGTGATACAAATAATATGAGTACGTTCTGTGACGTCTACACACACTTCCCTTAAAATTGACCATAAAACACACACTGTTATGGTGCAAAAGATTCTTTGGGAGGGGGGTATCTCTCTGGATACATGCTCTAGATGCAGGGCAAGATGACTAAATGCATATTCAGCTGGAACCCACTCACCCCATGAGGTAAAATATACATCCAAATGTTTGTGGACACCCCTCCTAATAAGGCATTCAGGTACTTTAATTTGTACCCATAGTAACCTGATGAGCAAATGCTCAGGCAGCTTGTCTAGTCCCTGTAGAGAAGTACTGCCATTACAATAGGTCTCTATGGAGCAGACAGGAGGCCTCTCTGGAGCAGGCTAATGCCAGGTGTGTGCTAGAAGGGGTATAAAGGCCCCCAGCATTGAGCTGTGGAACAGTGGAACTGTCTTCTCTGGAATGAGTCAGGGAGTTCAGGTTGAGATGGGGTGGTAATCATCCATAATCCTGACCTTCTGGATAGATGCAATCAAATCTTCACAGCTGTGCTACAAAATCTAATATAAAACCTCCGGCAGAGACAGTAGAGACAAAACAAAATTAACTTTTAAAGAATCGGAAAAAAGAAAGTCAGTGCTTTTGTCTATATAGTCCATCTTCAAATAGGTGCAGAATTCTACAAGCTCTTGGATCATCTCCTCTTCAGGCCCATTGAGACCAGGTGTGACATCGATGTCAGAGACCTGAAGGCGTTTGTCTCTTGACAAAACTACTTGATGCGCTAAAGGAGAACGATTTCTGAGCAGGTTCAGGTCGATTATAAAAAAGACCAGACACAAGTGTCCTTTGATTGTTTCTTGCCCCCCATGACCCCAGAGATCATTTGAGCTGCCGTGTTATATGTGGTGGTCCTTTAGAAGAGAAAGGTTAGCAGGTTGCACGACTAGAGGGTCTGCTGTTTCTTCCTGGAAAGTGTCTGTGCTAATCTGCTCCACGGCAGCAAATTAATGACGATGTTGAAAGGCAGTTCGGCTGATAACATCGATGCCCTCCAACCCCAGGTCACCTCGTACAGCTTTAATTAACGAGCCGGTTTACACAGAGCGAGTGCGCAAGAGGATTCTATTAGTTTGGGAGGGTAATGGAGGGGACAGTTTTACCCCCAGGATGGAAAAGAAAGGGAGAAAAGATTGGGCAACACGTCGCCTCATTAGGCAAGCATTCTGCGCACTTCATTTACATACAATTACTGAGCATTCGGGGGCTTTTCTGCTGCCGTGATGGGAAGCCCAGGTCTAGACATACACATAGGGAGCATGTGTTTGTCTCAACGCCTGATCAGGGTTCTATTCAGACCATTTTTCACTAAATTGCCATGTGGTAATGTCCTGAGGAGACTAAAGCAGTTTGTGTAAAATTGCACTAATTTCACTGTGCATGCATATGGTAATTTTCTTTATCTTATCTCTTGAAACCTTTTAAAGGTCTGAGGGGGTCCTGCATAGTGTAAGCTGCAAAAACAGCCTGTTTTGAATTCACTGTTCTTTATATATATTTGCATATTGGGCCTCTTAGGCTTCTCCTTTCAGAATGAAGTTATAAGGGTGTGGTTTCAGTCTGGATTGAGTTTTGAATGAAGCATAATACAGGGCCGCCAATCAAAAAAGGACAACACTTGGGATACCGTGCCAAACTGTATCTATAAAAGGAAACCAGCCATTTAGCAAAACATCCGTGCATCTACATAAGATACCATAGCAACCACTGAGCGACACCTTAGCCTCCACCTGGAATGCTACGTCAGCCAACACTCTTGCTGATTGCATTTAGAATGAGGCATAATACAGGGAAGCCTATTGGAAAATTTGGAATGGCAATATCAAACACTGAACAACGCCCTGCAAACTCCCTAGATCACATGCACCTGGAGTACCATATCAACCACTTACCGTACCCTTGAAACCACATGTAATACCTTAGAAAAAAATTAGGTATCGGTGCCAAACCATAAAATTGCCACAACGAGCGAAGTGTAATACTGTAATAGAGCAGTAGAAGAACACCTCATCAGCCAGCCACTAATCACTGCTAGTTTGTCCAGAAGAATCATGTTAATATGTTTGAGCCCCAGCTGAAATGAGGCTGATGGAATCTGTCGGTGTGTTTGGGTTTGTGTGAGGTGAACGGATGTGTGTACAGCTCCTGTGGGTTTTAAGCACAAAGCTAACTGAAACCTGCGGGACTCTGCCCTCCCCGAATGAACACTAAACCTGATAAATCAGACATAAATACTTCAAACATAATTCACACCTTCCACACAGTGAGCGCCGGCTTTATTGCTTTTTTAAGAGGAAACTGTGGAGTTGTTCTAGAGTGAGAAGAGCACGGTTAGGGGTTGATGGTTCCTCAGAGAGGTGAAGCTCCGTGTGAGATCATTCAGCCGCACAGCTCAGCTGTGAGTCACTTAGCAGCAAATCAAGAACTGCTGGTCATATGTTTAGATATCAGTTTTGTTCCATGGTTTACTAGTCAAACGGTGGACGATGGGGTAGTGAATCTGGCTAACAGCTGATGCTCAGACGGGTCGTGTTCAATACTCGTTGAAGCAAAAACTCAGACGGGATGAATGGCAGTAGGCATGGTGCCAGTTTGTTCGTGGCAGCAGAGTTTCCAGAAACTGTAATAAAACAACTAGTAATCCTATCACCAGAAACACTTTTATAACAGTGTGACATTTATTGATGATATAACTGCTGAAAGCTGAAAGCCTGTTCTTTATCCATTGAGGCTGTGCACAAAATTGGAGGCAAAATTGCAAAAATTGAACTGTAAATACTTACGAACTCAGCTGTATATAATTAAACTCGCGCTCTCTCTGTTACAGGGGTTTTGTGTATGACAGTAAGCATAACCTGCAGATGCGTGGGCTGGTCGTGCTGTTGATGTCAAAAGCTGCCGGGCCGGGAAATACAGCGTCTGACATCCTTCTGCCGGACATGGTCAGCGGCATTTACCCCAGGCAAGAAAACACACACACACACACACACACACACACACACACACACACACACACACACACACACACACACACACAATGATCAAAAAGGTTTCAAAACTTTGTTATTATAAAAAAAAAATTGCATGATTTCAAAGAAATCATATTGGTTCATATTTTTGAGTGAGATCTGGTTCACAGTAGGTTGTGTAGGTTGAGTGATTTTGTATCTGCCTTCAGCATGAACAACCCTGCTTTGAGTCATGTGGAAAAAATAAGTCCACCCATGAAAACCTTTGTCTATATTAATTATATATTATTTCATTATAATTATATATTAGTATATTAATAATGATATTAACAAATAGCAACAGACATTATCCAAACATCCAACTGGAAAATATCTTTTAACGATCGTTTGTAAAATATAACGAATAGAAATGCCTCTTTTGTTGTGCAGAGAACGTAAGAACACACCCTCATTTATTACTAGTGAAATGTGTAAAATTCGGATGTTGAGAGGATTTTGGAGGAACCTGTGTTAATTTAAACTTAGACATTTAGTTTGGTTTGCTCTTGATGGTTGAAATGAGTGTGGTTTGTATGAGTAAGGTTTTCGTCCTTGCTCGCTGCCCGTGTTTTTGTTTTTTTTGGGTTTTTTTTCTGATGGTAGATGCTCTGCTGAGAGAGGTACTTGTAGGTCCAGTGATGTTTTAGGATTGTTGCAGACATCTTAACTCATCTTGTGGTCTAAACCTAACCTTCTTTCTGAAGGCCCCAGAGAGCTCTTTGATTCTGGTAATTCCACTCTGTACTTTGGACTATTTACTTAATGTATGTTCTTCATTGAAGTGCTGTGATTGTGTGTCCTTCCTTTTTAATTGTGTCTTTTGTAAATATTTTTGTTTCTTGATTTGAAGATTAATTCGAAATTTAAAAAAAAAGTCATCTCATTCAAAATCAGAATTCCTTTATTAAGCCCAGAGGGAAATTGAAACCAACTAATATCTATCTTGGGTACAAATAAGGCAGGCTTCTCCAAAGACCTTTATAATGATGTTCTAATGATCTTTCATATTTTAAGTAGTAAAAAATGTGGCAGCGTTCTAACTTATTTCTCTTAAGAAAAATAACATTTCTTTTCATTTTTAATTTTATGTTTTACAAATGATATTTAAAAAACATTTCTTCATTTGCGTTTTAGGTCGTGTCAGTTAGAGCTGGGTGATTTGGACAAAAAAAATCTAAAATCCAAAAATTAAGATCTGTAACTTTAAGGCCAAATAATTGTCACTTCAACCTGCTCATGTAAACGTTGCCTTATTGTTCAAGTTAAGATGACCGGATTAGAAATGTGATCTGTGATTATTTAATGACCACATTATGAATCGCATTAAGGCAATAAATCAGATTTGTGCCACTTCAACCTGCTAATGTGAACACAGCTAGTAATATAAACTTTAGGTGACAATAAGTGAAAGAGGAAAGTGATGCAAGCATCCTCCAGCTTTTACCAACAGAACCTGAATAGATGTTCCTTTTAGAACACGCACACCTTGCTTCTGTCTGTGGAATTGCACTCCATTACTCCTCCTCTTTCACACACTCTTTCTCTTTCACTCGCTCCCTGAAGCCCCCTCTAAGTCACATGACTAGTGTGTGAGAGGTGGCAATCACTTCACACTAATGACCTGAGCTGAGGGCAGTTAAACACCTCAGGGAGAGAGAGAGAGAGCGAGAGAGAGAGAGAGACTGTTCAACAAAAGTTTGTGAACAACTTGCCTTCCATTATTTGATCAATCAATTTTGTTTCTGTTTAATATGTTACAGTAATCATAAATAAATGTTAATACACCACATGGGCAAAAGTATTGGGACACCGCCATTGATCGTTTCTGCTGAAATCAAGTGCATTAAAGGGAGTTTGTTCTGCTTTTGTTGGAGTAATGGTCTTTAGTGTCAAGTGACCAGTCTTTATACTAGATTCTGGAGCATTGCTGTGAGCATTTGTTGGCATTCAGCCTTAGTGTGGTCAGAATGTTGGATGATCACCACCTCACCTCATGCCAACAGTATTGTCAATAGGCATGTTGCCAGTAGGTTCATGTTTATCTACTTAGGAAGGCAGTACTATTCTATTGGCAGTACTTCTCTACAGGCACTAGACAAGCTGTGTATGTTTATTTGCACATCTGTGTCAGCAATGTGTGCAGCTTATACAATTCATTGCATTAGTTAGAAGGGGTGACAAACAACTATTTAGACATACAGCGTATGTGTTGTTTTTTGTGACCTCGTAAAAACAGTGAATGTCAAAGGGGCTGCTCTGGCAGATTTTGTCTCATTAGTAAACTGGAATGGTATGTTTTAATCCTAAATCACAGTTCAGTCAAATAAGCTATATTTATAGAAGCCAGGGATGAAAGTGAATTCTATTACATTCACTGTAAACATTCAGAAAAGCCGACTGTCCCCTTTTGATGGACAGGGCGGGGTGATTGTATAATGACACATAATGGTCCTTCATAGTGTGTGTGAGTGTGTGCGTGAACTTGCCTGGGGTGGAAGCCACTGACCATAAGCGCTAACATTCTCCTTTACACACATGTATGCACACACACACACACACACACATACACACACACACGCCTGTCTGCAGGACTCTAACCAGATGTATGTGTGTGTGTTTGTCCCTTTGGCCTATGGTGCCAAGCAGTTACCAGAAGCGACTGTTTAATTTGGCTGTGTGTGTGTGTGTGTGTGTGTGTGTGTGTGTATGTGTGTGAGCCTGAATGAACTCTTTCAGAGTGGGATGGAGGCGGGATCACCACTCATCGACACACATTCGTCTCCTTTCCCTTGCTCACTCCCACTCTCTAGCTCGTCTGTCCACAGCCATACCACTGTTCTTGGAGCACTAACAGGAAGTGACCTCATAATTCCATTGCTCGGATGTAAGGTGTCATGGAAACCCAGATTAAGTAGTTTTTTCCATGTGTGTGTGTGTGTGATTTATATATAGTAGTATTTAGTCAGCCACTGATTGTGCAAGTTCTCCTTATAAAGATGAGAGCGGTCTGTAATTTTCATCAAAGGTTCACGTCAACTATGAGAGGCAAAATTAAAAACAAATCCAGGAAATCACATCGTAGGATTTTTAAAGAATTTATTTGTAAATTATGGTGGAAAATAAGTATTTGATCACCCACAAACAAGCACGATTTCTGGCTCTCACAGACCTGTGACTTCTTCTTTAAGAAGCGCTTCTGTCCTCCACTCTTTACCTGTATTAATGGCACCTGTTTGACCTCGTTATCTATATAAAAGTCACCTGTCCACAGCCCCAAACAGTCAGACTCCAAACTCAGCCATGTCCAACTGGACAGCTGTCGAAGGACACCAGGAAGAATTGTAGACCTGCACCAGGCTGGGAAGAGAGAATCTATTGCAGGTAACCTGGTGTGAAAAATCAACTGTGGCAGCATTTGTAAGGAAATGGAAGACAAACATGACCATTGATAGTCTCCCATGATCTGGGCCCCATGCAAAATCTCATCCTGTGGGGTCAAAAGTACACAGAGGGACCTGATGAATGACCTGCAGAGAGCTGGGACCAAAGTAACAAAGGCTACCATCAGTAACACACTACGCCAAGAGGGACTCAAATCCTGCAGTGCCAGGCGTGTCCCCCTGCTTAAGCTAGTACATGTCTGAGGTTTGCCAGAGAGCATATGAATGATCCAGAAGAGGATTGGGAGAATATCATGTGGTCAGATGTAACCAAAATAGAACTTTTTGGTAAAAACTCAAACTCAACTCGCTGAGTTTGGAGGAAGAAGAATGCTAAGTTGTATGCCAACAACATCATACCTACTGTGAAGCATGGGGGTGGAAACATCATGCTTGGGGCTGTTTTTCTGCAAAGGGGACAAGACGACTGATCAGTGTTAAGTGAAGAATGAATGTATCGTGAGATTTTAAGCCGAACCCTCTTTCCATCAGTGAGAGCATTGAAGATGGAATGTGGCTGGGTCTTCCAGCAGGACGATGATCCCAAACACACGGGAAATGAAGGAGTGGTTCCAGACCTCTCCAGACCTCAATCCCATAGAAAATTTGTAGAGGGAGTTGAAAGTCTGTGTTGCCCAGCAACAGCCCCAAACATCACTGCTTTAGAGTAGATCTGCATGGAGGAATAGCAGCTGCAGTGTGTGCAAACCTGGTGAAGACTTACGTTTGACCTCTGTCATTGCCAACAAAGTTTAGGTTACAAAGTATTGAGTTGAACTTTTGTTATTGACAAAATACTTAATATATATTATTTAAAAATGATTTCTTTAAAAATCCTACAAAGTAATTTCCTGAATTTGTTTCTCATTATGTCTCTCATAGTTGAAGTGAACCAATGATGAAAATTACAGAACTCTCATCTTTATAAGTAGGAGAACTTGCAAAATCAGTGACTTTTTGTGTGTGTGTGTGTGTGTGTGTGTGTGTGTGTGTGTGTGTGTGTGTGTGTGTGTGTGTGTGTGTGTGTACAGAAATGTTAGTTATTTCAAAAAATTCATTTTATCAAGCAGCTCAAACTTCATCCCCAGTTCACTCATGTAAACACGGTGCTGCTACTGTTGGTAGATTACATTTTATTGATTTTGAAATATGGAATAAATTTCACAACTCATTCTCTCTCTCTCTCTGTCTCTCTCTCTCTCTCTCTCTCTCTGAAAGACACATATCCAGAGCTTCCCCTCTCCTACACCCATCTGTTAACTATAAGCTGGATATGGATGTGGTATTTCATCGTTTAAGTAGAATTATTTACCATCAGCATAACACATCCTTATGTGAGTTAGAATCATGACACGAACCTGCAGTTGACCCGGTCCAGATCTGCTGAACAAGTGTAATTGTTAGTTGGATCTGCTGGATGAAACCCAGATCAGAGTAGTCTGATATTTGGGAATTTTGTCCATTTAAAGCTTCTGTGTATGATTTTTGTTGTGTTCTAACTTTTACTCAGTAAATGTAAATAAAAAAACAAGCAAACCACAAAACAGCACTGAGCTTTCCAGATGGCCTGGTGTCATGCTGTGGAGTGCAATTTCATACAATGTCGGCTCTGCTTTGGTCTTCATTCCAGGCACAGCCCAGCGTTACGTTAATGAGGTCCTCCAACCCATTAATGAGATCCTGCAACCCCCACCTTTTCTGAATGCACATGATCGGATTGAAAATGTGTGGGATGCTATTGGATGCACTATCCATAACACTCCATCCCTACTGCAAAATCTGCTGGAGCTGCATGGGATGGATTATTACAGCCTTGTTATTCAGAAGGCTATACTGAGAAACAGTATAGCACTTTGTAAGTGTAGCTCGATAAATATCAGTTTGCCCATATCAGTCTACATTTTTTATCATTTATTTTTTCTAGTTACCTTCATCTTCCTTCTGATTAGCAGTGCAGTCTGACCTTCTGAGTGCAACTAGATGTCCAACTTTTGTTTTTGATGATGAGTTTATATATGACCGTCATTACTGTCATGTAAAAGCCTTCTATTTTCAAAATTGCAACTTTACAGGAGAAAGAGAAAACCTCTTAACTTTCATTGTGAATCAGATACAATATAAACATTCACGTGAACAACAAGTGAAAAATAGCGAAAAACGGTGACAAAGGCTTTTGTCTGCTGGGAGCATTATATGAAGCTGCATCTTAACATGAAACCAAACCAGTTTATGTTCATTTTGGATGTCACAGTACACATTCACTCAGTCCCTGTATGGTCATTAGAGGTGTGTGTGACCATCAGAGTAGTGTGTGTTGATGGATGTAGCAGTCAGCTGCTCTCCACCCATTTGACACACAGCATTTGTAAAACGTCTTCTGCTTCACTTCGCTTTCTGATCTTGCTGTGTGTGTGTGTGTGTGTGTGTGTGTGTGTTTGTGTGTGTGTGTGTTTGTGTGTGTGTGTTTGTGTGTGTGTGTTTGTGTGTGTGTGTTTGTGTGTGTGTGTGTGTGTGTGTTTGTGTGTGTGTGTGTGTGTGTGTGTGTGTGTGTGTGTGTGTGTGTGTGTGCTTGTGTTTGTGTTTGACGAAAGATGTTCATACATCTCGTGTGTGTGTGTGTGTGTGACAGATGGGTCACCTCGTTAAGGAGGAGAAGATGAGGACAGTGACAGATATGAAGTGTGGAATATTCCCTTTCATTATGGCTCTTCTCCTCCACATCACGTCTCTTTAGAAAGCATCAGCGCTGCACTTTACTGAGCCTTTTTCTTTTTTTCTTTTTTTTTTCTTTTTTTGCACTGAGCTCAGTCGCACAGGTTTTGTTAGGCTGATGTTCAGGGTTATGTAAAGTTCAGATGTTTTCAACTTGTGTGCAGGATGAAAATCTAAGCCAGTCGCAGATCAGTCAGCTTAGTTTTTTGTTCCCTTCAACACACAAGAACTAGTTGGGCTCGAGCCACTTCTATCATAGTATCAATGATCACCAACAGGTTTCATCTATAGTTCAGCCATTTCTAAATGTAAACAAGCCATCCAATGCTTTAGGATGAACAAAAGGAAACCATTTGGGTCTTATGAGTTTTATTTGAATGTCACGAGCAAACCAACATAAGTGTCTGAGGATTAAATCAGACAGTGAAAGAGGATTTTGGAGGTGCCCATATTCTAATCATCTAATTATCAGTCACTATAGTAATTATAGGTCACAGTAAACACAGACATATAGGCTGGATTAACACTGTAATCTATGCGATAAGTAATTTCTACAGTGTGAGGAATCTCTAGATTCTACCCTTGTCTTGTCTAGCTAAGGATATTTTCCGAGTGAACAGCAAAGCACCTTTGTAGTCGCTCTGGATAAGGGCGTCTGTTAAATGCCATAAATGTAAATGGCTTTGTTTTTCTAGGGCTGTGTAAATAATTGACAATTAATTGAAACCAACCTCCAGAATCCATCAATCCAATCTTGCCCATGAAGTTTTTTTTCAATAAATTATATACTTTACAAAAAATTCATTTCTTACTCTGTGTTTCTTATATAATACTGTTCTGCAAAAATAAGCACAGAAATAAATACTTGGAATAATGATAATGAATTATCCAAATATTTATTAGAATTGAACAAACTCAAGGATGAGATCACAGACTGATGACCATGTTCTTCTGGTTATCAGCAAAATTCATGTTTCCCTCAGTTTTGGCAAGTGGCCGGGCAGGCTTACATAACACTGCCACCACCATTTTTGACAGTTTTGTATTAGTCTTATACAAGAAAACAGCTCCCTGTTAAAGTTTATCTGTCCACTGGACATCCCTTCAAAAGACGCAAAAGACATTAAGGTGTGTTTTGGAGGAATTTTGGTTTCTCCATAGAAGATTCATCTTTCTGAATTTTGTAGTGATGGCTCTCATTGTGGTGCGATAAAGTCTTTGAAGAATAGAAATGTCTTTACTGACTGATGTAAAAAACTTTCTCTCTGAGCTGCTTGTTGAGATGTTTAGATTCAGCAAGACTGGTAGTGGTTAAGTACGGGGTGTCTAGTTCAGTTTATTTGAATAATTAGCACAATTTTGCTAAATTGGTTTGTTGAATAAACACCTTTTATTGCCATTGGGGTTTGTGTTCCTTGGGTTGTGGCCTCGACCATTGAACACCATATTAATGATGAATAGTCCAGCATAAATGATTAAAATATTTAAAACCTCAACATCAAAAATGTGGAGCCTTTTCCACACATTTATACAGGTACAGTTTGAGAAGTACAAGGTTTTCTTGTGACCTTTTATGCAGTTCTTCTCGCTTATTGTTCAACTTCCCCACCCTACACACACAAACACACACACACACACACAGACAAAACTGTATATCAAGAGTTAAATCTGCGGATGGAAAATGGAGTGGATAGAGAAAGGGGGCGTGTCGGGGGCGGACCCCCTCTGCGCAGTGGCATCAGTTGCTAGGCAACTGAGTCCCAAAGCTATTTATACTCACCATGCTGCCCCTCCCACTGACTCCAGCACACACAGGAGCCAAAGAGGAACATTTTGGCAGAAAATAGGATTTCAGACATGACTTGGGCAGCCAGTCTGCACAGAGACTGCTCATTTATTCTCTGTAGTAAAGGTACGCTATAATCACAGAGCTTTGAATGGCCTTTCCTGGAGTGTTAAAGACAAGTGATAGCAAAATTGCTAAAATTTTAAAGCCCAATCTCTGAATTGACATGCCCAAGAGTCAGCCCTCTCTCTCCCTCGAACAGTCATCAGATTAATCTGTAACACAAATGACATGCCGATGTTTTGTGCTGCCTTTTGTTTTAGACTTGAGCCTGAAATTCATTTATTGCATTTATTTTTAAACAAATACTGATTAAACTGCCCTTAATTGGATGCACAAATTCAAAACGCAATGTAGGGTGTAAATCTAGCATTGCCAACTGTTAAACATGATGGTGGCAGCATTCCCCATGCATGTTCTGCTGCTTTTTGATGCAGTAAAACATCAAGAAGATAAAGCAAGATGGCATTCTTCAATTTGGCCTAAATTAAGCTTGGGAGAAACTTCACCTGTTAGCAGGACAGTGATCCCAATTCTATATGTCCATCCAATTGAGACTCCATATCATGGTATGAAAAATGTGGTCCATGCAACCCATCTAACCAACCTAGAGTACATCAACAGGAAGAACGTGTGAAGATCACTGCTGAACATTTTTCAACAAATGCCATCCCAGGTGTTAAGCATGGTGGTGGGAACATCATGCAGTTGGGACTGAAATAAGTGGATGGTGTAAAATTGTGTTTGTTTGGATGAAAACTGAAGCTTGGAAGAGGCTTCACCTTTCAGCAGATCTGTGATCCCTAACACAAGGCCAAGTCCAGATCTCAATCCTGTTGAAACACTGTTGAAAATCAGATGAAAACTGTGGTCCATCTAGCCAACCTGAAAAAGGGGGGCTACTCCAAAGCTACTCCGAAACAGTGGTTGCCGTGGTTTTGAGAACCAGAGGATGTTTTAGAGACTGTGGCATTACATTTAGATGACATTTCTAAATGATATGGGACATGGTGAAAAAAAAAGGGTAATGTTGATATCAGATTGACTATCATTGGTGAATAGAATCCTCTTTTTCTCAAAACTAAGTAGTTCATGATGAAACTGTCTCGTCTCACTTGTTACCGAGTGGAAATATGAGAACTCGGGTCAGATTCTGTAATACGGATGGCTCCCCGTCCAGATAAATAGCAGTCTACCTGTTCTTGCCTCTAAATCGCCACAGGGGCCCAGTAACGATCTGTTTCAGCAGCTACACGTCTGTAGACAGTCCTTGTCTAAACTAGATGTGGTGTTAGAATCTATAGACTGCTTTCTGTTCGCTGGGATAGACAGTCTGAGAATTAAATGGAAAGTTCAGCTAAAGATCAGATCAACTTTGACATCCATGTAATTGGTAAGTAATTCAGTGTCAAAATACATATAAACCAGTTTATTAGTGATTACTGACCTCGGTAAGTGGTTTAGGAAGGCAGTTTGCACAGTGCAAATTGGCGATCCTGTCCTTTCAATGCTAGTTATCGTCATATCTCCAATCTAAAATTAAAATGAACGATTTGCTTAAAGATCCCAAGCAGGAGGTGGAAATTAAAGGTGAAATTTCACTTAACATCTCAGTGGTTTATTCAGTCTTGATCGTTTTCAAGTCAGACTCACTACTTTGAATCTAACGGTTCGGTTTCATTGCAGCAGTGCTCATTTGCTTTGCAGTATGTTTCTGCAGGCATGTTGTGGAAACACCCCATTACAGAAGGCCAGCACCTTAGATGAGTGAGTGAGTGAGTGCAGCTTCAGAAGGCTGCTTTATGGAGAGCTGATAGTAATTGGTTGCTTTGTAACGATAGGAGCCATGCAGAGAGAAATGAAGCAGCTCCGTTGAGTCACAGTGTCTAACCGTGCAGAAACTGGGACAGCCAAACATGAAATGAGGTAGAAATGATATCTACACAAGCTCACAGAAGTGTTTCTCAGCCCGGGACTTGGGCAGTGGTTTTGGCACAGGACTCATACACTATATGTCCATATTTGTAGACACTGCTGACCAAGATTTGCAAATGCGCACGCGCACACACACATACACACACACACACACACGTGCACACACACACACTCACACAGCTTGTCTAATTCCTGTAGAGAAGTACTGTCAATAGAATAGGACCTCTGGAGGCCATTCTTAATTCCAGGTGTGGGCTAGAGGAATATAAAATCCACCAGCATTGAGCTGTGGAGCTGTGGAGCTGGAAAGATTGTGCTCCATCCAATAGTTTTGGGATGGAGTTGGGGGTGTGGTGGACTGGTGAGCATCCAACATCCTGACTTCACTAATGTACTCCTCCTCAGAGCAGTGCTCCAAAAGCTAGTAAAATGCCTTCTCTGGAGAGTAGAGACAGTTACTCCAGTTAAAGTAGGATAAAGCCTGGGCTGCATTTCTCCGCCACTGCACAGAAGGCTTTTTCAAAGTGAAGGACCCTTCTTTACAACCTACAAACGCAGTCTCTGTTTGGAGTGGGTTATGCGTCGGTTGCCCACAGTTCAGTTATCGTATACAATGTAAAGGGAGGAAAAACTACGGTATCAACGGTAAATCACAGTGAAAACGAAGCCCCCGGAGCAGTGTTGTTTTGCACCACAATTGCAAGAGGTGGCTCCTTTCTGGTGATGTCACCACACAGCATTATTTGTGTGACCAATAGGCTACAAAGAAGGAACTTTAGGACACTCCTATCAGCGACCTGCCTTACAACTTCAGCTTAGCTTAGCTGAGAACCTTGTTGTAAATGTGATGCAGCAACAACAATCAGCTTGCAGATCAACAGGTAAAATGTTTGTTAGTGTAAAAGCACAAAAATTCTGCATTTTTGGTTTGTTTGCAACTACAAACAATTCTATTCCATTATATCAATTTGGGGAGATATACTCCTATCCTGTCTTAGGGCTGGGTGATGTGGACAAAAAAATATCCCAATATATTATAGGTGAATGGTTATATACAATATTAAATATGATATATGATGCGCAAAAATACAGTGTCTTCTTCTTTATACACACCAAGCCGTCTACATGCCAGAGCTCCGTCTGATGCCCCCCGCCATTGTGTGTATGTGAGAACGTAAGTGGGGACAAATAATAAGATAAGATTTTAAAGGAACTGGGAACTGAATGATCAGGTAGGTCAGGCAGCCTGGATTAATGAATGTCAAACAGTGTTAAAACAGTCATTTAAAATAATTTGCTACAAAAACGAATGTCCAGAATGTCCCATTATATAATCTATTCACTAAAAAATAAACTGATTTTACTGCCGTGTTAATTAACAGCACATCTAAGTTGTGGAGCTATATTATTTATGAAAACAAAGGATCTGATCTGACTGCTGTTGGCTGACTGTCAGCATTATGGTACTCTGATTGGATTTGTCCCAATCAAAATCTGGACAGATTTTCAGCAACTGTCTTCAAACCATTCTTCCTGGAGAGCGTCTGCATGTATGACCTGAATTACTTCTTGGCCAGCATTCCCAACATGAGGTGCCCCTGTGGACAATAGGGAAAAAAAAAAGCATTGAGGAACAGCATCTAATGACATATCTAAGAAGCAAATGTGTAATTACACTGCTACATTTAACACTCTCAGACATATAGAACCCAACAGAATCATCTCATTAGAGCTTCTTTTTACTTCTTTCCTCTGGAGAACGGCAGCTAAGTGGTCATCAGCAGTCACCACCCGGCCGAGACGTAGTAGTGTGGCAGTGTGTGTGAACGGACGCAGAGCTGATTATTTCTCTAAACGCCAAATCAACATAAGATTACAGCTTCTGGCCCTCGGGGGCGGGGGAGCACAGATGATTTCCCCTGTCCTGTCTGATGAGGAGCTCATGTCCTCTAATGGACATTACATTATCACTGTCAGGTCAGATTAGTGGTTTTAGTGGGTTTTTTTTTCTTTATTTCCATCAGAGTGGAATTGTTACTCTAGTTTTGGATGACTGATTTTTAGGTATTTTAAAATGTTTTGTTTTTTTGTGGTTGGTGAGTGTCCGATTGGGTACAGTCAGAATTTTGTGAGAATACACACCGATTCAGACAGAATATTTTGTGGATTGCTGTCAGACTGGAATAATTATATTAGAACACAGTTTGGAATGAGGTTTGTGGGAATGCAGTTGGATCCAGACAGTGTTTTTTTTTTTTTTTGTCAGATTTGAACGGAATTGTGTGGAATTTCATCCCGATCCAGAAAGTACATTGGGAAATACATTTGAATTCAGACAGTTTTGTGGGAATGCTGGGATTTCAGGTTTATGAAGAATTTTGTGGGATTACAATCAGATCCAGACAGATTTTTGCAAGATTACAGTATGATCCAGACAAAATTGTATGGGATCCTTGTCAGATTTTCTTTTGGGAATGGATAGTTTTGTGGGAAATAAGTTGTTTTTAGTGGAATTAATGTTAGATTCTTACAGAATCAGATTCTGTAATCAGAATCAGAATATTGCAGATTAGAATCTGGATTCTAAATCTGAAATGTTGTAAGCTTTAGAATCTAGCCTGCTTCATCTGAGTTGATTGTAATTTCAACAATTCTGCCCTGATTAAAGCTCTCTTTTCCCCCTCTCTCCTCTCTCTATCTCATTCTTAGTCAACGGAACCTGGCAGAGATCACAGAGCTGATCCACACAGCGTTTCTGGTGCATCGAGGGATTGTGAATCTGAAGGAGTGGACGTATTCAGATGGGCCCCTCAAAGACATGCAGTTTGGGAACAAAATGGCTGTCCTGAGTGGAGACTTCTTGTTGGCGAATGCCTGCACAGGATTGGCTCAGTTAAACAACACCAAGGTACTTCAGTCTGCACTAAAGCAAGACTAAAGAATGGCATGGTCTCGCAGACTAACCACATTTTTTGCAGGACCACCGTTGGATGTTTTTATGGAAATACAGACAAGTTTGAAAAATACTTTATTAATCCCAGAGAGAAATTGCAATTTTTACAATTGCACCAATTTACAGTAAATAAAAGAATAAAACAGAAACACTGTGAAATATGTACCTGTTAAATTCTTCTGAAAAGGTAGTAGCTTTGATATTGAATAAATTTTAAACATCTTGTGTAGTTAAATGTTTAAAATATTCCACCCAATAATTATTGTCATATCCAGACTATTGTGGGATTAGCTTTACAGTGGATTCCAAACAGAATTCTGTGCGATTAGACTGACAGAAGTTTATGGGATTGGAGGTACAACAGGATTCAAACAGAATTTTGTGGGAATACAGTCATATCCAGACAGAAATGAGTGGAATTAGAGTTAAATCCAGACTGTTTACAATGACTTTACAGTTAAACAGTTAAATGCAGGCATATTTTTGTGGGAACACTGTCTGTCTGATTCAGATTGAATGTTGTGGGAACACTGTCTGATTCAGACTGAATGTTGTGGGAACGCTGTCTGTCTGATTCAGACTGAATGTTGTGGGAGCGCTGTCTGTCTGATTCAGACTGAATGTTGTGGGAACACTGTCTGATTTAGACTGAATGTTGTGGGAACACTGTCTGTCTGATTCACACGGAATGTTGTGGGAACACTGATTCACACTGAATGTTGTGGGAACGAGATCTGATCCAATTTATTTTGCAGTTTTCTATATATTTATTATATCTTAAGCATTTCAGCATTAGTTAGTTCCAGCAGTCATGAAGAAAGACAAAACAAATTACAAAACTAACACAAGTCATGAAAAGCATCCACTAATATGGGCAGCTGATTTCTGAGGGATTAAGTCAGTTTTACCAAAGGCAATATGTTTAATACATATCAGCCACATCTCCACTGAAGCTGCCATACAGGTAGAGAAGCATTTTTTAGATGAAGCAGTTTATTGAAGTCTGTGTCTAAAACCTTATCAAGTGATTTTGCAATCATTTCTTCTGTCACTGACTGAAGTCCTTTAGCAGATAAAGAACACTGCCAGAAGACATGTATATATGTACCTTTTTCTGATTTACATTTGAAACAAAAATCTGGGAGCTCAGGGAACATTTTGTTGTACGGGGTGTAAATAATTATAAAAATATATTAATATTGTATATTCCTGCAGATGTACAGTTGGGTCGTATGTTACTTTAAAATTTTCATCATAACTGCAGAATACATTCTCCTGGAATCCAAACATTGATTAGAGCATTAAATCACTTGGGTACAGTTGTTACCAGTCCATTTTCCAAACACACATTTTAGAAGTTTAATCACCTGTGGGTTTGCTCTTTTAATAACCATTATTAAACTGTTTAGATGCTTCACTGCATGAATGTCCCAGCGGGTGAGTTTGTAATGGTTGAGTGAAACGATTGTAATGGTTATATTGATTATTGTTACGCTCTCCTCCAGAGACATGTGTGTAAGTGTGTAAGGTCAGTGGAGGTTATCAGCAGTCCAGTTGGGTATATTGGGAAGTGTTTGGTTGGTGTTTAGTGTTGGGAGTAACAGCACTCACTGTGTACATATCAGCCAGACCACTCCTCACTGATTTAATCAACAAATCAATAGTGAACCCACAGGGCAGCACCTGCACACACTCAGAGTGAAAAACACACACACACACACACACACACACACACACACACACACACACACACACACACACACACACACACACACACAGCCCTGCAATGTGAAAAAGCCTACATCAGTGTTTGGATAGTGAAGTCTAGCAAGGTGTTTCTACACATCACAAGAAGCTTCACCACATTCCTCAAAGTGCTACAAACATTCTAATTATTTAATGTCAGTTTACAGACCCAGAACCCGAGATACACACTTTGTTGGCATTTACATATCGTTTTTTAAAATTCATATCAAATTACAGATTACCTACAGACATTATGCATGTATCATAACAAACTACAAGACTATCTGGTGGTCTTATTGTGTAACGAATTGTCATTTCAGAATAAAAGTCCTGAGAATGGATAATTCTGATACATACTAAATAACAAAAATACTAAATTTTTTTGGACCACTGTCAAAATTATGAACTTATTTTTAAAAAATCCGTATCAGTATAATCATTACATATAACTCATCAAAATTCTGGCATTTTCAGCTAAGATATTGAGTGTTTTTAGCCACGATAAGCAAATAAAAAATAAGATTTTGTTTTTACATCTCAAATGATGACAAATATAAGTAGCCTAAGATCTCCTGAAAACAACTGTCATGTATAAATACTTTTGTAATTTTTTGGTGAATTAAAATACATCAAATTAGGAAAACATCCCACAAAATTGGCCTAGGGTTCTGAAGGTTAAAGTAACTAATGCATTCATTAGAAGGAGTGTCTACAAACGGTTGGACATATACAGTGCATCCGGAAAGTATTCACAGTGCTTCACTTTTTGTACATTTTGCTACGTTACAGTCTTTTTCAAAATGTGAGGCTTTGCTCCTCATCTAGCCAATCGAATCTGATGGCGTTTGAGAGGTTCTGCAAAGAAGAATGGGAGACCCTTCCCAAAAACAAGTGTTCCAAGCTTGCAACATCATACTCTTAAAGACATGTGGCTGTAATTGCTGCCAAAGGTGCGTCACAAACAAAGTATTGAGCAAAGGCAGTGAATACTTATGTACATGTTATGTGTGTATGTGTGTGTGTGTGTGTGGAGGGGGGGTTATAAAGTTGCAAACATTTCAAACAAATCTCTCACTCTGTAAATATTGGGTATTTAGAATTTTGATGGAAAAAATGAAATTAATCTTGAAATAAGACTGTAACATAACAAAATGTGGGAAAACTAAAGTGCTGTGAATACTTTCCAGATGCACTCTCTTGTTACTGTGATGCATAACACCCTGCTCTGCTCACACATGCATCTGAACACTGAGGCGCATGTTCCAAATGTGCTGCTGATGGTCTCCTCTGCTGTTTTAATGGAACAACATATGTCCAAGCCATCCCTCATTAAACTCACTCATTATAAGCACACAGCCATTCTCTGCCATGCCCCCCCCCCCCCTCACACACACACACACACACACACACACACACACACACACACACACACACACACACACACACATACACACACACAAACATTCAACAATAGATGTGTTATTAGGTGTTATAGCATGTTATTACCTCTGCATAAGTCAGGATATCATCTTAAGGAATACTAGCAATCAGTGTATATCAGTGTATACCTGGTCAAATTTACTTACAGTGAACATTGACGAAAGTTGAAGATGACACATTCACATTATATTTTAAATAATTATTTTTTTCGTCATTTACTTTTTCAAAATAACAGGAAAGCAAAAAAACACCCTGTATGGTTAGTACTTAGTAACACACCCTTTGGCAAGAAGCTTGTAGCCTTTTGTAGCCGAGAGCCTTTCAGTTTGTGTTTGAGGGATTTTAATGCAGTGTTTCTTGCTAAAGTCTTCTAGTTCTGTGAGATTCCTGGGCCGTCTTGCATGCACATTCAGTCGTGTTCAGATCAGGGAACTGTGAGGGCCATGGTAAAATCAGCTTGCGTCTTTTGAGGTAGACTATTGTGGATTTTAAGGTGCGTTTAGGATCGTTATGAATTCATTGACTCCATTCTTCTCTTGTGAAATGTTCCCTTTGTCATTCGCTGCAACAGAACCGCAATGCATGTTTGACATCCTAACAGACTGATTAAGGTGCCCAAACTGTTGCAAGCCACTGTAGGTGATTTGCGTTAACTAACTCTAGTATTGGTTACAATAATAAATTGAAGCAGCTTTATAATGAAGTGTCATTTACTGCTCCTGGGCTTGCTCTACAGCAGGGGTAGGCAGGTCTGGTCCTGGGATGATGGATTCACAGTTTACAGGGTTCCGTGATCAGAATTACTACAATTCCTGATGTTGAGGTGTTACAGTTGGAAAAATGTCAAGAACCAACCTGTGATCTAAGACATGATGTTCATGATATGCAGGGGTCCGTACCTACCAAAAGTGCTTCTAGGTAGTCAGCCTTGGGCCATGTTCTCCCAGGATGCACCAATGCTCACTGAAGCTCCACCTCACTAATTACAGGACAAGAAGCAACATTATATGAGATTAGGTATTTTTTTGCTCCTGGGCTCCCTCTACAGTTGGGGAGTGTAATTCACTTTTACACCACCTCAGTAAATACAAATCACACCCCCTGATGGACAGTTGTGCATTTACTGACAGTCTGAGAGATACAGAAGTGGCATCTGAAGTGAAGGAAGCATATGGTCCAAAGCATTTTACAATAGTCTTACATTGTACAGTTCTGGAGGTGGACATTCTCCTGATGGTCAACATGATCCTGAAGTCATATTTTATGGTACAGTTGATTCACATTATTGCTTTGTAGAACCTGCCATAGCATATTGGTGCCAGATACCACAGGACACAGGGGTCTTATAGAGTCCATGCCTTAATAGGTCAGAGGTTTAGGCTCACAAGGTGGACCTCGTTTCTGCTTTTCTGCCAAACACACGAACCTAAACTCTTTTGACAAAGCTTAATGAGGAAATGTGAGGAAATCACTCAATCCTCTGCCTGTTTATATAAAGTTATTATTGGAAAAGTTAAAATAATAAAAACATGTGACTTTCATAGCTGTCAAATCACAGCTGTAATCTAAAGAAAGATAATCAGAGTACAGTGTCTATATCATGCAGTCTTAAGTCTTACACTTAAACATCTTACACACACACACACACACACACACACACACACACACACACACACACACACACACACACGTGAACCCACCCTGTGTACACCCTGCTCGGCAGCAGGCAGTACGCTGACAGGTTCTGTCACCAAGTGGAGCTGTAGAATGCGCCTCTCCCTGTGGATGAAAATAAACCCTTTTCCCTCTGCTTTGCTGTAGTCATGTCCATATGACAACTACAGACACACAAACACACTCTTATATTAATGGGAAGGGTCAGCCTCAGGTCATTGCTGTCTGTAGTCCTCCATGGAGACCCCAAAAGGCCAGATTTTGGTCTCGTATGAAAATGAAGCGTGTGTGTGCGTGCGCGTGTGTGCGTGTGTGTGGTAACAGAGTATGAACAGTTGTTAATCTTAGCAAAAGCAACCATAATAACCTGCAGCATCAATATACATTACAATAACAGACCTTTGGAAAACTGCCGCTGACAGTCATGGTATTGATCACTGCGTGCCCAAAAGTATCCAGACCTTCTAATGAGTGAATTCAGCTGCTTTATTGTGTAACTGTTGTACAAGCTACTTATGCATAGTCTAGTACAAGGGTAGATACTTCTGGTCCTGGAGGGCCTGATTCCTGTACAGTTTTCCCATTTCCTGCTCCAACACACCAGATTTAACTCACCTGTTAATTGCCAAGTTTAGTAGGTCTGTTAGAGCAAGACAACCAGCAAACAGTCCTGGACTCTGGCCCCCATTGCCCATCCATGGTCTAGTACAATGTGTCAGAACTCCAGACATCAGGCTGGTGTTGTGGGGTGTTCTCAGTATGCAGTGATCAGTACCTACCAAAAGTGCTCCAAGGAAGTCAATCTTGTATCATGGACTCCCAAGAGTCATGCATTATGGTTCTTTGGAAGGGACAGTCTCAGGTCACTGCAGTCTATACCCCTCCAGAGACCTGATTTTGGTCTCTTATGAAAATGCTGCTTGTGTGTATGGTTGTCGGGGTGGGGGAAATGAAGGGTGGGGAGGTGGGGGTGCTGTGCTGTAACCAAGTACAAAATGCATTGTTCAGTGCCCACCATGCCCAATGATAAACACAAAATCAGCTAGAAGGCCCACTTATCTGAACTGACTTCTATGGAGTGATGGGTCTTCATCCAGTACCTTTTGGGATGAGCTGAAATGCTATATATAATAATTATATATATTATAAATGCCTTCTAATTTAGTTTGAACAGAGACGTCAGCCCAAATATTTGAGGTCTGTCACTTCAAACCACCCTCACTTCTCTCATCCATTTTCTGTTCTTGGCTGCATTTATGAAGAATGTTGTGTTGAACTGGCGTAGAAGTGTCCTGAATACTGATCTGGCTGTCAATGTCAGATTCATTGTGTTTTGCCATTTATATACCACATCTATGTCACATATGAGGAGCATAATTGAATGATCGAATTGAATTTGGTCCACTTTTACCTGCAGTGTGAATGTTGCCTAATAGACGCGTGTATTTGGTCTTTGACACTGTATGGCTCATGGTTATCTGCAACCCTACAGCAGCGTGTGGAACTTATGGCAGATTCCTGTGATATTGCGGACCATAGACCATATAAACAGGTACTGCATTAGTTTCAGAATTTGTGCACATCATTGTAGACAACAGTGTCAACAGCGAGTTGTTCTTGTGTTCTGGTTGTGATTTAATTCTACACCTCGATGTCTGAGCTCGATCTAAGACTTTATTTTCCCTCCACGCTCTGTGATGATATCACTCCGGTTAGAAGTTCTGTTTTGAACATGCAGAAACTTTAGCCTCTCTCAGAGTCTCACACAGTGTCCCAGAGCTCTGTGGAGGAAACCGAGGGCCGAATTCTCCTCAAAAACTGTGTGACTGACTCCACTGTGGTCTTTGCCTGGGCTGATTTTGGCTTCCTGTGTGAGTGATTGACTGAGCCGTTCTGCTAATGTTCTCAGTGTCACCATGCCTTCAGGAGACCCCTCTCAGGTCTGCTCAGTAACACTTTGAGCAGTGGTTTCTTATGAAAGTTTCAGGGCTGATTGATGTTATGTGTAGACATTTTTGGTGTCTGTTTTCTAATACAGGGTCTTGCACAGTGGTTAAGGAAAGTTGGAACTGGTGTCCGGTTGGATGGTGGCTTTCTAGGAGCAGTGTTGGGTATATATACACTACCGTTCAAAAGTTTGGGGTCACCCAAACAATTTTGTATTTTCCATGAAAAGTCACACTTATTCACCACCATACATTGTGAAATGAATAGAGAATAGAGTCAAGACATTGACACGGTTAGAAATAATGATTTGTATTTGAAATAACATTGTTTTTACATCAAACTTTGCTTTCGTCAAAGAATCCTCCATTTGCAGCAATTACAGCATTGCACACCTTTGGCATTCTAGCTGTTAATTTGTTGAGGTAAGCTGGAGAAATTGCACCCCACGCTTCTAGAAGCAGCTCCCACAAGTTGGATTGGTTGGATGGGCACTTCTGGCGTACCATACGGTCAAGCTGCTCCCACAACAGCTCAATGGGGTTCAGATCTGGTGACTGCGCTGGCCACTCCATTACCGATAGAATACCAGCTGCCTGCTTCTGCTGTAAATAGTTCTTGCACAATTTGGAGGTGTGTTTAGGGTCATTGTCCTGTTGTAGGATGAAATTGGCTCCAATCAAGCGCTGTCCACTGGGTATGGCATGGCGTTGCAAAATGGAGTGATAGCCTTCCTTATTCAGAATCCCTTTTACCCTGTATAAATCTCCCACCTTACCAGCACCAAAGCAACCCCAGACCATCACATTACCTCCGCCATGCTTAACAGATGGCGTCAGGCATTCTTCCAGCATCTTTTCATTTGTTCTGCATCTCACAAATGTTCTTCTTTGTGATCCAAACACCTCGAACTTGGATTCATCCGTCCACAACACTTTTTTCCAGTCTTCCTCTGTCCAATGTCTGTGTTCTTTTGCCCATCTTAATCTTTTTCTTTTATTGGCCAGTCTCAGATATGGCTTTTTCTTTGCCACTCTGCCCTGAAGCCCAAAGTCCCGCAGCCGCCTCTTCACTGT
Source organism: Acestrorhynchus altus (assembly GCA_034509495.1). Taxonomy (NCBI): domain Eukaryota; kingdom Metazoa; phylum Chordata; class Actinopteri; order Characiformes; family Acestrorhynchidae; genus Acestrorhynchus; species Acestrorhynchus altus. The sequence continues at coordinate 6,729,493 of CM067506.1, read as the reverse complement.
AGATGTTGACACTGGTGTTTTGCGGGTACTATTTAATGAAGATGCCAGTTGAGGATCTGTGAGGCGTCTGTTTCTCAAACTAGAGACTCTAATGTACTTATCTTCTTGCTTAGTTGTGCAACGCGGCCTCCCACTTCTTTTTCTACTCTGGTTAGAGCCTGTTTGTGCTGTCCTCTGAAGGGAGTAGTACACACCGTTGTAGGAAATCTTCAATTTCTTAGCAATTTCTCGCATTGAATAGCCTTCATTTCTAAGAACAGGAATAGACTGTCGAGTTTCAGATGAAAGTTCTCTTTTTCTGGCCATTTTGAGCGTTTAATTGACCCCACAAATGTGATGCTCCAGAAACTCAATCTGCTCAAAGGAAGGTCAGTTTTGTAGCTTCTGTAACGAGCTAGACTGTTTTCAGGTGTGTGAACATGATTGCACAAGGGTTTTCTAATCATCAATTAGCCTTCTGAGCCAATGAGCAAACACATTGTACCATTAGAACACTGGAGTGATAGTTGCTGGAAATGGGCCTCTATACACCTATGTAGATATTGCACCAAAAACCAGACATTTGCAGCTACAATAGTTATTTACCACATTAGCAATGTATAGAGTGTATTTGTTTAAAGTTAGGACTAGTTTAAAGTTATCTTCATTGAAAAGTACAGTGCTTTTCCTTCAAAAATAAGGACATATCAATGTGACCCCAAACTTTTGAACGGTAGTGTGTGTGTATATATATATATATATATATATATATATATATAAACAAACAAAGCTGCTTCACATATCTTCCACCCTCATGACACCCATTTAAATTAATATTTTAATATTTTAATTAATAATTGTCCTGTTAATATGATTCTAATAGTCAAATTACACATTGTTGAACGGTAAATTGATCTCATCCATCTCTGCCTATATTAGCACATAATTGCTGTAAATTTGCTTAATTTATCTGGTTGCTAAAAAATACATCAGCTGTGTCATTTAATGTGCCAAAGAAATGGCACATAATACTTAACGTCTTATATTTTCTGTTAAATTCTGTCACAAGATTGTTATTTGTCTGAAATTTTTACATTAGTTTCCTATCACGGACATATTTATTTACACTTAGAACGAAACAGTTCAAAACAAAAACATTTGAAAAGAGGAATTTGGACAACCTTACACTCCCGCAATAATGTGCCTGTCCAGTACAATTTCTAGAACATCCAAACTAAACTAATGATGATCGAGGTGTTTTGAGCACTGTGAGCACGTCTGTTAGGGATTACTGAACCGCACGCAGTTTTGAGGCACGCATTTAGTTCCATGCTAATTGGTGTACATAAGCTTTCATTGCTTGTTAGCTTCATTAGCCTCACAGTTCCAGTGCAGAATTACATTGCGTCCTTCACATGAGCACACAAGCGTCCATTAATCCCTATACACAGTATATTAGTCTGCCCGCTCTGACTTCTGCTGTAGTGACTTCTATAGTGACACTGTGCTCTTCATTTATGGCTGGATTGTCAGAGTCCTGCTTTCTGTCATGGTTATGTGGCTGTGGGGAAAATGGAGAGCGCAATGAAAACTGCTCTGTAACAGGAGGAAGGACTGTCTCTCTTTAATGCGTGTTCTAGAGCCCCCCCCTGGTGGCTGAGGTGGGCAAAACATCCCTAAATGAAATGTTGGCTGCCCTCTCGCAGTGTTTGGTGGCCCTTGTGGAGCATTTCAGTCCTTATTCAGCTAATTAACAACGATTTGAACTGTGTGAGGTGGTTTAGAATCGGCATTCTGGATCTTCAGACCCTGATTGGCCTGATAATTTCCCCCCAAATCAAAATCTGTTTACCTAATGTAAGGGCAGCTTTTGTGAGCAGATCTTGTGCATATCCTTCGATTACTAATAAGAAACACACACACACACACACACACACACACACACACACACACACACACACACACACACACACACACTTTTTACAGCTTTATTCACTCTAAACAATGGAACACTGGAAAGCCCCAGCAGTGTTTATACATCTGTGACTCACGGTACACACACACACACACACACACACACACACACACACACACACACACACACACGGCACGCACCGACAGACAACTGTGAGTGAAGATCACGGCCCTGTTTGTTGTGTGTAACCCAACCTGTTGTGCAGCAGGCCGTGGTGATCAAAGACACGCTCCAACACACACTTACCCTTCCTGATCCTGTTCATGGACAGCTGACTAGACACTAGCAGCTGACCCTCTATAGCTCAACCCTTGTCCTGGAGCCATCCTTGTTCTGCACGTTTTAGTGCTGTTCCTTCTCCCAGCACATCGGATCCAGTGTTAAAGCAGGGAATGCACTAAAATGTGCAATGCAGGGGGTCTATTTAACTTGCACATAACACTGATATGTTGCCTCCAAGGTACTATACAAGCTAACACATTAACGCCAGCTACCACGTCATCCCAAAGATAAACTACTGACCATATGTCCTCTTTTTCCCCAGATGTGTCCACTTTTTGGGATGCAGAAAATGTAATTTCACATTGATTTCATATCAATTTGCTTCTACGGTCGCTGCACTTTCTGTGGATTTTTGCTTTTTTAAACCTGTGTGTTTAAGCCCCGCCTACTCACTGCCACTATTGGTCTACATGAACCTACACCTACATCAGCTGGTCAAACTGCTTCAATGAACACATCAGTTTGACGCTGTTTGACCAGTGTATTTACTAATATTTTTACACTGGTATTAAAATACCAGTGTTTTGTTTTTTAAGACAGAAGGATGAGATGTTGAGATGCTTTTAAGGCTGTTAATTAGTGTTGGTAAATGAGTTGATGTATTTGAGCTGCATGATTTTAGAGATGTTTAACTCCCATCCACGCACACACACACACACACACACACACACAGATTAAACAGTCACACGTCTACTACTATGGTCCTACACGGCCTTCGGCCTGCATGAAGCCCACCAGCCACAACATCTCAACCATAACAGATGCCAGTGTGTCCCCAGTGTCTACTTTTTGAAGAACAAAATATGGTCCTCCTAACACTGCTGAGAATGAAGTAGATGTGTGCTACGTATGTGACAGTAGTTACATAATAGTTCCATTTTTCATAGTGTAGAGTTGGACTGGAGTAGCCCAGCTGCTGCTGTGTTTAACACTAATATTGTCTCTTTCTTTTGGGGGGGGTTTCTTGTATGTTTGTAACGTTGGGCCCACTTTAGCCAGCGCAAATGAAGCTTAACGCTTTCAGCATCTTGCGCAAGGCCCATTAGTGGCGCAAAATCAGTGAAGCTAGGTCTGCGGCTAAGTGCTTTTTTCATCAGCCGAGTGATCTGTGATGTGTATTATGTGGCCTTGAGTGGGGTCCTGGCTTGGTACGCTGTGTGTGTGTGTCTGTGTGTGTGTGTGAGTGGGATCCTGGCTCGGCACTAGCATAAACGGTAAACTAATCCCAGCCAGGTCTTCTCCTCTTTCCTCCCCTCACAGACCTGTCGGCGAAACGCGACACTGGCTGGATTTGGGAATGAGACGAGGACGAAGGAGGGGGGCTTATCTGATACTTTCCAAAAAAAGCCCCCCCCACCCCTCCACCATACCCAACCTTCACCCCACAACACGCACTACTCCCCCCCCCCACAGGCCCCGTACCGACCGTTTGGAGGCGGCACATCTGGTAACACTGTAGGGGCATTGTCCTTTTTGGGCTTTGGTTGAAGGAGTCAGGTTGCCTCAATATTTCCTCAAGGATCCAATTACTTAGAGGGCACAGACAGAGAGTGAACGAGCAAGAGAGAGAGGAGGAAAGTTAGAGAGTGAGGAGAAAAGTGAGAGAAACTTGGAGAGAAACGGAGCCGTGTAACTGAATATGAAATATGAAAAAAAGAAGAAAAAAAGGGGGGGAAAAAAACGAATGTCTGGACTTAATGAACCAGCACATGATCCATTCCGCTTTCCCCCGTCATTCAGAGACGTGCTTCTCAACAGTCGGCTCTTTCAGGAGAGGAGGAGAGGGGAAAAAGACTGATAGAGCGGGGAAAAGAGAAGTGCAGGGCAAGCAGAAGTGGGCTAGAGATGGAAGAACGAAACGGATACTCTACCTAATTAAGTGCAAGTGGAGTGGGCCTGAACAGTGCCCCCTAGAGGAGTGGGATAGCAGCTACTCTTCCAGAACCTGGAGAGTTTAGGAAAGTTCTGCAGAAAAACATACTTCCAAAACATTTTCTATTTTTTACTTTTATACTTTATACACCAATCAGTCATAACATGGTGCGATGTGAAAAACATTGATTATTTGGTTCTACTTTTATTTTACAAGGAAGTGAGTCAAGAGTCAGTTCTTAAAGTTGATGTGTGTGTGTGGTTGTGAGACACTTTGACAAAAACTCAGATGTTCAAAATGACTGGCTCAGAAGATCTCCAAAACATCCGTCAGGTCTTGTGGGGGTTTCCTGGTATGCAGTGGGCAATATGTTAGAAAAATACTGAACTGGCAATTCCAGCAATAGAAACGGTTCCATTATTAAGCTCTGGTCAGGTGGATGTGTCGGGTGGCTGTGAGTCTGTCAGATGAGACATTAGCCTAAAAGCTAATTTGTAAACAGCTTTAAATCATGTTAAATGGCCTGATGGGATGCCCACAGCATAGGTACTTCAGTGTGTGCCCACTTTGGACAAGTTTTACAGCTTTTAACACTTTTAACTTTTTTCAGCTTTTAAGTCCCACATTCTCACCACCACTATTTATTTACATGTACCTGCATCTACATCAACCACTTCTCAAACTGTTAAACAGCCTAAAAATATCTAAACACAAATAGTAAACACACTTTACCTGACTTTTGGTTTTACTTATTTCCTGAAAAACTATAAGTATTTATTAATATTTTTTATATGAACATGAAAATAAAAATGTAAAAAGTAAAACTATCTGCTTTTATTTCCAAACAGAAGTTGAAACGAAAGGAGCTCATTTAGTAATGTGGACTGTTGTCGTAATGTGGACACACACACACACACACAGGCACTACTTGAAGCCTAATTTGAAAACTAAAATATGGTCACCCTATCCTTGAGGATTTATTTCTCAGTAGAGTTCACGCCTGGGGATTCTATTGCCATGACATCACCTGAACATCTTTGCCCCTCATACCCCATATCTATGAGCAGTGTGGGGTGTAGCATAGTCATGCTGACAGGTGAAACCATTGTTAACAGAAGGTCTAGAACCTCCAAATACTTCCAGCACAGTGTATCAGCATCAGTGTGTGAAGACTTTTTTCTGTTTTAGTGAAATGTTTAACAGACAGTACTTTTCAATTTGTTGAAAGCTTGGAGTGCATGTTGGCCCGATGTCACATCTCGTTAACTCCATAGCTCTCTGGACACAGCAGAATTTTGATGGTCCATCTGCTTAATAACGGCGTGTTGGTCACTCTATCTCCCCCGGTAATTCATGCTAATCTCTGCTCACTCCTCAGATGAACGAAGCCAGGTCTTCCCAGTGCTAAGTGTAGCCCTGACTGTATGGACTTTGCTGCACTAATATCATCTTAAATATGTAATTCGATTCCTTCTTTTTATTGACTGTTTGTTTTGTTTTTTTCCCCTCAGGTGGTGGAGCTGATCTCCAGTGCCATTGGAGATTTGGTGCAGGGCGTCTATCATGAGAGTTCCAGCTCCACAGAGGTAAGAATATGAGCAATTTATGGCAGTTCTTCCACCTCACCAACAGGGGGCACACAGTAGATCTGCACTGAACCAACAGAACAGGCTGCTCTGGAGCAGCCACACTCTAATGCCTGACTTTCACTTGATGTTACTTGTGGAGTGATGGTGTTTCAGCTAATACCTTTGGAATGAACTTCTCATCCAACATCAGTGCCTGTTGCTCTCCTGAGGCAGTCAAATCATCCTTACAGCAATATTCCAACATCTAGTGTAAACCATTATATTGAACAAAATTATTTATGGAACCTGTGGAGTATAGAGTGTTAAAGGTCTTGCGCAGGGCCACAACAGTGACAGTTTAGCAGCACTTAGTATTGAACCCACAACCATGTGAGCTCTAGAGGTTGTTACTGCAGCAAACTCCACATTAATCTCCACAATAATACCCTTGGTTTCAGAAGAAGTGCTGTAGGAACAGGTGTTTAGGACAATACATACAACATACCATCAGTTAGTCTTTTCCCTTTTCACTGTCTTTGAATTTGACCATTTCCACTGTCTAATTCCAACCAAAGGAGATTTTGGCATTGCTTCTGGTCTCTGCTGTGCAGACTCAGGTTGCAGATTTGACATGGTGGACAATTTTGGCATTATTTCTGTAGCTCAGAAGGGAAAGGAAGCACACCATCCAGTTTTTCTGTAGTCATTGGGCAGATACTGGAAACACTGTTACTTTTTAGCTAATTTAATATTGTATGTCAATGCAAAACGAAAAAAAAAATCAAGCTTAATACCCCTTTACTAAAGACATTTTGGGGGAAATTTGAAAGGTTTGCCCTAATGCTTTAAGCTGGTGATCAGTTGTATTGCATCCATAGAGGCAGCAAAATGAACGTTAGAGCAACTGACCTACTGTTTACAGATGTGGGGAATCAACCTTGGTTTGATAGAGGTCAGTGATACTGACACCTCTGTAGACAAACACTCTTCTCATATTGCATGCATGAAAACAAGCAGTATTAGATTTTTTCTTCTGCATTTTCAACCTCAACCAAATACTAAAACATTAGTTTTGAATCATATGGTAGGAGACCGCAGAGAGAACATTAAGTTTTGCCCCACTTGGTGGTGGGACCTTATTTGACTGTGCAGTGATACCTGCACATATTGGACCTTAATGGAAGAGTCTTTAAAAAACGTGCAATGTCAGAATATCTAAACAATTCCTGTCGACAGTTACAGTTGAACTTTCTGTGAAAGCAGTGTTGTTACCCACAACTACAGCAAGCATAAATGTAAAAGCACTAATATCAGCGTGATAAACTCAGGTGATATTGATGTCATGGGCACTTTTAAATGCTATTACTGAATTTTAGTCAAACATGTTGCAATGTCGCCATAACCAACAACATTACGACATTGCCACACACACACACACAACATAGGTTCTTGTTGTAATCACAATGAGAGGTTCACGTCTGTCTGTACATTATATTGCAAGTGGTAGAATTTTTGTCTATGAAAGTTTATGGACACGTTCTAAATTTGCTGTTAAACTTATTGGGCATCATTCTTGAAACCTTCATAAAATAGACATTCCTGAAAACTTCATGAGCACTGTCTAAACGTCAGGTTTATGAACACATTCAAATCAACACCTTTTATATATTTGTTTTTATTTAATACAGTTGTTGCTCGCTGTAGGGGAGCATATAGCACAGCGTCAGACGGATTAGATTAAGAAATCTCAAATCCTTAGAATGAAGTGTCTCAGTGATTGCTGAGAAACTCCTGATTTGTCAGCAGTTTCCTGCTAGAATGTCTTATTATCCAAGGAGCCAACCACAAACTGTATAACTGTATAGGTATAAGAATAGCATGGATGTGGTGTCTTCTCTATGCTGTCTCTAAAAGGTTGCATAAATACAAAAGAATGGATCTCAATAGTGAAAAATCATCTAACTCATCAGATTTGTGCAGCTATCTCAGTTAATAAAACTCTGAACTCTAAAGATATTAAAGTTCTTTCTGCAGAGTTGTGTCTGTTAAATCCAACAGCAATGTGAGATCCACTATTTACACTATACACTGGTGGATATTACACACCTTGAGCTCTTTTCTAGTGAAATAATCCACGTTCATTAAGGAAGTAATTGACAACACATGCTCTGAATAACAGACTGTGAGGGAAAGTAGAATTATGTTGGCTTGTTGAGCAGAACGTGTTTGCTTGTATATATTAATTTATTAAGTTTCATTTCGTATTTAACTCTTTAGATAATAGTTATTGTTTAAATCTTTATGATAACCTCAGGGGCTACCATATTTTTTGCCAGGTTCAAGCACTTCACTGTCTTATAAACTGGTTTTGCAATGTGTTGATTTATGGAGTCAGACAGCAGTACAGGAAATGCTTGAAATACTATTTTAATATATGTACCACATTTGGTTATATGTAACTATTCAAGTAAAAGCTTGTGTATGTTCAGTGTTAAATATGAATACAGATGGAGCCTTCTGTCCGTACTCTGCAGTTACTTTGTCTGTTATTGTGCATGTTCCCCGAAAGTTTGTGGATATGGATGGAACAGAGCAGTACCACTGGAAATTGTGGGGACAGTGTAGCCAATATTTAAACCACTACCATCTGGACATGACAAAGAAGAAACCTCTGGCGAATTCTGCATAAACATGTTGCAAAATGCTTAATGGCCTCACATGTACCACGTTCCAAATTATTATGCAAATTGGATTTGTCATAAAGATTACTTTTTTTGTTCAGTGAAACTCATGGATGGTATTGTGTATCGTGGCTCTATGGATCACTGAAATCAATCTCAAACACTTGTGATAATTAGTTTGCCAAGTGACCCAAATTAAAGAAAAACTACTTTTTAAAGGATGTTTCACATTATTAAGGAGGCAGCAGGTTTCAAGCAATATGGGAAGGAAAATGGACCTCTCTGCTGCTGAAAAGCGGACAAGGTATGAAAACATTAGATATTTCATGAAAACCCAAACATGAGTTGTGGTTGATTCAGAGAGATGTTTGAGAGCAGCTGCTAAAATGCCATTACAAAACAGCAAACATATTTGAAACTGCTGGTGCCTTTTCTGTCCTACCAACCTCAAGATGTAGGATCCTCCAGGGGCTTGCTGTTGTGCATAAACCATTCGGCCACATCTAACCAAGGTTGCAGTGGCCTAAGACATACATGATTAATTTTCATACAGTTTTGTTTACTGATGAGGGCTGTGAAACCCTTAATGATCCAGATGGATGGAGTAATGCCTGCTTAGTGGATGGTTTGCAATGTCAATGTCAGCAAGGTGGTGGAAGAGTGATATTTTGGGCTGGAATCATGGAGAGAGAGAGAGCTGTTAGCCCTCTTTAAGGTCTCCGAATGTGTGAAAATGACTGCTGCAAAGCATATACAGTTTCTAACTGACCACCTTCATCCACAGTACAAACAGAAGAACGACCTGTGCTTTCCATAGCAAAATCATTTTCATGCATGGAAAGAATATGTTTGTGTCATTGGCTGCTGTGGGCATAAAAGGAGAGAAACTCATGGTGTGGCCACATTTGCCCCTGATCTTAACCCTATTGAGAACCTTTGGAGTATCCTCATGCAAAAGATCTATGAGGGTGGGAGGCAGTTCACATACGAACAGCAGCTCTGAGAGGCTATTCTGACATTATTCAAAGACATTCAAGCAGAAACTGTCCAAAAATTTAAATTCAATGGATGCAAGAATTGTGAAGGTGATTTCAAAGAAGGGGTCCTGTGTTAATATGTAACTTGTCCTGTTAAGATGTTTTTGATTGAAATAGCTTTCAATTTCAGTAAATTTGATCGTTAATGCTGCAAATTCAACAAATTACCATATTCAGTTCTTTACAACCTATAAAAAATTTTGAAACTTTATTGTGCAAAATAATTTGGAACAGTGAGTTTTGAGTTTGCATTATTGTTATTTATTGGTTTGTTAGAGGTTTGTTCAATAAAATTTGATTTATACTCTAATTCTAATATTGTTATCTAATATAACACTAATATTATATTTATATATTTATATTATGAACAAAAAATATTAGTTGAGGACTGTCCTTTGCACTGACCAATTAGAGAAAAATATAATTTGCATAATAATTAGGAATGTGGTGTAGTGCTGGGTGATATGACCTCAAATCAGTATCATAATCAAACATTTTACATTTATTTTGATTACTGAACATTATTTTAGTAAACGGCATTTTTCTTTGGTACAAGCTGCTTTAATTCCAGTTGAATCTGTGTTTGAGTTCTGCATGTTGCTTCCATGTCGCAGACTGGACACGGCAGGGTCACATGACTACGTGTACTATGTTGTTATGGGGACAAGACATGAATACACACACAGTGAAAAGAATATTAACAAAATTAAAAACAAAATAATTGTAATAATCTACATGGGCAAGCTCAAGCCGATTAGAGGTTTTGATTAATTTTCGATTCATTGTCCAGCCCTAGCTGTTCCTTAATTTCCCTGAGAGAACCCTCCCAAGGGATCAATAAAGTTCTATCCTATCCTATCCTGTCCTATCAGACCTCCTCTGTTTACACTGCCATGTTGTTGAGAAACATTGGACTCTGAACTGCCCTCTAGTGTATGTGTTGCTTAACATCCATACCAACACAAAGGACACATATGTGCTCGGTGATGGATACATGAAAGTGACATTCATTTTTGTGTGTAACGGGAATATAAACGATTCTTAAATGAAAGAGATGTGAAATTAGTATCTCATGGAAATAAGTTGTCAAGCATCAGCCATTCTCAAAACGAAGATGTCATTGACTATCGCAATACAGCAATTTTGCCAAATCGCCAACCCCTAATGGACTGAGAGAGAGAGAGGGAAATGGAGAGAGATGATTTGGGGTCATGTTTCTCTTCACCCCTTTTAGCAGAGAGGATTCCGAGCAGAGGAACGCATCACTTTTCCTTCTCAAAGACGGCTCCAGTTACACACTATCCTCTGGTCCAGTCCCAGCCTGCAGCTTTGTGCATTTATCCCTCCCACACCCCCAACTCAGCTGAAGGTAACAGGTATTAATTGTGGAGGAAGTCTAGAACTTTGTGTCCCTCAGACCCTGATCCTCTCACTTTCAGCTTATTTTGGAGCAAATGGCTCCGTTTCCAAATTTTGATACTTCTTTGGGGCAGCGATTTTTATGCTCTTTCTCACTGACTTTGAATTGCTGGTACAGCGTGACGAGTTGGAGGATTTTCTCTCAGGTCTGGGGTCGTCAGCCTGTGGTGTAAATTAGCTGCCAGGTTTCAGATGCTGACCTCAGATCAGGTCCTAAGTTGAGTGTAACTAGAGCCATGAAAGGTTAGTGGCTGTTAGTTAAAAGCCTCATTAGGATGCCAGGATCAAGTGGTGCTCCTGTAAAGCAGAGAAGCTCTTCCATTAGTGAGAGCAGTGTTTATTTTAATCAAGTCAATAGAGAACGGTGTGGCTTTTTTGTTTGGTGATTGACCTGGTGCTACTGCATGGTTCCAAAAAAGCTGCACATTGTTAAAGAAAGTCATCACCTAAATATGATTTAAACGCATGTTCAAGAGCTGTGATGACAGAACAGCTAGAAATGCACATATATTCACCAACAACTTCATTCAAGACTAAAGATGCATTGATTTCCTGGCAAGACCAAAATCTGACATTTTCAGCTTAACCGGCAATGACCAGTGACTGGCGATCAGTCTCAAATATTTGTTTCTGTGCTAGTCAAATTTACTCTCGTGCCACACAGTGGTTCACTTCATGCCACAGTGGCACGCACACACAACCTAGTCATAAGTGTGGAAGTTCTTCACGGTGAGTGAACAAATTTGTAATTTCCAATTCTACAAGGCAAGAATAAACTATGGAGGAGCAACTCCTAAAGTACTTGGAGACGCTAAAGACACTAAAAACACCATCACCCGCTGAATATGCCCAAACTAAAGAAACTGTCAAGGAGCCTGAAATCAGCAGCACCTTCTGCAGCTGCCACTATGAAGGAAATTATGAAATTGTAGCTCTGGATTTCTGTATTGAAGGATAGAGGTTTAGAAACGTGCTACCTTTCCTGAGCCTGACGAAAACAATCCACAATATGCACTTAGATGGTTTGTTAGCAGAATTGTTTCATTCATTGTCAGGGTGTACATGCAGGCTGCTACAAACTTGTTTTTAGATGATACAAATATTGGACTATAGTTATTTTGGTCTGTAGGAAAGAACCCCTTTTTGAATTTAGAGATTTACATCAAATGAATGATTAAATAAAATCTGTGTATATTTTATATATGATCATTTAAATATTTTTCTATGCTGTCAAACCCATTTGATTTCTCAAGACCTCCAGGAAACGAGGTAGGGCACTTTTCTACTGTGCAGCAACACCTGCTCTCATATGATCTTCAAAGAAGATCCTCAGAAAAAAACCTTTCCTGTGTCCTTAAGCATCAGTTCAAGTTTTCAAATGAACATCTCAACAAGTCCTGTGGACTTGTTGAGCACAAAAATGTTTGGAGAAAGGATTGGAGAATGTTTGTTTACAAGAGTAGAGCATCAAGACGGTCCAAGAACTAGAACCTTCTACAGGAGGAATGGAGGAAAATACCCCAAACAAGAACTGAAAGACTCAGTTGTACCAACTGTGATTCTCACCAAAAGGAGGGGCTACTAAGTCCTGACTTTGTACGGCACCCAAATATTTGCTCCGGGTTCTTTTTTTCCCCTTCTCTTTTTTTTGCGATTTTGAAATGATAAATGATAGATGTTTAAAATGCAATCTTAATTAAAATATTAAATAAATGTTCCACCTTTTTGTTGGATCAAAATTGTTGGTATAGTGGGAGGCTTTATTCTTCTGTAACCCATGCCTGGCATTAGCCACGGTGCCAGTAGGTTCATTTTTATCTCCTCCAGAAAGTCCTATTCTATTGGCAATATTCTAAAAGGATTAGATAAGCTGTGTGTGCAGCTGAATGCATTCATTAGAAGGGCTCTCCAAAAATACGGACATGTAGTGTTTTTTAACGATACAGGTGAGGGCTGTACATTCTCAGTTCAGGAAAGAAGTTGCTTAAAGATGCATTAAAGAAGCAAGTATGAGCCTAATATGTGCAGCGTTTTTCTTTCTGTTAAAGGAAGCAAATCTGTCTGTTGCATCGTGGGAGGACCAGACGTTCCTTTCCCATGGCGCATTGCTGGCGAAGAGCTGCCAAGCAGCAATGGAGCTGGCCAGGCATGATGCTGAGGCCCAGACATTGGCATACCGATATGGGAAACACCTCGCCCTTGGGCACAAGGTAACACACACAGCATTTCCGTTTCATGGACCACAGGGACAACACCTCTAATTATTCTGCTGTACTGCCAGTGAGACAAGTTTTCGTCAATCCTGCTTCAGGAGAACTACCTTCCTGCAGACCCCTAACCTTATCAGCCCTTTATCTGATCCATCTCATTACAGTACTGCCTCAGCTTATATTGTTAATTAATTTCAAGTCTCAGGACTTAAGTTAAAATGAGACTTAAGTCAAACAAACCCTTTACAAATGAGCTGGACACCCTATAAACATTTATAGGCAATCTGCTCAATGTATCAGAGGCACCTTAGCTTCCAACAGTATAGCATAGTGCTTAGCAGCACCAGAACTAACAATAGAAACTTTCTGTCCACAGAACTTTTTCTAGTCTTAGTCCTTAAAGGAACCGTTCCACAGAAAATCAGATACACTGTAGTTGATCAGCCAAGACGTCTTTGGTGTCCAAATGTTGCCACTGCTAGTGTTGCTATCAAGTCACCCAAATCTTATCTGTGATTATGTGCCCGGACGCTTCTCACAACTGGTTAAAAAAATCACCTGGTTCTTCATAAGGTTACACACATGAGCACAGTTCCCCCAAAAAAGAATAATTTAACTAGTGTGATCAGTTTCTAATGGAGCATGCAGCTTAAACATGAAATCACTGAAGCTTCCTTCTCAAAAATTTCTTATACCAGCGACACGACTAACAGAACATTGCTGTGTTGCATAATCAATAAATCAAAGGTATGTGACAGGACTGTGGATCATGGAGAACACAGAGATTTCCAGGATTAGGACGCTTAATGTTTTTATTCTTATAATAATAATAATAATAATAATAATAATAGTTGTTGTAGTTGTTGCCACCATATTTTCCGGACTATAAGCCGCACCCGCAAAGTTAAAAATAAAAAAAAAAATAAAAAAAAATAAGGAAAATAACATATATAAGAAGAAAAAACTGCACCTCATTATAAGCTGCATGGTTTAAAGCATGGGAAAAAAGTAGCAGCTTATAGTCCAGAAAATATGGTATTATTATTATTATTATTATTATTATTATTATTATTATTATTATTATTATTGAACCCAAATCTGAACACACTGCACTCACAAATAACAGAGGTCAGTTTTTGCAGTATAAACACACATTTCTTACAAGTAGGCTGTTTGGAAGAAGAAATCAGATCAATTTTAAATCTGTCATCATTCAGTTTAATATCTTTGAATTTTCTGCCATCATTCTGCATAAAGGTCTGTACATGCGCAGCCCAAAAATGCAAGATTGTAGGTTCGTGCTCAGGAACGGAATGGTAAGCACAGTGCGACTGCAGACCAGTGCAGACAGATGTGCTTGGTTATGATACCAAGGCAACCAGGTGTAGTTTTAATATGCTCTTATTGTGAGCTGTTAAAATTAAACTGAAGAAGCAAAACGCCATTGGATGTTGAACTCATCTGTGTGGTGAGAGGAAAACTGGGCAAATTTGAATGACTACTGAATGTTCAAGTAGAACATCAGAAAAATGAAATCTTGTATGTTATAGCTGAACTCAGACCTGCAGCCATTTCTGAGGAGCAGCGCCGACTCACCTGTGTTCAGTCTGGACTCGGCTCCTGTGGTGTTTCACAGGCTAATCGTCGGGCCAGAGCGTTGGCTCCACCAGTTACAGCAGGTACAGCACCACGATTGTACCTCGTAGTTAGTTTAATGGTGTGTTTTCAACACATTCAGAAACACAAAAGCACATTCAGTCTGTTTTTTGAAGTCATTGGTTGAGACTGACTCTCTCTGTCCCTCTCTGCAGACCCAGAACATGACAAGTCAGACTGATTACTCAAAGGTGAGTGATGCTTCACACTTGCTGATTTAAAACATATTAATGGGAAACCTACTGTTATCTACATGATGTGTGAAATCAGTACAGTAGTGTAGTGGTATTATTGTTCAACTATTCAGAATTAATTTAACTACTTAATTAGCAACATCTGAATGTCTGATTAACTAAAAAAATTATGTAAATTTAAATGTAAATGGCATTGTGGTAAAACATTCCCACCATTCAGCACTCCATAATTTAAGTTGTGAAAAACAAATTTTAGATTTTTTTTTTGCCAATTTATTGAAATGGAAGAACTAAAACTTTACTCACTACTTTGGCAGCAGTAGCACTTTACTCAGTACTCACATTATCCACTCTTATTGGATAGTTTTCCCCTCCTGGATTTGGCGATTTTTTTTTGGGGCCATTCTTTTCTGCAGATTCTCTCAAGCTCTTTTTAGATGGGGGTGTCACTGGACAGCAATTTTCAGTTCTTTCCAGAGATGTTTGTTGGGGTTCGAGTCAGGGCTCTGGCTCGGCCACTCTAGGACATTCACAGGGTTGTCCCCAAGCCACTCCTGCTTAGAGTCATTTTCTTATTGAAAGGTTAACCTCATTTGGAGCCCCCAAGCACTCTGAATTAAGGTTTTATTAAAAGTGTTTCTACACTTTGCTCCATTCAGCTCTCCCCCCACCCAGAACAATCACCTTATCACATCCACTGAAAAACACCCCCCACAGCATGATGCTGCAACCACCATGTGTCAATTTAGCAATGGTATTAACCAGGGCCTTAATGTTCAGTTGGTTTCATCAGACCAGATAGTCTTGTTTCTCAGTTGGAGATTCCTGCAGGGGGGATTTCATGTGTTTCACTGAGGAGAGGCATTTGTAAAGCCACTCTGCCAGAAGCCGTTTAAAACCCCCCTCGAAGCAGCTTCCAGTGGAGGATACATGAGTGTATGTGTATACATGTCTGGGTATCCTGATTTCTGCACCTGCATTGGTACAAGGCTGTGAGCAAACCTACACCATACATATAATTAGTTTTTAAATTACAAAGGTTAAGATACAAGAAAAATAAGAACAATATGGCTTTCATCACAACATAGTTTATTCACAATTAATGCAGTTAAATGGACCGAATTGCTGTATATATGTGTGGCTCTATGCAGCAGCTGTGATTGGCTGGGCAATATTCAGTGTATGATGAAAGCGAGCGCTGTGATTTGCTTAGTTCATTTCTGTCAACATCTAATATGAAAGGAATCAGCTGTCCCATTTGCCCAATTACGGCTCCTTCCCTTCATTCCTCCTTCTCCTGTCCTCTCCTGGACTCCAGTAGCACCTGTCTCTGAGCTCTATGGGCAGTTATTTGCTCTGAAATGCATTGTTAAATGTGAGATTTTACATAGACAGGTGTGTGTCATTCAAACCATGTCTAATTGACTGAATGTACCACAGACTCCAATCAAGGTGAAGAAACTCAAAGATGATCTGAATGGATTTAGAGGCCCTCCAGAGCTACATTTCAAGTGTCATAGTAAAGTCTCTGAATACTTAAAGTGGTGCTTGACGGTTTCAAATTTATAATTTTGCATATTAATATAATTTTTTTTTTTTATATTTCTGCAGAAATTTTACCTAAAACTTTATCAGATTTTGACAAAAGACATAAAAGTAGGGAAAGAGAGTCAAATCTGATGAAGGAGACCTAAATATTTCACTTGCTTGTTTAGTTATTGGGGAAAATATTACATATTACATTTTTGTGGCAAAAGCATGTGATCCTTTGCATTCAGCATCTGGCGTGTGGCCCTAATTTTTGTCCATTCTTCCATACAAAATAACTTTAACTCTGTTATGTTGGTTTCGTCCCATGAACTGCTTGCATAAACATTTCTACTGGATTATGGTGAGGACTTTGACTTGGCCATTCCAAACCATTAACTTTATTTATTCTTATTGTTGTTGTCTTGCTGCTTGACCCACTTTCTCTTGAGATTCAACTTCTGTCCTGACAGTTTGCTGGTATAATTCAGAATTCATTGTTCCATCAACGATGGCAAGTCATCCTGACCCAGATGCAGCAAAACAGGCTGAAACCATGATACTACAAACAAACTGCTTCTAATTTAAATTGAAAAATCAATTTTGAGCTAATCTGTCCATGAAACATTGTTCCAGTAACATTCTGGCTTGTCCATGTGATCTGTAGCAAACTGCAGATGAACAGCAATGTTCTTTTTGGAGAACAGTGTCTTTCTCTAAGCAACCGTTATGAGCGTTTGGCCAAATGTTCGTGGGTGCCCCTTCTAATGCTTTCAGAAACTATAGTAACAGCTTAATTCAGCTACCCATTGCTGACACAGATGTGCAAATGCACACACAGTTTGTTTAGTCCCTGTAGAGAAGTACGGCCAGTACTCCATCATTCTTTTGTCTCTTAATGTGGTCAAGTTTTCACAGCCTTCTCTGGGCAGTAGAGACAGTTACTCCAACATGAAATATAGTACATATTATTATTACATATAGATACTGTTTTGTTTAGGTGTGTGTGTGTGTGTATTAGGTGATTAGAGGGTGTCTGCTGCGTGTAACTGATGGCAAGTTCAGAAATTTGGTTTCCAAAGTCACAGGGAGAAGGAAGAGAGAAGGCGAGACAGATGGAGGGATGAGAAGGGGGCGAGTGGGGGGGGGGGGAGCAGGAAGAGTGAGAGAGAATGAAGGGAGCTCAGGTCGCCGTGGAAACGGGATATTAGGGGATAGAGTGGCAGGTTTATTTGTAGAGGAGACAGGGAGACGGTGTGACAGCGACATCACAAGAGATTCTCCTTCATCAGGACACACACACTTACACCTCACACACACCCTGCTTAACCTTGCGCTCTCAGTTCAGGCAGTCTAAAGTGTGTTGTGTTACACACACGTAAACATGTGTTTGGGAGCATATGAAGAGTAAATCACAACTTTCTACATTTTTCTACAAGCATTTTAACAGTTTCATTCATTATTAGTGTTTAAAATTCCCCAAACTTTTTAAAAGTGGTCAGAAACAGTTAATTTGGGTAAAGAATCATATTTGGCAACAAACTTTTCATGGGACAATTTTTACTTAACTATTCACAGAAATTGACGGACTAGAGTATAATTACAGTCTTTATATTAATATTATTATATTAATTACATATTTTTGTGTTCAAGCAGGGTTTGTCTAAACCTGTAATTGTATATATTCTCTGTCAGCTTTACAAATCTAAATAAGGAGTGTTCTCACTCTGAAGTTGGGCCATGAAGAACCAACAGAACAATAAGAAATCAAAGTTTTAATGTTTTTATCATACTGAATTTGGACATGAATATGTTAAAAGTACAAGATCATTAGTTTTATATCAAACTGCACTTCGCATAACAAACTACACTTTGCTCTCTCTCTCTCTCTCTCTCTCTCTCTCTCTCTCTCTCTCTTTCTCTCTTTTATTTTTTATTTTTTTAATCTTTTTCTGTTTTTAACTTTAGGCCCATGAGGGCTCTTCAGCAAAACACATCTCAGAATTCATTTGGCAAAGTGGCCTCCAGCAAAACATGTTCTAACACAGCAGGAACTGAGAGTGTGTGTGTGTGTGTGTGTGTGTGTGTGTGTGTGTGTGTGTGTGTGTGTGTGTGTGTGTGTGTTTGTGTGTTTGTGTTTGTGTGTGTGTGTGTGTGTGTGTGTGTGTGTGTGTGTGTGTGTGTGTGTGTGTGTGTGTGTGTTTGGAAAGCTCTGGGAGTTTTCGTATTGTCGGCCTATTTCACTTCTGTACTAAATTCTGCTAATTTTTTAAAAAGTAGAACAGATAAATAACACTGCAGACCAAAATACTGGAAACAGCCAGTTTCCCCAAATTTCTGCATAGGTAAATGGTTAAGACTGCATACTGCAGAGCAATGTGCAATAAAGTGGCCCCAAAAGACATTATTAGTAGATTTTCCACTTTTTAATCATCACTAACATCACACATAAACTCAGAACAGGTGGGTTTGGATAGTAAATAAAATGGCCGTGTTTATAAAGAAACCTGAATGGGTAGGTTTCTCTAAAAGCAACCACAGTTGCACACCAAACCTTCCCACTCTGAATGTTCCTGACATTAATCACTGTTTAACTTTGTACACAAACCCAATGAAACACTCAGGCTGGTGGAGCATCTTAACTTGGAATCAGGTGAATCTGTGATTTGACCCACAGAGGATCTTGTTTGTCCCCCTACCTCTCCTCTCTCTCGTCTCCCTCCCTCTCACTGTTCTCACCTTGGGACTTGAAAATAAATGTGAAATGTAATGTTTTTCTCAGAAATTCTCAGCTCATAAAATAATGGTGGATTGGATGGGGAGGAGGTGTCTGTGTCTGCGTAAACACAATAAACATCCTAACTTTCTACTTTAATTAACACATTGCATGATTTATTAACTACCTGAGGGGGGCACTATACAACTGATGGAAGAACTGTTTATTCAAATTAAATAAAGGAATCCTGGGTTAGTCTTATTAAACCTGAACCACACCATTAGGTCCAAACCGCTGTGTTCGAACCAAACCATGAAACTGTTCATTGTGTTTCTGAACTGTATGTTAATCGTATGTTCTTTTGTCCTGTCCAGCTACGGAGACTGATCAAAATGGAGAATGGCGTGAGTCAAGCAGCCGACCTCTGCAGTTACCATGGAAACAAAGCACTGGAAGCCATCCGCCGTTTCCCAGCATCTGAGGCTCGATCAGCTCTGGAGAACATTGCAAGTGCCGTCATGAAGTTCTGAAGTTTCCTTCAGTGCAGGAAACATGGACATTGGAAACATTTCCTGCATTTCCAACCGGTCACAGTGTTTCCGATGTGATTCAGTTGGCCTTTTCCCACTCTGCCCACAAGCTTAACAGAACGTTAGCAGGAGTCAGTCAAAACACCTCCCATTAAAGGGTCTATACTTTAAAGAACTATACAAAATGTTTTGTTCATATATGGAAAATAGTGTTTAAACATCAAGTTTTTAATTTGTTGTCTTTTTCACAGATTTTTACAAATTTATTTATTATTTATTTTCAACACAATACAGGAAATAATATTCAGATCAGGTCAAATCACGGCAGAGATCGTTTGTAATGCTTGTCTCAAAGTAAGTAAGGAAAGTGTTGTAAAATAGGCATGTAAAAATAAATTTTTTTGGTGCCAAAAACAAAATTGAATAAGTTAAAATCAGGGAGAAAGAGGTGAAAACAAGGAAAACATAATAAGAGTCCTTTAAAATCGTTGGGTAAAAGTCTCATTCAACCTATGTTCTGTATAGACAAACTTAGCAGTATTTGTGGGCAGAGCTTGGAGATGGCAGCTCTCCAGAATGTTTTACAATCTTTTAGGTGCAAACTGGACTTTCAGAGAAGTGTGATACGAGATGAATGTGGAACCACGGTGCTGTATTGTGGGCAGTGGTTTGTCTGAGGCTTCCTATCACTGCAGGTGATGCAATTGTGGCATCTGCAGGCCGTGTAAATATCTCTGCTTCATTAACAAACTTCACTGTCAAATCAGTTACACTTTCAGATCACTGTAAGATTCCCAAGTGGTTCGATACACATTTATAAAGTGGTTTTGTTTGGAGTGTGTGGTCTCTGAGTGATTGGCTGGGTGTAGAGCACCTAGTGTATAATCGTGTAGTAACTTATGAAAAGCAGAGCTAGATCCATAGAAACTCACTGACCTATAGAAGTGGGCCACACATGAGCCTAAGGTCATCATACCCAGTGCTGCACGTGGGCTACAGGGTTATAACCCCCCTCCACTGGGCTCTGGGGTTCTCTGCAGGGGTTGATCTTCATCCAGTACTTTTGGGAAGAGTTGGAATGGCAAAACTGTTCATCAGCACCTTCTCACTGATTCTCTAATGTGGCTAAATGCAATCAAATCCACTCATTTCAGCACTCCAACATCTAGTGTAAAGCCTTCCCAGAAGAGTAGAGGCCTGTGGTTTACTTTCATATAGTGTGTAATGCAGTGTGCTGGAACATTGCTGTGAGGATTATTTTAATTGCATCCACAAGAGCATCAGTGAGGTCAGGTACTGATGTCCGATGACTGCAGCTCATCCCGATGGTACTGCATGGAGCTTGGTCACTCCAGAGAACATCACTTTTCCAGTGCTGGAATCTTAATACCTATCTAACACAGACTCATTAGGCAGAGGGACAGATTTTTGGGACCCCTGCTCATTCACTGCTTCTAACCCGAACCTCTAAAATCAAAAAGATTAAAAAGAGTTTATCCTGCTTGTTATGTCTTCCTCTGAACAGTAGACATTTTTACTTGATTTTGGAGCATTCCTGTGAAGATTTGATTGCATTTAGTGAGGTGAAGATATTGGATGATCATTACATCACCTCATCTCCATCTCCCCAACTCCTCCCAAAAGCACCATCATTCCAGAGAACACAGTTCCTCTGCTCCACAGCTCAGTGCTAGGGGGCTTTATACCCCTCTAGCCCATGCCTGGCATTAAGCACGGCAAGGCCTGTCATGATACTTTATCAAATTATTGTACAATAAATGGACATTTGGTTTACATATGTTCTTTGAGTTTAGGATATGTAGGATCAATAACTCTTCTGAAAAATGGTGTAATTTAATACTGTTTTATCACATTCGTAGCAGAAGTTCTAAAATGATCATTTTCTGTAATTATTTCTGAGCAAAATTAGTAATTGTGACAGGTCTGGGCATGGTGCCTGTAGGTTCATGTTTATTTGCTCCAGTGTCTATTGGCAATACTTTGTTATGGGAAATGGATAAGCTGTGTGTGTACATTTGCACATCTGTGTCAACAATGGGTGCAAGTTTTTAGGCAATGGAATCCATTCATTAGAGGGAGCTCTGTTCTGATCGGTTGCCAAATATTCAACTAATGGGCATGTCTAAACTACTGATGCAGTGGCCCTAGGCTAAAAGATGGATGCATAATTAAGCTGTTTTTTGTGACATCATATCTACACCTGTTTTACAGTGCCTTGTGAAAGTATTCACTCCCCGTGGCATTTCATGTTTTACAACCTCACGACTTGAATTAAAATTAATTATTTGAGGGTTTGCATCATTTCATTTACAGAACATGCCTATAACTTTGAACATTTGATTATTTTTCTGTGAAGCAAACAACAAATAGAAGGAAAATAACAGAAAACAGTGTGCTTAACTATTCACCCCCGAAAATGAATACTTTATAGAGCCCCCTTTAGTGGCGATTACAGCTGTACGCCATTTTGGATAAGTCTCTTTGAGCTTGCCACATCTTGACACTGGGATTTTTGCCCAAGGCATTGTCTCTCTGATTAACGCCCTCCTTGAACAGTCTGAGAGTTTTGGTGGGTGGCAGGTTTGTAGTGGTACCATGTTCTTTCCATTTGATGATAATAGATTTGATTGTACTCCGGGGGATCATCAGAAGAACTTTGTCCCTGACTAGTTTGGAGATCTTGTTCTTCATGATGTTAATTTGGTTAGTGGTGACTCTTGTTTAATAGTGTTGCAGCCTCTGGGGCCTTTCAGAAAAGGAGTGTATATACTGACAGATCGTGTGACAGGTTGTACACAGATGGTCAGGCGCACCAGAACTGTTTAGGTGCTTCATAGCAAAGGGGATGAATACATATACTGCACACACATGCTATTTTTCAGTTTTTTATTTACAACATTTTTTATATGTATATTTTTTATTTCACTTTACCAACTTTGAGGATTTTGTGCAGATGCATCACATATAATTCAGGAAAAAAAACCATTTAAATACAGGTTGAGATATAAAAAGCCATCGGGTTGAATACTTTCGCAAGGTACTGTACATTACTATTTGAGTATGTTTGATT
Source organism: Acestrorhynchus altus (assembly GCA_034509495.1). NCBI lineage: Eukaryota > Metazoa > Chordata > Actinopteri > Characiformes > Acestrorhynchidae > Acestrorhynchus > Acestrorhynchus altus. Next base: position 6,706,755 of record CM067506.1, on the reverse strand, counting down.
TTTCAAAAAAAATCAATATCATTAAAGCACATTTGAGGGCGACATTGTGTGTGTGTGTGTGTGTGTGTGTGTGTGTGTGTGTGTTTGTGTGTGTGTGTGTTGGAGGGTGGTGAAAGTGACTGATGGAGTGTTTGGAGTGTGTGTGTGTAAACATGAGTGTATCTGTGGCTTGGTGGATGCACAGATTTTGGGTTGTTGGATACTTTTGGACTGATAGTGTGAAGTGTTTGACCTGCCGCAGACATACACAGCAGTGCCCATGCGTGAGGGTGTGAGTTATGATTGTGTGTGTGTGTGTGTGTGTGTGTGTGTGTGTGTGTGTGTGTGTGTTGTGGGTGCCCAGGGCGTTCTTGCCGCAGCGCTGGCAGTAATAATTAATGAGTGTAGTGTGGGAGCAGGGCAGATGGGCAGGAAGTGCTCCGGTATCGATTAGCTCAGCCTAAGCAGTGGCGCCAGCCTGGGGGGCCTGCGGTTTCCCCGGCGACCGCACCGGGACGCTTGGGGTGTGAATCGGGACAGAGGGGTGTGACGGTCATCACCAAGTCCACTGAGCCTCAGATACACTCACACACACTCCAGGCACTCCATCAGCCACACACACACACACACAATCTGTCTCCCTCAAGTGCAATTTAAAGCATTCGGTAAGCAGAACAAATCGAATTCACTATGAAAATATGAAGCGAATGTTCATAAATATAAATATAAGCCTATGTGGACCCAGTTTGTGGTTATGATGTCACAAGAACCAGCTTATTTACATATATCATGTCAGCCTACAGCAGCTTTAACAGCAGAGTAGCCCCGCCCATTCATGCTGAAAAAGGCACTTTAACCTGGATTGCTTTTTGATGCTCTTTTACAAACACTACATGGACAGAAGTATTGAGACACTTATACATTACGTCTACAGGGCATTTGATGACCTCCCATTCTAAACCCATAGCCATTAATATGGACGTAGTGTCCCTTTGTGGCTCCAACAGCAGGTTGCAGAGCGTTCTTCTCTAATATGCTCCTCAGCACTCTGAGACCCCACTTTGTGACTTTACGTGGTCTGACCAGTTGCTTCAGTTCCTACATTCTTCCACTTTTCAAAAATACCACTCAGTTGATGGTGGAACATCTACGAGGGTCACCAACTAACCTGTTGCAGCAGTGGCTTTTTCAGTACCACACTGGAGTTCAGTCAGATAAAATCAAATCAACTTGATTTGTATTGTCTTTTTTACAACTGATGTCACAGAGCAGCTTTACAGAAATCAAGAATAAGATGATCAACAACACATGAATTAAAGGGTAAACAACCCACCTAAATCCATTATAGACTGACTGACCCTCCACCTTTTGGATCACTGACTCTTTTTTACTCGCATTTGTAAAAGCAGACATCATTGCTTGATTTTATACACCTGTAGCAGGGGGACTCAATCAAACACCTATATTCAACAATTATCAGGTGTGTCCCAATGCATTTGTCCAGAAAGTGTATCATTCTTAATGGCACAGTAACAAAAACTGTCAGAATCAGCATAAAGTATCTAAACTTGGTAAACAAAGTTTCTATCATTTTCCGCTTAAGCTGATTTGGGAATATAACTTTAAGAATGTTATTAGTGGATTTTAGTTCATTACAGATCAGTTCAGATTAGGTTGAATGGAGCAATACGTCCCTCATGCTATCCCATGAATTACACACTGTCAGTAAAATTCACTGTCCATTCTACACCCACTGCTCCTCCTACCATATTGGAGCACTTTGTAGTTACAGTCTGTAGTCCGTCTGTTTCTCTGTATACTTTATTACCCTCTTTTCACCCTGTACATCAATGATCAGTCAACGGATCAGACATAGCAGTGCTGCTGGAGTGTTTAAACTCTTTGTCCCCTCACTGTCCACTCTATTAGACACTCCAACCTAGCTGGTTCACAGTCTGTGTAGGTCATCCTCTAGTCCTTCATAAGTGCTCACAGAATGCTGTCAACTGGATATTTCTGATTGGTGGACTGTTCTCTGATTGAGGGGTTTAAACACTCCAGCAGCACTGCTGTGTCTTATCCACTTTTACCAGCACAGCACACAGGAACACACCACCACCATGTTAGTGTGATTGCTGTGCTGAGAATGACCCGCCACCCACATAACACCTGCTCTGTGGCGGTCCTGTGGGATCCTGACCACTGAAGATCAGGATCAAAGGAGGTCAACACCAGCCGTATCTGAAATTATGGCAGATTAATTTTTTAAACGGCTGCTTCCGAACTCTCCAACATATGATCACACATTTACTCTTTGACACTCTTCAGTACCTGCTCCGGTGAGCTTTGTGATTCTAACACCTTGACCAGGAGGATGGAAAACGCAGGTATTTAAGAGCCACAGAAAGTGGGCAAGCGCGTGCCAGGAAAGTAAACAAGCCCCATCATTCAGAAACAAACTTTATTTGAAGCCTTTTACTGCCCTCCCACCCTTGGCGGTGTTGTCGAGGCGCTTTGCTGGAGCTGGGAAGGCCCCTGGCCATCCATTAAACATTCAGCAACGCCAAGAGCGGACATGATAAAACTCCCAGGCGAAAGTGGAGAGGAGGAAAGTAAAGAGGCAGAACAGGACGCTGGCATTTCCACTCAAACAGCTAAATGGATCTTGATAGGACAGGGAAAACCCTAATGCTTCTGACTGAGGCTAACTTCAGTCCTTTTCCCGCTGATGTGGGGGAGATAGAGGTTAGAAGTGTAGTGCTGAAAGTGAGGCCTGAGCTACATAAATAGTTTGGTGAGAAATTACATTTTAATTCCATCTGACCTGCAGTTTCAACACTCTTTAGATGTTTTGGTGTTTGAAGTTTGCTTCTTTTGATGTTGAAGCACTGGAGTGATGAGGCTGAAATAAGGAAACTCATGTTTACTAATTAGCAAAGTTCAGTGATCAGCTTCTCAAACACCTTGACCATCAAAGACCAGCTTAGAGCATCTGAAACCAGCTACCAGTAAGAGCTGGGAAAGCTATGCTGATAAACAGAACTCTATGAATTGTATGGGTGGTCTTGCTGGTCATGCTGGTCAACCAACCATGCCTGATTCACCATTTTAGCAGAGTTCCAAGAACATTTTGGCCTAAAATATATTTTAAAAATCCATCATGGTGGAGGCATATATGCAAAGAGTTGTGAAGCAATTAAGTGTGTCTTAATTAATTAATTCATGGCATTTTTGTATTTTTCCTTCAGACAGGGTGTGTGTGTGTGTGACAGCAGGCCTGCCCAGACAGTCTATCCACCATCAGGTACACACACTCTCATATACAGTGTGTGTCAGTGTGTGTGGTTTGATGGCTGTTGGTATCATGGCTCTGGGTAATGTGATCCCGTCTGTTTTTGCTCATGGAGATGATTTTTGCGGTTTTGGCGATTCACAGCAACCCGAGCAGTCTGATGACATGGTGGCTGCTCTTCCATGCACCGAGGCAGAGAGAGAGAGAGAGAGAGAGAGAGAGAGAGAGAGAGAGAGAGAGAGAGAGAGAGAGAGAGAGAGAGAGAGAGAGAGAGAGAGAGAGAGAGAGAGAGAGAGAGAGACAGAGAGAGACAGAGACAGAGACAGAGAGAGACAGAGACAGAGAGGGTGGTGGGTGAGGGCTCACGGGACAGCAGAACCACCTCAGGCTCAACTGTGCGTCATTACAACACACACACACACACACACACACCAGGAAAACCATCACAAACCAGTGCTCCAAGACCAAAGAAACTTCCATAAATATTACTTCTAGGAATACTCCAATGGTTAAAGGGGAGATGTGTAATCAAATCCTCACAGCAGTGTTCCAAAATCCACACAAGCAGGATAAACTCTTTAATACACTTGATTTTGGAAGAAACAATAAATGAGCATTTTTCACAATGCTTTCACAATATACAGTTCATGTGGAAAGTATTCACAGCATTTCACTTTTTGCACCTTTTGTTGTTACAGCTTTATTCCAAAAATGGATTCAATTCATTTTTCCCTCAAAGTTCTACACACAATACCTACGCCCCACAACGATAAGTAAGAAACATTTCTTTTAAATCTTTGATAAGATGTTAAAAATTAAACACAAAACCATAACATGTGCATCCTACAACATGATCGTCCTTCAGATGTTTCTACAGCTTAGTTGGACACCTGTGGTGAATTCAGTTGATTGGACATAATTTGGAAAAGTAGATACCTGTTTATATAAAGTCTCAGTAGACAATAGTACATGTCAGAGCCGCATACCACATGGTAGTCTAATGAACTGTACAACCACAGCATTGTATCGACACATCTGGGAGGGTACAGAAACATTTTTTGTTACTGAAGGTCCCAATGAGGACAGTGGTCTTCATCATCCATAAATGAAATAAGTTTGGAACCACCAGGACTCTTCCTATAGCTGGCCTAAAGGAAACCAGACACTGGTCATCACCTAGCCAATACCATTCCTACAGTGAAGCATGATGCTGCAGCATCATGTTGTAGGGATGTTTGGAGCAGGAACTGGGAGACTAGTCAGGGTTGGGGAAAGATGACTGCAGCGATGTACAGAGACATCCTTGATGATAACCTGCCCCAGAGCACTCTGGACCCCTCAGACTGGGATGAAGGTTATCTTCCAATGTGATTAGCGACCATGGCACACAGCCAAATCTCAGAATGCCTCTTGAGTGGCCCAGCCTGAGCCCAGACCTGAACCCGGCTGAACATCTCTGGATATCTAAAAATGGTCAGGAGCTGAGAGGTTCTTGTAAAGAAGAATGGGAGAAACATTCAACAACAGGTACCAACCTTGTAGCATCGTAGTTAAAAAGACTTGAGGCTGCAATTGCTGCAAAAGGTGCTTCAACAAAGCATTGAATACATTATTTGTTTTATTTTTAATAAATGTGCAAAGATTACAAACAGACATTCTCACTTTGTGGGGGGGAATAGTGTAAAATTAATTTAATCCATTTTGGAATTAAGCTGTAACATAAAATGTGGAAACAGTGAAGTGCCATGAATACTTTCAGGGTACACTATGATTGTATCTGGCACCAAGATGTGTCAGCTAGTCCTGTATATTGTGAGGCTACGTAACCCTATAGCTGAGGGTGTTTTTTCATAACCATTTATAATATTTAATAAGTAAACTGTCAGTATTTTTTATGAGAAATTTGCTAAAATGTCATTAATAATGACAATCAGCAGGCTGATAATTCTAGGAAAGAATGGTTTCAGTTCGCTCATCTGTAGATTCACCAGTTCATGGCCATTGTAGTTCTATGACCCTGGAAACATTAGTGAGATCCACGCTAAATGTAATTATTGAGCCTATTTTGTGTGTGTGTGTGTGTGTGTGTGTGTATCACTGTGTGGAGGAGTTAAATGCAGAGGACAAATTCTCGCAGCAGCACAGTGATCCATGAACATCTTTACCTGCCTCATAGTGTGTAGATCCCCATCCATTGAGGTATGGACTCCATAAGACCTCTGAAGGTGTCCTGTGGCACCAAGGCATTATAGCAGATCCTTTAAGTCCTATAAGTTGTGAGGTGGGACCTCCATGAGTATCAATGAGCCTTAGGCACCCGTGAACCCAAGATGTGCTTCATTGCAGTACTTTTGGCAGGTAGTGTCCACTGCATACCAGGAACACTGCACAACACCTGTCTGATGTTTTGGAGGTGTTCTGACAGAGTTATCTAGAACATCATAGTTTAGTTCTGGTCAAAGTGTCACTGATTCTTTTGCATGAGGTGTTCATTTTTTCCTGCTTCAACACATCAACTTCAAGAAAGATTGCTGCCTGATGGCAGGTGCCACTGGTAATGTTTTCATGTCAATTACTGGTTTGCTATAAACAGGTTCCAGTGAAGGGTGGATGTACCAGGAACATGACTGCATCAATACTGTGACTTACAATGAGTTAATAGGCTTTAACCACATAATTGTGTCAGACTAAACTTAATATGAGACATTCATTTATCTTCAACCATTATATGGTGTTAATATTCTGTGTGTGTGTTAAAATATCTCTGTCTAAGACAGAAATCAGTTTAAATGACACATTAATGAGGAATGTTGAATTAGTAGTGCTGGGTTCCGGGGCTCTCCAGTGATGATATGGCCCACCGCGTCCCCACCCTGTCGCAGGCCTCCCTCCAGCCCTGGCTCGCTTCAACGCTTGATGGATCCGGCAACCACACTGTAATGTCACACAGCTCCTCCATTACCTGAATAATGAGCTTCACCTAAACGCATCACACCTTTACAAGCTCGCTGAAACAGACGCTACTAATGTGCTGCCACGCCACATTGACCACAGAGGACTATAAGTTAATCGCACAGCAGGAGAACATTGAATACTGAAGATGTTCTGCAGATGAAGGCTTTCCCCATTTAACGGCAATGAGACTAATGTGCCTGCCTATTTCAATCCCACTTTACTGGTCATGAACATATGACTAAAAGAAAAGGACATACAGGGGCAGGTCATCTCTAAATTCCAGGTCACTTCTGAATTCCAGGTCACTTCTGAATTCCAGGTCATTTCTGAATTCCGGGTCACTTCTGAATCTCTGGTCATTTCAGAATTCATGGTCATTTCTGAATTCCAGGTCATTTCTGAATTCCAGGTTATTAGAATTTCAGGTTACATTAAGTTATTTTGAATTATTGGACAGTTTATTCAATTATTGGACAGTTTATTCAATCAGATTTTTGTTGTGCTATTGTTTGTAATAAAAGCATTTTTTGTAAATTAGCAGTACCCTAAAACCTGCATCTTGCATTTCTCAAACAAGCCCAATTTGGTGGAAAATCCACGAACCTGGCAACCAGGTGTGGCTCATAATACTGACCTCAGCACCCTTTGTGTGGACTGAAGTAAGCACTGTGTAAGGGATTTACATTGTAAATAATATCTTTGGGGTCCAAGACAGCTTCCAGTTTATGGGCTCAGATAAAAACATTACTTAATATCTTGGTGCAGTTGCCTCTGAGGTGAACAGATGTAATTCAGAAGAATAACCTATTAAAATAGTGAGTAAGTATGGATATGTGGAGCTCTGTGTATTGAATGGTGCAATTTACTTTATGTTTATGTTTTTAAGAAAAAATTTAATGGTTATGATTCAGAACTAACTAACACAGCATTTTCGATTGTTACTATGATCTAACTAAGTAATATTGTGCAGAAAACATTTATACTAACATACAATGGAACACAAGCAACATTAAGCTCTGAGCAGCAGAGACACTAAAATGCCACCTACTGGTTATTTTAATTGGTTATTGTCTGAACCAATTGTGTTTGTTCTGCTTCAGATTCAGAGCTGCCTCCAGAACAGGCTTGAGTAGTGGTGGGCAATACTGCAAAAATTGGTATGGATCTGATACCAAGTAAATATAGGACCAGTATCAGTATCCTTATCAGTCACCATTACTGATACCAATACCTTTTATTAATAAATACAGACCTATATTCATTTCCATAACCACTGTATGGTTGTAATTTTGCTTATTGCAATTTGTTAATCAGTGCTCACTAAACCTGGGATGACATCCTTTTAAGAAAAGAAATGTGTTAAAGTGATAAAACATGAATTATGTACAGAACTGTAACTGGAGGATACTATGGTATTTGTTGAGAAACAACAAAAGCCTCCTTTCACTGCAATTCTCTGATTAAAGAGAAACAAATCTATATTACACAGGAGAACATTAGAGAATACCAGGAGATATGTGAATTGGAGAAAGAACAATACATTTTATAATGAAAACAAATAATACTGATTTAGATACTAATTATTAGCATGATTACTATTACACAATAATAATAATAATAATAATAATAATAATAATAATAATAATAATAATAAATTGATGTTGCATCTGCACCAAACAGCCTTCTTGCACACATTACATTTTGTCATATTTATATTTTCTGCTGTAAAATTAGACTGCACTCGTTTTTCTCTCTGCCAGGCCTCAGTGCAGTCTACTTTAACTGTTTGCTCAGTCACATGACATGGCATGACATGGGGTGGAGCAGGGGGAGGTGGGCAGGAGAATAAATGTGTGCCTGAAAGGAGATTACTTTAAGACATTTGGTATGTTAAGATATATATATATATATATATAATATATATATATATTATATATATATATATATATATATATATATATATATATATATATATTAAACAGATAAAACATTGAAACCTGCCAGATGAAGTGAATGAACATTTATATTCTAGTTCCACTAAAACCTGTCATGATCTGAATATATGTAGCAGCAATTGAACGGTCAGTTCTTAAACTTTATGAGTTGAAGTAGGAAAATGGGACAGGAGAAAGAATCTGAACCATGATGTTCTAGATGATGGTTCAAGAACATCTCCAAAACATCAGGCAGGTCTTAAGGGGTGTTCCCGGTATACAATGCTCAGTACCTACCAAAAGTGCTCCAAGGAAGGACAGTTGGTTTCATGGGCACCCAAGGCTGATTGATATTCAGGGAAGCGCCACCTGACGACTTAAATCTGCTGTAGTATCTTCCCTGTAGTATACGTTCTGTATTATCTGTTCTGTAGTATATGTTTGGTAGTATCTGTTCTGTGGTACCTCTCAAGCTCCATCAGATTGGATGGGGGGCGTTGGTGCACAGCCATTTTTAGATATCTCCAGAGATATTCAATCGGGTTCAAGTCTAGGCTCTGGCACTCGAGGACATTCACAGAGTTGTCCTGAAACCACTGCTTTGTTATCTTGGCTGTGTGATTTGGGTTGCTGTCCTATTGGAAGATAAACCTTCATCCCAGTCTGAGGTCCAGATGTCTCTGTACATCACTGCAGTCATCTTTCCACTGACCCTGACTAGACTCCCAGTTCCTGATGCAGAAAAACATCCCCACACCATGATGCTGCCACCACCATGCTTCACTGTCAGAATGGTATTGGCTAGGTGATGAGCAGTGTCTGGTTTCCTCCATCTGATGCTTGGCATTCCGTTCAAAAAGTTCAATCAATCAAGTTCAATTTTTGTTTCTCATGGTTTGAGAGTCCTTTGGTGCCTTTTGGGAAACTCCAGACAGGCTGTAATGTGTCTTTTACAAAGGAATGGCTTCCATCTGGCTACTCTACCATACAGGCCTGATTGGTGGAGTGCTACAGAAATAGTTTTCCTTCTGGAAGGTTCTCCAAAGAGCAACATTGGAGCTCTGTCAAAGTGACTATTGGGTTCATGGTCACCTAATTGACCACGGCACTTCTACCATGTTCACCCAGTTTGACCAGGCAGCCAGCTCTAGGAAGAGTCCTGGTGGTTCCAAACTTGTTCCATTTACAGATGATGGAGGCCACTGTGCTCACTGGGACCTTCAATGCAGCAGATGTTTTTCTGTACCCTTCCCTAGATCTTTCTTGATACATTGCTGTCTCAGAGGTCTACAGTAATTCTGTAGACTTCATGGTTTGGTTTGTGCTCTGAGACACACTGTCCAAATCATGTCCAATCAACTGTCTTTACCACAGGAGTCCAGTCAAGCTGTAGAAACATCTGAAGGAGGATCAGTGGCAACAAGATACACCTGTCTTCAATTTTGAGTGCCATGGCAAAGGCAAGTTATTTTACTTGTGTTCCATTTTTAATACATTTACAAAGATTTCAAACAAACAAACTTCTGTGTAGAATCCTAGAGTCAAAATTGAATTGAATTAATTTTGTAACATAACAAAATGTGCAAAAAGTCAAGTGCTGTGAATACATTCCAGATGCACTGTACCTGCCCTGTAGTACCAGATACTACAGGACACGTTTATACCTGAATTCACACTATTATAAACCATGTCTGGATCATTTTGGACATACTGAATAAAAAATCTTGTAATTGTCTGTAAGTTTACTGATACACTAGTGCAGGGGAATGCAATCCCAGTCCTGGTGCCACAGGTTCCTGCACAGTTTGCTGATTTCCCTGCTTTAACAGACCTACTAAACCTGGTAATTGATTGGTTAATTGAATCAGGTGTGCTTTAGGAAAAGAAAACTGTGCAGGAATCTGTCAGTCCAGGACCAGAATTGTCTATTCTTGCACTAGTGCATCTCAGGATAATAGAACATTATGAAAAGTTCATTTGTTGCCATAATTTCTTTAGAAAGAGGGAAACTCATTTTATATTCATAACAAATCTGAATAAATGATTAAATGACTAACCATACAGTATCAACATTATATATATTAATGAATGCAATTTTTCACAATATATAAATTCTCTGAGATCCACCAGTTAACTTGTACTTCAGCTCAGGTCCACTGGAGGGCAGTGGCTGAAAGGGAAAGCAGGTATAGTGCAGTTTAATGGAGCTGAGCACACTGCCGCAGAAGCCATTCTACATACAGCAGAAATTCATTCTGCATATTAATGACTCTGAACTTCATTCTCAATGTCTTTACAACTTTCTAACTCACTTTACACTCTTTGTCTAAACCAGTCCTACGTGGTGAAGGTGGTTGAAAACTGGTCAACCAGGCGAACACATACCCTGTGCTGTTGTAAGCTCTCCTTCTTAACCTTTGACCAGCATCATGTTTGTTTATCTGGTCATCAAGCCAGTCGTACAAGTTGACTGGCTTGATGAGGCTGGTTTGGTCAAAGCAATTCATACTGGTCAACCAGCTTACTGGTCAAGCTGGTTGAATATTTTGAGGGTTATTTATTGTTATATTTCCATGGATTTGTTGAACAGGGGTGTCCTTAATGGAACTGTATCAGTGACGCTGGTTGTGAGCCTTAATGCTTGGTTTACTGGGGTTTAATCCTGCAGTCGTTCACAACTGTACCACGTCTCAGTTGCACTGTGTTAACAGGTAGTCTGAGTGAGGGTCAGTCTGGGTCAACCTGGGCTTCAGCTCCCGGCTGACAAATCCTTCTCAGCTCAAACTGGTCAAGCTCGGTGACCAGCTTAGTTCTTGGCTGGTATAGGACATGCTTTCATTCGCTGGATGGTTTACGTGGACATGACAAATATAATCATCCAGTATATCCAGTCTGCTTGACCAACATAACCAGTTTGAGTAGTATTACGACCACACTCTTGGACCAACTGGTTGACTACTATAACCACTATGACCAGTATGACCATCTTTCCAAGATGCTGATTGGGAGCCAAACTGGAAGCTTCGTCCATCAGATATCAGCTGAGGGCATCTAAACCAGCTTCATAAATCAGGCTTTTGCCCCCCAGTTCTAATGCATATGGAATCCAAGGTACTCAAACTACTTCAACCTGCTTTCGTTGGATTCCCTCCTTCTCCTAGGATTTGAAACATTGCTGTGAGGATCTGATTGCATGCAGCCACAAGGACCTTACTAAGGTCAGGAGGTTGCACACCTCATCAGTCACGGGGCCTCCAGGGAGTCCTATTCTATTGGCAGCACTTCTCTGCGGGGACAAGCGCTGTGTGTGTGCATTTGCACATCTGTGTCAGCAGCTTATGAGTAACTGAAGGGACGCGTTGGACCAGGAGCGTCGGTGCGGGCTGGGGAACCCGCGGCTGACGGTTCTAGACTCGGTTAAAGTTGCACTTTGTTTGTCTCACGCTGCTTTTGCGCACTCCACAGCCACGCGCGGCTGTGCGGAAGTGACACACACACACACACACACACACAGCAGCGTCACGTCACGCGAGAGGGCAAAACACACGCACGCACGCACGCAGGCGCGCGCGCGCGCGCACAGGCTGGGAAACACGCAGGGCTGTGAGCCGCGGCGCGAGCCGGAAAGGTGAGTTTGGGCTCGCGCGCGTGGGTGCGCGTGCGCGAGCGACCGAGAGGGAGAGAGAGAGAGAGAGAGAGAGAGAGAGAGAGATATATCTTAGGTTGGTGTTTCTCACGCGCGCGCACGCGAGACTTCCTCGCGCGAGGGGTGGGGGAGAGAAAACACACACACACACACACATTGGTGTTTGTGCCCACGCTAGAGGGGCTGGCGTGGGCTGTGGGGCTGTGGGGGTCGTCCCAGGGTGTCGACCCTCTTTGCGGCCGGGCTTCGTGGGCTTTTTGGTGGTGGAAGAATGAGGAAGTGGACTTGCTGGACTGGCCGGAGGTGGTGGAGGTGGGGGGTGTTGTGGAGTAGCGCCCCCATCACAGTGTGGCGAGACTCGGCATTGCAAGCGCGGAGAAGTGGAGTCCGGCGCTGCTGCAACCCCCCTCGGCCCCCACCCCCCCGCACACACACCTTTAAACCGAGGGTGTCCCCTCATTTCATACCGTCTCATATCGTTATAAACACACACTCAGACACAAACCCACTCACATTTCTCTCCACTGGTGTCGAGTGGAAGCAGGCGGTGGTTGTCATGACGACCACACAATTCCAGCCATTTTATTCACTAAACATTGTTTACTAACCATCAGGGAACCTCCACGTGTTTCCTGAGCTTACTGTGGAATGGTGGTGATGGTAAAACGGGCAAATCTGAACAAATGCCCTTTTATTGGGGACTATTTCTAGCCACAGAACGCCCTGTAGAATGTATCCCTCCACTGTTTTAAAGATATGCCATTTAAAGTAGGTTTCAAACCTTAAATCCTCTCCAATTCTCTCATTTGGTGGTAAAATAGGGGCAAATCTGGACAAGTGCACTTTTATTGGGGACTTTCTAGCAAAAGAACGCCCTGTAGTATGTATTCCTTGGGAATTCCTTGGACTTTTCTCCAATCATTTGACGAAAGGAGAGAGAAGAATTGAACGAGATGTTGATATTTGGACTAAAATAGGTTTTAGACCCTAAATCCTCTCCAAATGGTGTGTTGGGCATCAGGCAGTGAAATCATAAGCATTAGGTGTCCTAACTTTCTGTGAGGGAGCTTTTAGAGGTTCAGTGGTCTGCCTCCATTCACCACCACCGTGAACAATTCTGACCGGGTCAGGTTCTCCAGAACAGAGCGTGTCACACCAAACACACTTAAATCAGTATAAGAGGCGTCATTCAGTCCAAATATCGGCCACTTGTTCAATTCTTCTCTCCTTTCGAAAATAGATTGGAGAAAATTCCAAAGAATTCCCAAGGAATTCCCAATTTACTGAACACCATTGCCTAAGGAAAACCTTAGGGGAACTAGTTATTACTCCCAAGTGGCCAAAATTGAACTTTTTGGACAGGCAGATGACAGGTAAAGCAGAATTCCCTACAGTTGGGGAGGGTTTTCACTTTTACACCGTCTTTGCCTTTGAGTGCTTTCCAGGTTTCTAGCTCAGTCTGCTTATTTCTCTTGGTTTCTGATGTCTGTATTTTAGATTGCAGGGAGGAATTTGTGTCCTATTCTATTGGTAGTACTTCTCTACAGGACTAGACAATCTGCATTTGCTCATCTGTGTCACTGAATGCATTCATTAGACGAGGTGTCCAGTTTACACCCTTTGTCTCAGTACGGGCTAAAATCAGCAGCTGTGGGATCTAGACTTAAAATTTCTTCTCTGCTTGTGCATGCAGGTTTTATATGTCTTCAGAGTTTTATATGGAATGTTGATGGTGGTAAATAGTGGCAAATCTGATCATTGTTTGGGGGCTATTTTTTGCCGCTTTATCTCTCCACTATTTTAATGATATATGATTTAAAAACGAACTTCTGAAGGCAGGAAATAGTTGGATTGTATGGGGTGCATTAGGGATGAATCTAATGTCTGCATGAAGGTAGCTCTCCAGGAGCAGGGTTGATGACTTCTGGTCTATACCTAATAGTATTAGTGTTTAGTACACAGTTGAGGCACAGAATTTTTATAAAGCTTTGAAATTTCACCTGGTCAGCCACTCATTGTCAGCTGTACACAGTACAACTTGTTGACTGAAAAAGACACCATTCTCACTATTACATTAGCACTAAAGCTTAACTGGTGTCATGTATTGTCATGATGTACTGATATATAATGGACATTTTATTGTGCATGGTAACATTCGGGGCTTTGTTTACACTGGTGTGTTTGTCTCTGTGCAGGAAATGAGCTCCTCGGAGCATGGCGTTAACACAGACGGAAGTGGATCGGATAAAGGTGAGAGACAGTTTGAATCAGTGAGTCATTCCAGGTTGTGTTCAATGAAGTGGCGTATAGAGGTTTGAATGTTCAGCTTTCTCAGATTTAGATTACGACTCTGAATAAACAGCGCAGGACTCCTGAGTGTTCAGTACTGAGGAGGTCACAACTAAACATGCTTTCTCTTCTCCTTGTCAGAGGTTAAGGTCGAGAAAGACACAGAGGTCAGTGCTGACCGAGAGAAGACACAGTGTTTGGAGGGAAGGTCTTCTGACAGCTTTTCCCGAAGGCTTGCTAAAAGATCAGCATCACACATAAGCTTAGACGTCCTTAATACAGAGCAGTACCGGTCAACCTGCAGGAAGAGGGCGAAGGTAAGTCTGTAAACAGGCTTATTCAGAGTGGGTTTGGTGTGAAACCCTCTGTTGTAGAGAACCTCACCCAGTCAGAACTGGTAATATTGGTGATGAATGGAAGCAGATGTCTGAAACTGTAAAAACTCAATTTTTTTACTGTACTGGACTTAAAAACACAATCGTGACTGACTACAACAATTATATTACCATATTTTCCGGACTATAAGACGCACCGGAATATAAGCCGCACCCGCAAGGTTTAAAAAAAAACCTGGAAAATAACATATATACGAAGAAAAAGCTGCACCTCATTATAAGCCGCATGGTTTAAAGTGTGGAAAAAAGTAGTGGCTTATAGTCCGGAAAATACAGTACTTTTATACTTCTTTTTTTCATTGTTTTTCATTTTTTCATTCATTAACGCTCTTGTGGCTGAATGCAATCCAATCCTCAAAGCACTGCCCCAGAATCTAGTAGAACGCCTTCCCTGGACTGAAGAGACATTAATTCTGACAAAAGCAGAATAAACTCTCTACAGTATGTACCCTTCATTTCAGAAGAAACAATGGATGATCAGGTGTCCAAAGACTTTTGCTCCCACTCTGAAAAACTGAATTAAAATCATTATACACAAATAGTAGGAGCCATATTATTGACAAGCCCATGCCTCCGTTGAATGTAAAAAACGTTCTAGTTTTTACCCTTAAGTCTTAAAACTTACTCCAAAGCACTTTTAACCTGAACTGTCTTAGAAAAGTGTGTATCTGTTGCTGTTTGACTAATAACAACAAAGAACTACTCACAGCTGCCTCTCTGTTTCTCTCTTTAGATTGTTGAAAACCTCCAAGATGGTGGCTCAGACGACACATCCAGATCGCATGGCCTTCGCTCATCTCCCCAAGATAGAGCCATCTTGTCATACCGGAAACCTTTGTACAGCATCTCCCATCGTATCACAGAGAAGAAGGCCACATCCATCCTGGACCAGCATGGACAACATGAGTCTGGGGTCCGTGTGAGCCATAATGGCATCATCTTCCCAAAACTGGGCAGCCCAGAGGAGCACAGTCGCTTTGAGTCCACCTCTGCTGCAGAATCCACTGCAAGCACTGTGTCCACTGAATCTAATCTGTATCCGCTCTTTGAGAAGATGTTCTTCATCCTCAATTCTCTAAACTCGAGCATGACCCAGCTGCATAGTAAAGTGGACCTCCTGTCCCTGGAAGTGACCCGTATTAAGAAGCAGATCAAGCCTTCAGATATGTCTATGGAATTCCAGCCTCCACCAGAGTACCTCTTGACAAGTGAGGAGCTGGCTCAGTTAATGGAGCAAACCTCCAATGCTGGTGATTTGGGTTGCAGGCTGCTAGTCCAACTGTTCCCAGAGCTTTTCACAGCCAAGGAATGTGCACATGGTTGCAAATCTTGTGGCATCACGAGTAAACACACCCTGGATTCTTTGCACCTTCAGCTCATTCGCAACTATGTGGAGGTTTGCTACCCACTGGTCAAGAATGGAAATGTTTGGCAGACAGAGTGCCTCCTGCAGATCAATGACTTTTTCAATCGTTTCTGGGCTCAGAAGGATATGGAGAGTGGGCAGATGTGTGGGAAACAAACTCCTGTGGTCCTTGGGTTTGATGTGGTCCAGAATCATGGCTGTCATTTTATCAACGAGGATGGGCAAGATGAAAGACTCTCACTAGACTCTGGAGAGAACAGCAACAACGATAGTCATCTTGGCAATGCCAAAACTGATTTTGTCTTTGATACCCAAGAGACTGGTGAGGATCCTGATGACATCACCTCACCTGAGGACTTTGTCATATTTCTTTTGAACAGACTCTTTCCAGAAGTGTTTGAAGAGGGTAGACTGCCTGAGGGACACAGCACTGTGGGACAATTGATTGTTGGTTCAGACAGATTGGATGTTATACGTAAGTACATGGAGGCGAATTTTCCAGATATACCTGAAGATACTTGG
Source organism: Acestrorhynchus altus (assembly GCA_034509495.1). NCBI lineage: Eukaryota > Metazoa > Chordata > Actinopteri > Characiformes > Acestrorhynchidae > Acestrorhynchus > Acestrorhynchus altus. The sequence goes on along the minus strand of CM067506.1, from coordinate 6,690,377 downwards.
TTGCAGTTGTGTGTCCAACGTATGGAGGAAGCTCTTGAGAATGCATCAACCAATGGCAGTAATCAGGATAACAACCGGGAGGACAGCTTCGACCCTTCTTGCCTGCCTGAGGACATCTCTGTTGTCAAGATAAGTGATCTTTGTGACTATGAGAAACCAAACCGCAGATCTAAGAAGTCTTGGCTAGAACCTGTTGACTTTGAGCAAATTGATATCCCGTCTCCTGATTTTGATGTTCCTCAAGAGTACCTTCTCACCAAGGAGCAGCTAAAGAGCATCTACAACAGCAGTCTGTCCATTGGAAACTTTGCTTCCCGTCTCCTGGTCCTCATGTTCCCTGAACTTTTCACATATGAAAATGCACGGAAGCACTACAACTGCAGTGGTTCTTTGGGCAAGAAACAGTTGGATCCCGTCCGGGTTAGTCTCATTCGCCATTATGTCCAGCTGCTCTACCCTAGGGCCAAGAATGACCGTGTGTGGACCCTTGAGTTTGTTGGCAAACTAGATGAACGGTGCAGGCGAAGGGACACAGAGCAGCGGCGCTCATACCAGCAACACCGTAAAGTTTCCACGCCTGACCAAGAGCCTGATCCGAGGGACTTTGGGACTGCTAGCCAAATCAACCCTGTGAACCCAGAGCGTGTGAAGGAGGACTTTGAAGTACCCTCACTACCACCCGAGAAAAGTAGCAAAGATTTCTGCAAAATCCCCCTTGAGGACCTCACAGTGTCCGCCCCGGACTTTCCAGTGCCTTCCACCTACCTGCTTTCAGATGCTGAAGTTCGAGAAATAGTTCAGCAGAGTCTGTCTGTCGGGAACTTTGCTGCCCGCCTTCTTGTGCGCCTCTTTCCTGAGCTCTTCACACAAGAGAACTTGAGGCTTCAGTATAACCACTCTGGTGCCTGCAACAAGAAGCAGCTTGACCCTGTGCGCCTCCGGCTCATCCGCCACTATGTGGAGGCTGTGTATCCCGTGGACAAAATGGAAGAGGTTTGGCACTACGAATGTGTACCTAGCATTGATGAGCGCTGCCGGCGTCCAAATCGCAAGAAATGCGACATTCTGAAAAAGGCCAAGAGATCTAACAGCACTGTGTCATGATAATAACAAGAAGCCATTAGGCCTCCGTTTTTTTTTTTGTTCTTATATTTTACACAAACGTGTATTTTTTTTTGCACAAGTCCATAAGCTGAAGCTGCATAGCAAAACTTCTACAATGCCCTTATTGAGGTCCAATCACGTAGGATGAGGCCAAATCTGGTCCTTGTACAGGATGTTTGTAACATGTAGCTGCAACACCCGACAGGGAAGTTCTCTTTGAAGACACTGTCGATCGATAGCCACATATTAGTGTTATTATTATTATTATTATTTATATGCCAAACAATTGTTGTAATTCTAACTTCTAATAGATAAGCTGTCATAGCCTTAAACTAGTAAATAAAGATGTATAAACATTTATCTTTAGACAGTATAGGTCACTTTAGTCAGGGGAGGGGGGACAGAGATATGTGATATATATTTTTGTTTTTAATTAATTGTAGCAATTGTTGCAGCACTGGTCTTTTTCTAACTATGAATCTATGAGCATATGTCTTACCTGCAGTCTATATTAAGATATAGAAACAGATTGTCACTATTTTTAAATAAAACTACATTTGTGCAGAAACTGATCTGATGTCTGAAGGCTGTGTTAGTTGACGTTAAAACATGAAACAGTTAGGACACTAGGAGACACTTCTTTAGTCGTTTTGTGTTCTGCTCTTGGGCTGACCTTTCAAAAACGTATTTTTCCACTTATAAATTATCTTCCAGACAGTGAAATGGCTGGTTTCTAATTGTTTTGAAATCTTTCCAAGTCTCATTTCTAAGTCCATACTCATCTGCTTCTACATCCTTTCTGGAGACCTCAGAGAGCTCTTTGGATCTGGCCATGGTGATCTTACTCACTTCAGCAATCAAGAGCAAACTAATGTGTGAAGTTTAAATAAACATGCTCCCTGAGAATCCTGGCCACATCTTAATCATTTGCAGCTAATGTCCTGCACCTGATTCTAAGTTTAGACAATTTAAGTATTAGAAATGTGGGGGTCTTCTATTAAATCCATGTCTCAGTGATTTTGATTGATTTTCTTTCACATTTGGACACAAAGCAAAAATAGCTGCTTCAAATCAGTTTTATTCACTGCAAAAATTTTACAAAAATATGTGGAAGGGATTGTATGAATTCAGCAAGGAGACGGAGCATGTTGAAAGTGATACTGCTCTTAACTGTACTTTAAGACCCATAATGTATGACATTTGACGGCATGAACAATGCACAAAGAAAATGGTTCTTAAAATCAAGGGTATTAGCTGGGACTCAATGTAATGTTTATTCTAGCCATGTCCAAAAAATTATACCTTTTCTAAGATATTTAGAAAGGAAAGTTATAGTTCTTTTTACACCTGGACAATAAGAGGATTCTAAGCAAGGGATTTATAATAGGTTCATTAGTAAAAAAAAAAGCATCCCTTGAAATAGATGAGCTAACACTAAGTTGCCATTAACCCATACATGCATGTGCGGATTTCAGCGTACACTCTTAATAAAGAAGCTTCAAATGGTTTGGGTGATGCAGTATTATTATTATTATTATTATTATTATTATTATTATTATTAATAATAATAAACCTTTTCCTTCCATTATGAGCCATAACAGAAGCTTTCAGTCTGCTTTCAGGGTGATTATTTTCTGGAGTCAATTTAAACAATTTAAAGCACCTTTATTTTAAGAGTGCAGAGCTAGGCTAGATGACAATGGTTTATTAATATATACAATATTTTATTATTTTGAAAAAGTACAATTGATGGGCAATATGGCAAAATACCCCACAATATTTAAAGACATTTTTAAGATACAGGCAAACAAAATGCTTTAGCAACATCAAATGTGCAGTTGGTCTATGTTCTTTACGCACTGACAATATCCACAATATGATCGGAGATGGATATTGTGTGCCACGATAAAAATCCATCATGATTCTACAAAATATCAGCACATTGCCCATCCCTAATGACAGTATGGTTTTTATGCAACATGCATCATAAAAATGTCAAGTACTGTGCAGTAATAGTTTCTCTATATCCCCCCATTTCTGCACATTATTCCACAACAGTGTACCATATGTTTTGTCAGAAAATCACAGAGCTGTGGGAAAAATCTAATGGAAAACACTGGAGTCCAAATCTTCACTACACCCAAAGTCTAGTTTGCAATCTGTTTTTATATCTTTTAGGTTTCCTGCCTGGGAAGCTGTAGATGCTTCCAAATTCTCACTATGACCTTCTGTTTGTCACCATCCATTGTTTCTCCCAGCACTTTCTTCAGAATAACTCTCTTCAGTGTGATCATGTCCAGCTCTTTGTCCTCTCCTATGATCAGGTCCAGTGTATCTCCCACTTTTACCTGCAGGTGGAGCCACAGGTTTAGGAAAAACATAGCACAACATCTGAAGCAGTTTTGCACTGTGCTGAAATTGGGACTTGGCCTTTAAGTGAAAAGCAAGGACTGTCTAGTATGAATGCACTGCCTGAGAAAACTGTTTTAAACCTATTCATTCACCACCACTGGGAAGAAACGGGAGTTGACTTCACTACAAGGAACTGCTTCACACCAAACCTTAGGAGCCTGTTTACATCTCAGTCACTGAATTATGCAGAAAATTGGGTGGAATAGACCTACTGCCAAACACTGTGTTTTATATCTCACAGTAAAGCGACACATTTACTGAAACTGATCACAGAGGGGGCTGCAATTAATTCTGCAGGGGTACAGCCCCCAATCTGGCCACCCTTGACCTACAGAAGCAGGTTCTACATTAGTGTTTCTCAACATTGGTCCTGGAGGCACCCCTGCCCAAACATTCTACTGCATTCTCTGCTTAATCACACTCCCTGCAACTCTGAAATGGCTTCCATGGGATCCACTAAATTTGCAAGGCAGGTGTAGCACAAGGGCAACAGTTGAGAAACACTTCTACATATTCTAATGACAAACAGCCGTATTCTGCAAATGCTGCTGGATGATGGTGTAATTTGAGGTGCTGCATTAATTATTGTCTGCTATTAAAAATTAACATTATGTGAATGGCAATGGTATCACTAGATGTATGCACTTCAGTAATCTATGTGCGTTTCTGTGATGGAGAAGGAAACAGTGTTTCTATGCTGATGCTGAATACTCACAGTTTTATTTTTCTTTATGAGTTTCTGTCCGTTCAACCTCAGCTTGTTGTCATAATAAGCATTCTCAATTTTACTGAAAGGGAGAAAGAAAATAAGTGTTATTTATAAAGGGTTTACATGATTTACATACACAATTCTGTCCAAACAGAGATGAAAATACTTGGTATGAGAATGCTAGCCCTGTATGTGCTGACCATACCAAATATAGAGACACATCAAAACACCACAAAGAAAGGAGAAAATACATGTTTAATCCTAAATTATTACATTATGTATTATAAAATGTAAATAGAACATTATATATTTGAAGAAAATTATTTATATGTGGAAATCTGGAGAGCTAACTGTTTGTAGACATTGTAGTTTTATGCATTATGCCAGTGGTTCTCAATTCCAGTCCTCGAGTACCACTGCCCTGATTGTTTTTCCCTGCTACAACACACCCGGCTCGGCTCAGCTCAGCAAAGGCAGTTAGGCAGTTGTCAGTTAGTTCATTAGTTGGATCAGGTGTGCTGGAAAACTCTAAAACAAGCAAGGCATTCCAGGACCAGGATTGAGAAACACTGCCTAATGCAATTCAATATAGATATTTAATATAGGTATAATATAGGTAAATATAGGTATTTAAGATTCAGCCAGAAACCTGCATGTGTTGTGGCATCATTGTTGTGTAGAGCTCCATTTCCCAACTGCACAGGACAACACTGAAAACAGTTTTCAAAAATCTCCACCTTGAAGGGCATTTTCATGTAGACAGGGGGCCAAAATACAGACAAATCCCTCATAACCCTCAAAATATTCAGGTATGTGTGGGAATGGGGGTTTGAAATAGAATTTTCATGATTAGATTTCAGATTAGATACATATGACAAGATTTTAATGTTAATGTTATTTAACGTTATTGTTTGCAGTACAGGGACTTTTAACATAGAAAAATGAAATTGAATCTTGAGGGTTATCTTCATTACACCTTGCATTAAACCTTACAATATGCACATTAGTTGCACAATGGTTCAGCATTGCCAATTACATAAGGGAATGTTAATCATACATGTCAGGCTACAACTTCCTACAAAAGGAAAATTCCCACGGTTCTCGTTTTCCATGACTTATGCACCAAAGATCATATCTGCCCAATATAATTTGTATTAATTCAAGCTTTAATACACAGAGTTCATTATTAATATCTAAATAGGTTGGATCACTGGCTTTTGAACAAACCATGTGTGGATTTGATTGAATTCCATGATAAGAGCATTAGTGAGGTCAGGATGTTGGATGACAACCACCCCAACTCACTCCAAACTCCCCAGCTCATCCCAAAAGTACTGGATTGAGTGGCATCATTCTTTCCATTGCTCCTAAGCTCAATGCTGGCATTAGGCAAAGTGCCAACAGGTTCAAGTTTTTGTACTTCAGAGAGTCCTATTCTATTGGCAATACTCCTATACAGAAACTGTATTTGCACATCTGTGTCAGCAATAGGTGGATATATAGTGTATATTTGTGTGCAATTATGCTTTTAAGATGCTCTAGTAGTTCCTGACCATGATTTGGAATTCACCAGCACTCCTGTTCTTCTGTGCATTATTCAGGCCTAATAGAGCATGAATTTCCAATTGCACTGCAGGACCATGACAGCATCTGACCATCTCAGCACTTCCAGCATCTCCATCCACTTACTGTCTAGTGATGTTCAGCCCAGCTTTTATGACAAGGTCAAAGCGGAAGGACTGAATCACTTTCTCAGAATCTTTATAGTCTTTAGGCAGGCCGGGGTCATCCTCAAGTTCACCCTCATAGTCACTGGGCTCATCGTCTTCATCTTCCTCTTCTTCCCGTGCCACACTGTATCGACCTTTCTTCTTGGAGCTCTTGAGGCGCATCTGCTGGAATGTACAGCTCCGCGAGTTGTCCCAGGGTTTAGTAAGCAATGCTGAACGCTGGGCCAATGTGCTGGCCGTCCCCCACAGCTGTCGGGCATGCAGTGTTCGTGGGCACCATGGTGACAGTAGTTGGAGGGAGTTCAGGCGTCCCAGCTGTCGCAGGGTTAGTGCATGCACTGACAGGCACTGCATTACGTCTGTAAACATAGATAAACACACAAACTTGGATACCATTAAAAAGCTGCAAGAATGACAGTCAGATACAAGTATGGCATGTTTACAATAGACATATGAATGGTTATATATTGTGAATGGTGACACTTTAACCAGTAATATGTGGACTGATATACAAATGTTACTCTTATTACACTTCACCACACTAGTAATGTCTAGGGTGATTACATTTTGGGTAGGAATCTAATCATGTGACTTTCCCTCTGGGATTAATAAAGTTATGTATCTAAAAATGTTTGAATTGAGGATGAACTATCACTTTCAAGGCTGAGTTAAAGTTTATATATGTGTTTAAGCTGTAAAATAACTGGGTGATCATTGTTATGGATAACAGAAATTAGAACAATCTCAGATTCTCTCTAAAGAAGTGTAAATAGAGGAAATCCAGGTCAGGTTTTTGTGTAGTTCGCTCCGGGTTTTCTCTCCGGCTGCCGGAGCGTCTTCGCGGCGGTGGCGTGAAACACACACGGAACCTCAAACTCCGGACCTGGATTCAACTCGGAATGATCCGTTCCACCTTAAACGAGGCAGCAGCAGTAGCAGCAGTCTGACGTCCGGATGTAAACAACATAATTTAAGGTGGAACGGATAATTCAAATAGAAATCTATTTCTCAGGAACAAACGCGACATAATCGGCTGCTTTACACTTTTATTCCACCTTTAATGAAGCGCTTCAGCCATAATCCTCACTGTCATTAATTACAAGCTCATAAATGACCATTAAAATGTCAAACCAATTCCAGAACAGGACACGACTAAGAACTCTTCAGGTACTAAAACAACAGACCACATAAACCCGCAGGTACGAAAATACTAATGTTTACATCCTGAACGTAACTTAAACGCTCCTCATTACCCCTCTCAGCCAGGCTTCACGGGGAACAAACCTGCAGACAGCGGCCGCAGACCAGCCGTTTCGCCACCTACAGGCTGGCGGATGAAACTGCACGTCGTTGTACTTAAATCAGAAGAGCGAAGCTAATACTATTTGATATTATATTATATTTACGAAATAACCTTTAAATACTGTTTTACCTTTGTGATGATAATCACAATGGACAAAGAAATAAGTTAGTTAGTTGCTAGTTTATTTATTTAATTCTTTTTATACAATAAATCACAGTCACAGTCATTGTATCATTAAGATTAAATTAATGTTCAGTGTAAACAAGTGAAGAAATTCTACATAAAAAAACAACTCTAATATAAAACCTCTCTGTCTTAATTGTTTTACTACATTTAACATATTAAAAGCATATTTATATCAAATACATTGATATAAATAAATTAATTAAAACGTAACACCATATATTTTATAAGCATTACATTTAAAGTGAGATCTTGGATTAAAGAATACATTTTTTTCTCATTCTTAAACATATTCTCTTATATGAACTAAGGGGCGTGCGCATGAACTCTCCTTTATAGACCTGGCAGGCTCCACCCACTACCCTGACTTCTGATTGGCTGACTGCGAGTCTCTGAGGCGTTAATTGGTCGTACCGCCGTTCAGCGCGCGCTCTGCCGCTGGTAGACGAACTTGAGCGATGGCTTGCGCACTGTGGGCGCTCTGCTGCTGTTGTCTCGCGCTGCTGCTGACTGGGGCGCGCGGGACGAATCTCAGAAGACCCGTATATGGACCTGGATTCGGACCCGGACCAGCACACGGACACAGACCGGGGACCAACTGGGGAGGTAGGATCATAAACACATATAATATAATATAATATAATATAATATAATATAATATAATATAATATAATATAATATAATTTAATATAATATGATGTAATATAATAAAGTATAATAGAGTATAGTATATAGTATAATATAATATGATATAATATAATATAATATGATGTAATATAATAAAGTATAATAGAGTATAGTATATAGTATAATATAATATAAGTTAGTATAGTAATATATAATATAGCATGATAAAGTATAGTATAATATAATATATAGTATTGTATAATATATTAATATATTATAGTAAAGTGTAATATAGATTAGTACAATATTATTCATCTATATAGTATAATGTAATATCGTATTATATAGCATAATATAATATAATAAAATATAACATAATACAACATAGTATAGTATAATATAGTATGGTATAGTATAGTAAAATTATATAAAAATTATATTATAACTTAATAATATTCTGGAAGCCCTGGATTCACATGTTTCAAAATTTTCTTCAGATAGTCATTTGTTTAATTGAATTATTTAAGTCATCTCAGCAGCGTGAACTGGTCAAAATGGTTAAGATTGTAGATTATATTACCTCTAAAACAGAATATGGTTTGTGTTTAAGTTTAATGGTTTAGCTGGTCTGCAAACCTGACCAAGCTAGTAAACCAGTATGGCCAGCTTGGTCAATATAGTCATACTGGACCAGCTAGTAGTCAGTCAAACTCAAATGTAAACATGCACTATTTTGGTCAAGAGCTGAACTGGTTTACCAGTTTGTTGAGATAGCTTACCAGCTTTTTAACCACACTGACTATTAAATACCAGCTCAGATAATATGAAATCAGCTACCAGTAAGAGTTTGTCATGAACTGGATTTTTGTAAAGCAGGGATTTGTGTATTTTCATGACATAACAAATTATTAAACATGTCATATCTCTGCTGGGTTGTTTTTTTACTGAGTTGTTAAAAACCACAGTGTATGGAATTTTGTGCCAAAAGATATAAATAATAACAAAATCTTAATATTAATTAATATTAATCATAACAATAATAAATTTTATAAATAATAAAATATTCAATGTATTTATTTTAGATAGATGATTGGTTACGTTATTACTCTTTGCAGTTATTTGATACTTATTTCCAAATCCAAATAAATGTAAATGATATGTAAATGGGATGTTTCTTGTAATGCCAGAGAAACAGACAAACTCAAAATGGGCTGTTTTCCAAACATGGATGTTATGTACTGGGTGGGAGGGGGTTGGAAAGGTGTGTTTTAAAGGTTTTCACAGTGCTTAAACACCTTTATTTTAAAATACCTTAAAAACAACTTTATTTTTTTTTTACAATATGAAGAGTTATTGCTGTAGTCTGATATTTTACATCCATGTATTTTATATCAGTGCATTTACTACTGTCATTCTTCTGTGTGTGTTGTGGTTTTATTTTCTATCCTAAGAAGACCCCGTCTTCACTCCTGGCTACTCCTATGAAATACACTATTCAAAACAAATGTCTTTTCACCCTGTATGTAGCACTGAAACAAGAACATTTTAAAACCAACACAATTCGGCAACCCTGAGTGCCACCACAGTTCTGACTGCACAATACATTTCTTTTTGACTGCAGGTTTGATCCAGTAAAGATATTTTGCTTCCTAATGGTGTTTTGTCCCATGTCAGGAACCTTCAGTGACTATAATCTATAGGAAATCATCTTTTTCAGGCACAAGAAATGCTTTGTATGGTTCTCTTTGCGGTTCCTTATGCTTGTAGTTCTCCGAGCCTCTCTTTTTCCTAGATGTCTCTCTGAATTGCAGCTGTGTAGAATATAGTAACTTCTCCTTTAACCCTCAATCCTTCATTTCTATCTGCCCCCCCCTCTCTCTCTCTTCCTACCTAAACACACTAAGCTCATGGCATTAATCACAGGTTTCACGGTTACCACTACTACCACCATCGGCCGCCCTGGAAGTGGCCCCCGTTTACGCACCAACGGCCTGCCTTACCTGCCCAACCCAGGCTCCCTCTACGGCCCAGAGTACCAGTGGTGCCTCCAAAACCAAAGGTAGCCATGCCTTGCACCTCAATGCCCATTAGACTACCCATTTTGGTCTCCACTATGACAGTTCCCACAACAGTTTCCACCACGATATCCACCATGGTACCAACCACAACACCCACTACAGTACCAACCACAATACCCACTACAGTACCAACCACAATACCCACTACAATGGCTACCACAGTACCCATGGCTGTACCAACTACGGTGCCCACAACTGTACCAACCACGGTATCCACGACTGTACCAACCACGGTACCCTCTACAGTAGCAACCACTCTACCAACAACACTTCCAACCCAGCCTCCAACCACCCCACTGCTGGTCAGTACCCCAAGTGGCACACCTTCCTCTGCTGCACCTTCCACCAAGCCAGGTAGACCCGTCTTCAGCTTCTTTCCTCCAAAGACACGTCTTCCTGAGCATACCAAGGGCCGTGGGAACACCACTGTCATCCTCACACCTCTCCACCTCTCACTGTCTGTTTCTAGGTGATTCAATGAGAGATTCCTTACGTTACGCAGTCTTGCAAGGAATTCTTAAACTCTACCACATGCGGCTGACGAGATTATTGCACTAATGGCAATCTTGTCCACAGAAATCTGCTTTTTCCATGTGTAGTGCTGATCACGATCCATTTCTTTTTTACAGATGGATCATCTTTGACCCTTGTCAGATCATTTTCAGATAAAGCTTAACTACATTAATTGGAACTTGATTATATGACCTTCATCCAAAATAATCCTTTTCACCTGCATTCCCTGTGCTAGCAGATAATGTAGAACGCAGGGACTTGACTAGAGATGCTTCCTGTGTACTTTAGCATAGAGAATTGTCATCTCAAGTTGTGCAGTATTGCTTGTGTCTACACTAAAAATGCATTTTTCATCAACTCCCTGACAGCTCCGGCCGAGGTGTGCAAGAGCCGCCCGCTGGACTTGATCTTTATCATCGACAGCTCTCGCAGTGTCCGGCCTGCTGAGTTTGAGAAAGTCAAAATCTTCCTTGCAGATATGGTCGACTCCCTAGAGATTGGCCCCGATGCCACACGTGTTGGCCTGGTTAACTACGCCAGCACAGTCAACATAGAGTTTCGCCTGAAGACCTACTACAACAAGGCCCAAGTCAAACAAGCCATCTCTCGCATCGACCCGCTTTCGGCTGGCACCATGACTGGCCTGGCCATTAAAACGGCCATGGAGCAGGCCTTCACTGAAGTATCTGGCGCTAGGCCCCAGAGCAATAAAATCGCCAAGGTGGCCATCATCGTGACAGATGGCCGGCCTCAGGACAAAGTGGAGGATGTTTCAGCCTCTGCAAGGGCTGCTGGGATTGAGATCTATGCTGTCGGAGTAGACAGAGCAGATATGAAGTCTCTCAGGTTGATGGCCAGTCAGCCGCTGGATGAGCATGTCTTCTATGTGGAGACCTATGGGGTCATCGAGAAGCTCACCTCCAAATTCAGGGAGACTCTTTGTGGTAAGACTATCCCTTGACCAACTTGACTTTGCATTTTGCGTTTTTCTGGGGGCTGATTATTTGGATGATATCTCAGTAGAAGATCTCAAGATGCTCAAATTGATGAAACCTGTTTCTAAGTAGAATTAAGGTACTGGTTCCTAATCCTGGTCCCGCAGGACCTCTAATTAACATGCTCCTCCTGAGTTTAAGGTATTTGTGCAGAAAACTACTAAAATGGACCAGGGCTGGGAACCATTGTGCTAAAGGAAGCTTCATGAGTTGACATTTAGCCGACTGTATACTATAAACCAATGGCTTCAAAATTTGCCGGCCTCTGAACAAAATTCGTAAACATCAACTCGTCTGTTGAGATCTTCCTGTGACTGATACATGTAGGGTTGGGAAAAGGTCGAGTCAGTGTTAATAGAAATGTTATTAACAACTTTGCTTCTGCAGAGCATCAACCAAACGAAGCGTTTCCATTTTTCATTGCATTTGATCCTTACTTGTCCCCAGGTTTAGCCTAGGGGAATTCATAATTTCCTTAATCAACCAATCACTACATGTTAAGTGTTGTTCAGTAGCATAATGAATCTGATTGCATGAATAATGAGTAGCTAGTGTGAATGCTAAGTCTACTAGTGGTGATTATTGCTTGTAGGTTTGGATGCATGTGCCCTTGGACATGACTGTGAGCACGTTTGCGTGAACAACAAAACCTCCTACTACTGCAAGTGCAGGGTGGGATACGTTCTTAACCCGGACAAGAAAACATGCTCTCAAGCCAATGGTTGGTCACCTTACACCGTTTCATGCTTGTATGTTGTTTAAAGAGGAATGTGATCTGTCTGCATATTGGAGAACTTGCATAAAACTCCCTTTTAATATTCTCAGTAACCACTGTACAGATAACCACTTTGACCAATTTGGGCCAATCTGGACTCACATTCGATTTGTATGGTTCCTCCTATATGTCCAAAAGTAGGGATGCAACAAATATTCAGCAATCAAAATTATTTGTCAGAAAATAGCAAAAAAAAAAGCACCTTCATGGAAAACACTGAATAATTTATATCAAACAATTATGTTTTTTGTGACTCATTCAAGTCATAACCAGTAGTAGTGTAGTTTCTTCTGTTGCTCGTTAATTTTAAGTCATATTGGTTTGTTTATGCTGGAAATATTGAATGTCTGGTGTTAAAATGTTAACATTTTTTCGTTGAAAAGCAAGACAAACATACATTTAGGATATTTCATTTATGCAATGGTGAAAAAATGCAATTTGACTTCAGACATCAGCTCTACAGGTATTTTCTCTGAAATCCAGGGGAGTTTGTCCCTTTTTTGCTGCAGTAGCAGCTGCTACTCTTCGGGAAAGGCCTTACAGTAGGTCAGAGGAGAGAAGTGTTGGTCCTGAAGTGCCAGATTCCTGCACAGTTTGCTGATTTCCCTGTTCTACCTCTACACTAGATGTCGGAAAAATTGCTATGAAGAGGATTTGATTGTAGTTATCCCCATAAGAGCATCAGTGAGGTCAGGTATTGGATTAATGTTGGTTGATTCATTTTTTCCTTCCATCTCTTTGCAGAAGTATTGGATGGGACTTTGGATGGAAATTGGATGAATCCCACTGTTCTGCAGTCCTAATCCATATCCCTCTAGCTCATGCTCGGCCTTGGAAATGATGATCTTAGGCAAAATTGACAATAAGATCTAAAAATCTGTATACTTTTGGACATCTAGAGTGGACCATTCAAATATCCTATTGCCCATATGTCTGTTGTCATCCGATTGCATGTACATATGCACGGTTAGTAATGCTAAGGTGAATCTACAGTCCACCTCTATTAAAATTCTACACCAAGCCAATCACTAGACCTTAGTAATGTGATTAACCTGACTGCATGAATAATGACCAATGATGTGTGTGATTGCTTACTCTGCTAGTGGTGCTTATAGGTTTGGATGCATGTGCCGTCGGACATGACTGTGAACACATTTGTGTGAACAACTTCAACTCCTACTACTGCAAGTGCAGGGTGGGATACGTCCTTAACCCGGACAAGAAAACATGCTCGCAAGCCAACGGTTGGTTGCTCTACACTATTTAATACTTAGGAATATGGGAAACTCTCTTTGCATTTATTAGGACAATGTTTATCAGTGCTGGTCCTTGAGGCAGCCCATCCTGCACATTTTAGTGAATTCCCTCATTTAACAGACCGCCTGTGACTCTGAAAGGGCTTTTTAATGAGCTGATTAGTTGAAACAGATGTGATGGGAGCAGGGAAAGTTGCCTCCTGGACCAGGATTAAGAAATATTAAGAAATATTGCTAGAGTGAAAAAAGTGGTCACCTGGTCTCCTGCTGAAGATCCTCTAACCTCCAACCTCCAACCCAACGCAACAAGATCAGATGTTGGAGCTCACGTCTGCTGGACGTTAGATCTTCAGGAGCTGGGTTGGATTACAGATATTTACATTGAAACTTGTTTGATACAGTTGAACTCAAGTATGGCAAGATGGACGTTTAACGTCTTGCCTGATATTTGATCAGAGATATTTGTGATAATTGGGGCTAGATTTTGGACTGGGCCATAGATGTTAAAATTCTATTATGATTTTAATGATGGGCATTTCAGCTGTCATACAGATATAGTTTCTAATAGTATGTTATCTTTAAGATAATCTGGCAAGCCAGGCTACTGCCTGCCATTTTACTATGACCAAGTCCAATTGTTCCAAATCTAAAAACAACCCTGGTCTTGGAGGTCCACTGGAGGTTGTTGTCTGCATTGACACACCCTGTAAGTACTTGTTAATGAGTTGATTAGTTGTGTCAGGTGTTCTCAGAGCTAGAAAAGCATTAAAATGTGCTGAGAGTATAGGCCTCCTGGACCAAGGTTTGGACTGGCCTGGAAGACCCTGAAGGATTTTAATGGGAAAGGTTTTGTTGAACTGCTTGGAGTCTATCAGATATACCTGAACAATCAGTTGCACTAATTAATATCTGGGTTTTCTCCCGTCTTACAGAGGAGGTACGCAGTGATGTGTCAGAGGACGCATGTATGTGCGAAGCCCAGATTGCATTCCAGAAGAAGGTCCACCACAGCATAAAAGAGATAAACAGCAAACATATCCTTTCACCTTTGTTCTCTCAAATAAGTGTGGTCTGAGTGAGTTATAGACCTGTTACATATGTGTGATGTTGGATAACCTGCATAAAGAAGTGGGTAAGAGTAGCCTGAAGTAAAATTACTCCATTCTCCAGTAAAAGTGCTGTCGGTGAATCAATGATTCCAGGAAAAGTAAATCTACATTATATATTCAAACATTAGTGGACACCCCTTCTGATGATCCCATTCAGCTACTTGATGAACCTGTTGGCACCATGCCTAATGCCACAGTGGAGAGTTCTTTAGTTCAGACACTAAACATGTCTTGGCTGATGGACTGTATTTGGGCTCAGTGATCTAATAGGTACTAATAGGCTGGTTATATATGATTATATTACTTATAATAGTAATATAATAAGTATTATATATATTACTTATATAATACTTATTCTATAATATAATCAAATAATTATATTATTTGATTATATAATAATAAAACAATATTAATATATGTCACGGCATGTTCATGTCATGGCTATGTTAGCCTAATGTGGTAAGGTTCCCGTAAATTGACAGAAAATGCAAATTTATCCTAATTGTCCATTTCCTTGACTTTCTTCACTGGATGATATCACAAGAAGAGTTCAGCAGTTTCGCTTCCGCTGAGTCTACAAGGATACTTCAGTCAGAACCTTCTCACCAGCAGGATTTCTCCTTTCTACACAGCAACCTCTCAATACGTTAAGCCTATTAGAGGGCCCTCTGTAGCCCTGCATATATAAAGTATTTCATTTATAAACTGTGTTCATTATATCAGCACAAAGTGACCAAGTAGCTTATGTTATTTTTACATAAAGTGGCTTAAATAGCTTAATCTCTTCCCACAGTTATTTATACTCTGTTAACCAGGCCTACCAGAAGAGTAGAATGTATTCCTGAACTGTTTGGACCGAATTTCGGGTTCAGTATATCAATGTGGTGCTTGGTCTTTTATTTTGTAAAAGATAAATAAAGTCTATAACCTTATGAAGGTTTCTTCTAATGGGAAAAATATTAAATATGTGTGTTTATCACAACTTGTATAATGTTCTCTATTTTGGATACTTTGTACAGATGTCTGTTGGACAATAAATAAATATAAACACGAAATGGAAAACTTTTGGTATTTCTTATGTCAGTACATGTTGCACAACATATTATTTGTAGATATATTACTACATTCAATATACTATATTTAGTCTACTGTTTAAAAAGATTATTTCAATTCATGACAACACATGCTGGGCCATTCAAAGACATTCATAGAGTTGTCCTGAAGCCACTCCTTTGTTATCTTGACTGTGTGCTTAGGGTCGTTGTCCTGTTGGAAGATAAGCCTTCATCCCAGTCTGAGGTCCAGAGTGCTCTCGAGCAGGTTATCATGAAGGACGTCTCTGTACATCACTGCAGTCAACTTTCCCTCAACCCTGACTAGTCTTCCAGTTCCTGCTGCAGAAAAACATCCTCCAGCATCCACAGCATGATGCTGCCACCACCATGCTTCACTGAAGAAATGGTATTGGCTAGGTCAGTGGTTCATAAGCCTAGTCTGGAGTACCACTGCTCAACAACTGAGTTTCCCCTAATGGCAACACACCTGATCTAACCAGTGAACTGATTGACTCAGCCAATCTGGTTATAGTACAGCAGGAGAACTCTAAAACATGCAGGGCAGTGGTACTCCAGGATCACTGGGTTAGTTGATGAGCAGTTCCTCCAGACATGATTCTTGGCATTCATTCCAAAAAGTTAAATATGTTTGTTTCTTATGGGAGTATGTTTCTTATGGGGACTCTAATGAGAGTACTTTAGGTGCCTTTTGCCAATCAGATGGACTGTCATTTGCCTTCTGCCTACTGAAGAGTGGCTTCTATCTGGCCACTCTACCATACATTTGGGCTCTTGGTCACCTCCCTGACTAAGGCCCTTCTACCACGATTACTTAGTTTGGCCAGGCGGCCAGCTCAATGAAGAGTCCTGGTGGTACCAAACTTCTTCCATTTACAGATGATGGAGACCACTGTGGTCATTGGGACCTTCAATCCGGCAGAAAGATCAGTAATCAGTGTCTCGATACATTCTCAGAGGTCAACAGACCATTCCTTATACTTTATGGCTTTTTTGTGCTAAGGGACCTTATATAAACAGGTGTGTGTCTTTCCAATCATCTGAATTTACCACAGATGTTCAATCGAGCTGTAGAAACAAGATGCACTGAAGTGTATTTTGAGTGTCATGGCACAGGCTGTGAATACAGCCCTACAAAGATTTCAAACAATTTTTCCAACTTTCTGTGGGGTACTGTGTGTAGAATTTAATCCAAAATGAATCAATTTTGAAATAAGGCCGTGACATAATAAATTGTGCAAAAAAGGGAAGCACTATAAATACTTCCTGCATGCACTGTAGGTCTGAGTGGCAAAATGAACCTTTAGGATTAGTGGATAATTTGAAGGTGAAATTCAGCTTTCAATCAATGGAATAACAGTTGTGAGTGTGCTCCCTGTTGCTCCCAAAGGAGATTTCTGAGGAGCTCTGAAGGAAAGTTGTTGCTCCTCAGGCTGGAAAAGGTTATAAAACCGTCTCTAAAGAGTTTGGCCACACTGTGTACAAATGGAGGAAATTCAAAGCCATTACTATCCTCCCCATGAGGCCTCAACGAACAAATATCATACCAAGAGCAAGTCATGTAATAGTCTGCAAGGTCACAAAGGAACCCATGAAAAAATCTAAATGCCTTTTTCACATTTGCTAATGTTCATGAGTCCACCATCAGATGCACACCAATGGTGTGCATGGCAGGGTTGCAAGGAAAATTTGTTGCTTGCTAAAAAGAACATTGCTGCTGATCTCTAGTTTGCTAAAGATCACTTGAACATGCAGGCTATTGTGACAATGTTTTGTGGAGAGAGGAGAACAAAATAGATTTGTTTGTAACACTATTCCAGCATAAAAACACTATAACATCTACAAATCATAGTGATGGTAGTATTGTGGTCAGAGCCTATTGCTGCATCTGGGCCACGATGCTTACCATCACTGATGGAACAATGAAATCCAAATTATACCAGCAAATTCTACAGGAATGTGCCGGGACCTTGGTTCATGAGCTGAATCTCAAGAGAACGTGGGTCATGCAGAAAGACAACTACCCAAAGCAAAGTCATTCTGCCGAGAATGCTTAAAGACGAAAAATGTTTTGGAAAGGCAAAGTCAAAGTCCTGGCATTAGTCCAACAGAAATATTGCAAAAGAACCTAAAGGAAGCAGTTTATGTGAGGAAAACAACATGAATTATAGTTAATTAAATTTTGTTTATTAAATTAACAAATCAAGAGGCCTGGTGACGTGACATGATATTTAATACTAAGTCATGTAATAATATGTTTAAAAAAATGATAAACAATATGAGGCTGCTGATGGCGATGTCGTCACTTCCGGTTGCCGGTTACCTAGAAACCAAGTAACGCAGCAGCACAGCGCAGTCGGGCTGCGGCTGTTGCTTGTACACAGCGGTTAAAATGTGTTTTCCAGATGTTTTGAGGAAAGTTTCTGCGTGTGTGTCATCGCAGACGAAGAGTACTGGGTGTTGAGGACTTCTGTAACTGTGGACAGGGCGGGAAAAAGTCGCTTTAGTTCCTTAAACACTAAGCTGAGCTAACGAGGCTAACGGCAGCGATGTTTATTTACCTCAGTAAGAAGGTAACGGTCTCCAGCTCTCCAGTGTCTCCTTTTGGCTCAGTGGGGTTTGAAACCTCCATTTCCAACTAAATAATGTGGAAATAGTTGCGCTGCGTGTTGTTGTCTCTCTGTAGCTGACTTGCTTATGTAGTCTAGTTCTGTTTATTTGTAGTTTAATTTAATTTATTAATTAAATAGCTGCTTTACAGAAATCAAAAATAAGAAGGGGAAACAAAGGATAAGACATAAAACCCCTGGTGAGCTAGGAAAAACTAAGACGAAACCTTAGGAGGAAGTAGGATCACAAGAGTGGACCCCCTCCCTCCTCTGGTCAAACTACTTATACATTGTTAGTTTGGGGACACTGGACCCCACACTCTACTGTAATACTCAGGTGTATTGAAGTAATGAGAGTACGGTGGTGGACATAATGGTGACAGTAGAAATTAAGTTGGATCTGTGTACATTTGTACATAGTTGGTGATGGCAGGGTGGGAAACCAGTCCAGGTCCAGTAACTGGAAGTTGGGCAGCCAATGTGAAGTGGTGGCAGGGGAGCTTGGGGTCCTTCTCAGATGGACAGAAAAGCTCACAGTTAGTTATTTTTACATTCTCATCTTCTGGAGGCCTGTGGCTGTTGAAACCGAAATGCTCCTCCGTATGATACCAGCAGACCCAGCAGGAACCACACATCAACTTTGGTTAGAAATGAAATGCAAATCCATCCTAAACCAAAAGTGGCTTGACTTAAAGCTCCAATGGTTGCCAGGTGTAACATCATTACATATAATGCACATATAAACTTCTAATAAGATTTCTACGTTGTGTAGACCTTAACTTAGTGAAGTTCAGACATTGGGTTTGGTCATCATACCTCACAAATACATGCTCTTTTTAAGGGTTTTAATGGACATTTGGAAGACAGTCCATGTTGGTTACTTTACAGCATGACTTTAAAACAACATGTCAATGTGTAATAATATTACAGTTTCACTTTATGTGGAAATTGTGAAGATAAGTAGTAGTATTTTGTCACCATACCTCATAACTAAATGTTAGTATACATCAGTTTGCAATGGTTTGTACATCAGTGTGATGTTGTCTGAGCTGTTTGGAATAGGGGTGGGCAATATTAAGATATGGGTCGATGTTGAGCATATTGTGCTATATATTGTGTGTATTTTCAGAGCTTAAAGTATAATAGTTTTATAAAATCTTATGCTAATCAGCTCATTAACAGGCCTTTCCAGAACTGCGGGGGTGTGATGATGCCTGGGAAATCTCTAACATGTGCAGGACTGGGTTTGGGAGATGCTGTACTAAAGTATTTTGTCTGCATTTCAAAATATTTTGTATTGCGAAAATGTCTGATGTGATGTTATATTTTTTATCATATCATCCATCCATAGTTTTGAAGCTATTATTACTGTTATACTATAATTAATTAAAGCCATTATGTAGTTTAGTAGACATTGGGGTTTTGGTCACCATACATCACAACTAAAGGCAGGTGTTTTCAGGGTCAATATGATGATGGTCTGTGACATTTAAAAGATTAATTAACACCACCAACAATATATTAATATCAAACATTAGAGTTTCATATTGTGTGGACATTACCATTATGAAATTTAGCTTATGTTGTGCTTGGGTGACCATACTCACAAATGAATGACTTTGCCTACTTAATCTTAAAACCAACAAAGCTGTCATCACTGTTTTATGTCAAATTGACTTTGGCATTAGACATTGTCCATTTTGGTGACCCTAATAACAACATATATTGACCTTTGCAGACAGTTGGGGAGGTTTAATAATTTTCTAAAACATTCTATGAATATAATATTAATCATAAAGTGACATGTCCAATGTCCAAGGAACCAATGGTTCTGGAGTCAAAGAAAGGGCTTACCCCACAAAAGCATGCATGTCACAGTCTTGGTATTAAATGAGCAGTTTGAGAATTTTTAAATTGTGAATGCCACAATAGTGTCTGGCTGAAAACTATAATATACTGTATTTTCTGGACTATAAGCCACTACTTTTTTTCCACACTTTAAACCATGCGCCTTATAATGAGGTTCAGCTTTTTCTTCTTATATATGTTATTTTCCAGGTTTTTTTTTTTTTAAACTTTGCGGGTGCAGCTTATATTCTGGTGTGGCTTATAGTCCGGAAAATACGGTAGTTTCAAAATGTATGAATATGTTAAGCTAAATGCTGATATATTCTGCAAACCTGTAGCACCATAATGAACATACAGTACTACTTAAAAAGGAAAAATGCACTTCAAAGTTGGCATCATATTAACACCCAAAATCAGACATTATATTTTTATGATGAAATCTGGTAGTGTTGTGATGTTCAGACAAGGATCCAAAAAAAAGACATCTCATTAACGATGTGTGTCCCTGGGTTGTACATCAGCTACTAACTAATCCTGTTTTTGAAAAGTAACAGTGATATGTCTTTTTGTTTTTGTCCCTAGATTGCCATTCCAAACAGCATTCGGCTGAAGTGTGTCTCCTGGAACAAAAACCAGGGCTTCATTGCATGTGGAGGGGATGAAGGCCTCCTGAAAGTCCTGAAGTTAGAAACCCAAACAGGTGAAATAGGTTTTGTGTGTCCTGTCTGTGTATGTACTGGAACAGCTTGGGTTGTTCTCATTACAAAAGCATGTTATGTAAAATTATTGCAGGCGTAGTTATCCTGTGTGGGCTCAGTAAATCTAAACCTGAAGTAGATCATTATAGCTTGTGATATAACAGTAGCAGGAACAAGGTAGTACAGAGTATAATCTGCTTGTTTTTTTTTTTTTTTTTTTTGTTTTTTTTTGTTTATTTCAAGTAGGGTAAATGGAGTTACTACACATAATGTGTTTGATTTACGAAGCTTGAATAATCCGTACTGACCTGTTGCCATTTCCGCATTCCAGATGATGCAAAACTAAAGGGTCTTGCAGCTCCCAGCAACCTGTCCATGAACCAGACCCTGGAAGGACACAGTGGTAAGATAAATGAGACAAAAACACTGTGTATTTAGATGCACCCATTGCTAACACGCTCCACAGAAAAGCAGCCAAATCGAAACTTAAGGTCATAATGCCCTATGCTGAATGTGGGCTTGGGTAATATAATTCCCCCAGCTCCATCCAATATCTTTGGGATGAGCTGGAGTAGCAAATCTGATCATCCACCATCTGTACCTAACCCCACTGAAGCTCACGTGGGG
The DNA here is from genome assembly GCA_034509495.1 of Acestrorhynchus altus. Lineage (NCBI taxonomy): Eukaryota > Metazoa > Chordata > Actinopteri > Characiformes > Acestrorhynchidae > Acestrorhynchus > Acestrorhynchus altus. The sequence goes on along the minus strand of CM067506.1, from coordinate 6,668,728 downwards.
CTGAATGCCATTAAATCTTGCTCACAGCAATGTTCCAACAAGTGTAAATTCTACCTAGAAGAGTAGACACTCTTGATTTCAGAGCAGGTGTCCAAAAAACAAAAATCTACTCTTTTTTGCAGGAGCTGTGCAGGTAGTAACATGGAACGAGCAGTACCAAAAACTGACCACCAGTGACCAGAATGGCCTCATCATTGTCTGGATGCTCTACAAGGGTGGGTGTGATTTTGTGATTGCATACAATGAACAGCTTGGTCTTGTTTGACATAATGTATGGTATATGTACTGACACCTGTTTATTTACTTTATTAGACAAGAAAAATGAGTGTGCATGTTATTTTTGTATGGTGAACAGGCTCCTGGTATGAGGAGATGATTAATAACAGGAATAAGTCAGTGGTGAGAAGTATGAGCTGGAATGCGGATGGTGAGAAGATCTGTATCGTGTACGAAGACGGTGCTGTTATTGTGGGATCGGTGGATGGTGAGTTTATTCAGTCAGGTACAGTTTCTTGTGTTAGTTACCAGGAATGCAAATATTATAGTCACATAAGGCTGTTAATAACATTACTTAAAACAGCTTTGTTTGTAGATTAACTGTATGGTGTTATTTTACAGCCAAAAATATCTCCTGTGTGCTTGTGGACCATTCCGTGCAACAATGCTACCAAAGGTCTTCCGCCAATCACCTACATATATACCATATTTTCCGGACTATAAGCCGCACCAGACTATAAGCCGCACCCTGTAAAAAAAATACTGCACCTCATTATAAGACGCATGGTTTAAAGCGTGGAAAAAAAGTAGCAGCTTATAGTCCAGAAAATACGGTACATATATTTATATACATATACTACATACATAGTAGGATATTTTGATAAGCTAAATTCTAGCAGAAAATACTCCCAGCAGAATTGGCACGATATGTGGATAGGCTAAATCACTGTATCTGAGTGTAAAGAACAGGTGATAGAGGTGTTTTTGATTCTTAGACTTTTGGAACATCATGTGAAAACATTAAATTGTCTGGGTCAGTGCATGCACAGAGCTGCTATGTAGCACATATCAATGGGTAGCACAACTCAGCGGAACATCCATCCATCTTGATGCAAGTTACTCTCAACCGCTGAGAATATTAAGAAGCAAAAGCAGTCTCTTTTGTCAAAAACAGCTACCATCTTCTGATTGGCTGAAGAATTTTGACAGCTTTCTTCTTCTTTCTTGACATCAGTAAATATCAATAAAACGTGATTTCATTCTTTGAATAGATGACCCAGCTTCAGTTGTTTAACTGTATGTCCTGGTGTTGTAGGGAACAGGATCTGGGGGAAGGAACTGAAGGGGATCCAGCTGGCTCATGTGGCTTGGTCTCCAGACAGTAAGATCCTACTTTTTGGAATGGCCAATGGAGAAATTCACATCTATGACAACCAGGGCAACTTCATTGTGAGTACAGCCAGTATTATTCACTTTGTAATGTAGGCAGATCTGTTTTTGTGTGTATAAGATCTTACACATTATTTTAACGTGGACCTGTACTCCAAAAAGTTTGTATTCATTATGTTTGGTTTCACGATTTACCGTAAATGTCATGAGTTTAAACTGCTGTTAAGAGCCAGTATTTTTGAGTTGTCGTATTTTTCTTGAATAGAATCTTCAAGGCACGATGAGATGAACACATCAGAGTTTTTACAAGTGTTTGTGTTCCCTGCAGATGAAGATGACCCTGCATTGCCTAATGAATGTGACTGGCCCTCTGAACATTGCTGGGATCCACTGGTATGCTGGAACAGAAGGTTACATCGAGCCGGACTGCCCCTGCCTTGCCATCTGCTACGACAATGGCCGCTGTCAAGTCATGCGCTTTGAGAATGATGACAGTACGTGTAGTGAGGAGAATAGTGGGCAGTCTGATAAACTGTTGGCATGGGTTTACAGCCCACAAGAAGAGTAGTTGTTATTACCTAATGTATAATAACAATTAAGAACATTTTCGGAACATTAAATACGACAAATTGTCTGAACAATTGCTCTTTTTATTCCTTTTGTATGATTGTGTGTAGATCCAGTAGTAATTGAGACTGGTATGAACGTTGCCAGTATCCAGTGGAACCACTGTGGGAGTGTACTTGCAATAGCAGGATCTCTCAGGAGTTCTGGAGGCGATAAAGATCTCAACATTTTAAATTTCTACACTCCATTTGGAGAGGTGAAGACTACAAATGAATCTTAATAGTAATGTCTACCACACTGTTTGAGTATGTGTGTATATATATATATATGTGTGTGTGTGTGTGTGTGTGTGTGTGTGTGTGTGTGTGTGTGTGTGTGTGTATTTTTGTTTTAAGTACTTTCATGTACATGTGGTGCACTCATTTAGTCCATTTAGCCTGTGATGGAAGATCAGCTTCTTGTGTCGTCACATTCTCTGCAGTTCTGCCTCTTACACTTAAACATTACTTCACTAAATATACAAATACTTTGAATGATTAAGCTGTTAACTGTGTTCTAAAAACCACACCTGTCCCCAATTCACAATTAATGCACAAAATAATACACAGATACACGTTATGAAGCACCTTTCCTTTCTCCTCTTTTCCAGCACCTTCGCACTCTGAAGGTACCTGGTAAACAGATCACAGCTGTATCATGGGAAGGTGGAGGACTGAGGATTGGCCTGGCTGTAGATTCCTTCATTTACTTTGCCAACATCAGACCTGATTACAAGGTAATACACAAGAGTATATCGAGAGGAGTAGTCTTACGACATTGCTGTAAAGGAGTTTGGCTGACATTCTCTGGGTTGATGTTTTGCCATTTCTAAACCAATACAATGTCTTATGAAGGCAGAGCTCAAAAGATCACTTGGCAACATTACCCATCCAAGCCAATGCCATGGGTATAAACTAGCATGGTGGAAAAGTCTCCCCGAAATCTCCAGTTAAGCTTCTAGATTTTTTTTCTTGCTGGAATAATAAATGATCAGCATTAAACACATACATTCAGAACAATGTTCAAGGCTTTCTTTGATATTTATTTATTTATATTTTCCACAAGAGGCTCCCTCGCGATTTCTGTTGCTTAATTCTGTCATGTCTGTGACCACTATATCGATCCTAACTGTATAAATGCTATTTTTATTGAAGCTTGCAGCACTAGTGGCTCTTGCTGTTTGGCAATGCTTATAAGCAGATTGGAACACAGCTGAAAAGGAAGCACAATAAGGTCTTTATCTTACTAATGCGTAATACACTATTAATGTTCTCTGGTGTTGGACCCACTAAGCTTTCATACCAAGAATCAGAAGAAATTGTGAATTAGAACATTTTACAGTTTAAATCTAAAATGCCACAAATTTAAAAAAAGAGAAAAAATGATCTCTAAAGACTGTGGCCCTAAAGTGCCAGTCAGGCTAAGAGTATATATAAAAAACAAGAACATCCAAATAAACTCCAAATAACCACTGAACAGGATGTAGTGCTCAAATATTTATCCCACGGTTAGTTTGGTGTGAAAAATGGGCACTACATTATCATGTCACTGTTTGTTCCAACCTACGTGGACGACACATTCCTGACAACAGAATGTTGCGATCTGTGTAAGCTTGCTTTTCTTTATTCATTTTGTCTTTATGTGTTTGTTTAAGGCCTGTTCCATTTCTTCAGTATTCCCCTTTAAGACCACACTGTTATGACAGATACTCTCATTATTTCCAGAGAAAAAGAACTGTTTTGAAAGCAAATGAATATTGATTCTTTAGTTTTGGCTGCGGAGCAGTAGAGCTTATGTAGCTAACAGCAAAGGAAGTTTATATCCGTAAATGGTTATGTTCATATTACCTGACAGAAGTGGCACAAATCAGGTTTTTTTTGCTTTAAAATGATACAAATCAGATCAAGACTAACACTAAAAAAAAAAAAAAAAACATACCTAGACCATAATGCTACCACCCCCAAGCTTAACAGTTTGTTCTTTGTCATTAAGGTTGGATTCTATTGGGGACTTTGTTTCTTCCAAAATCAATGATGTTAAAATGTGTTTATCCTGCTTTTGTTGGAGTAACTGTCTCTACTGTCCAGTGAAAACTTTCTACTAAATTGTGAAGCATTGCTGTGAGAATTTTCTTGTATTGAGTGAGAAGAGTGTTACTGAGGTCAGGATGTTGGATGATCACCACACCTCATCCCCAACTCCCCGATTAATCCTAAAAGTACTGGATGGAGGACCATCATTCCAGAGAACACCGTTCGACTGTTTCACAGCTCAATGATGGGGACTTTATACCCTTCTAGCCTATGCCTGGCAGTAGGTATGATGCCAGTAGGTTCATGTTTATCTGTCTCTATGAGGACTACATGAGCTGAATTAGAAGAGGTGTCCACAATTATTTGGACATATGATGAATATACCTTATTGTCATTCTTGAAGCTGCATGAGATGAATATCAAACTCTACTTTTGTTCTCTCGGTCTCCCTTTGTAGTGGGGTTACTGTTCAAACACGGTGGTGTATGCGTATACCCGACCGGACAGGATGGAGTACAGCGTGGTCTTCTGGGACACAAAGAACAATGAAAAATTTGTGAAGTATGTGAAGAGCTTGATGTCAGTCACCACCTGTGGAGATTTCTGCATCCTAGCCACCAAAGCCGATGAATCACACCCTCAGGTACACCCACATTCAGGCAGTCCAGTTGTGCAGGTCATTTTAAGTGCTTTATAAACACTATTGTTTTTCTAATTAGATGGATACTAGATACTAAACAGATACTAGAACTTGTCCATAATCACAGTATTCACAGAATATTCATTATAAACCAAATAAATATAGATTTGCAAAAACACAATGGCTGACGAGTCATAATGTCAAATGTTAAATGTCTCACATTTCTCCTATATGTTGGATTTTACTAACAGGAGGATGCAGATCCAGAGTCTGGGGCAGCAACGGTAAGAACCCACAACTAGCTTGTTCAGTCCTAATTTACAAATAATATTATGTAGAACAAACTGGTACACACTCATAAGTTACATATTATTAGTTGCTGAATGTACTAAGTCAGAAACGGAATAACAGCCCAGCAGTTTTAAGTGATTAAAGATCAGGCCTTCAGAAGGGACAGCAAGACAATCAATGTTCTGGTACATGCCAGAGGTGTTCATGTGTGTTTCTATTTCTGCAGTACGTGTTGGTGTTGTGTAACTCCATTGGAACTCCCCTGGACTCCAAATACATAGACATTGGTAAGTGTTATACACTGAAGAGCCAAAACATTAGGAACACTTGGAAAATTATTTCCTATTAATTAGATGATGACTGAACAATTGGGTGTCATAGGTGTTGTGTTAGATATAGGAGAATTCAGGTTACTTTGATATGTCATTATGTCGAAACAACTGGGTCAGGGCATCTCTTAAATGGCTCCAAGGCTTGAGGGGGCTCCCGGTCAGTGGTGAGTATTTAACAACAGTGGTCTGGGGAGGGACAGACCAGGGTTTATGTGGCACAAGTCACTAAAATGTTTAATGTTGGGATGAACTGCACTGACATCAGACTCAGCAGTGCTGCTGGAGTGTCCTGTGGGCAGTGTCCTGCGAGCACTGATGAACTAGAGGATGACCAACACAAATTGCAGAAACAAATGAGCTTCTATCTCTGACTTTACATCTACAAGGTGGTGCAACTAGGTAGGAGTGTCTTAATAGAGTGGACAGTGAGGGGCTGTGTCTGATCCACATGTACCAGCACACACTAAAACAACATTACCATGTCAGTGTCACTACAGTGCTGTAAATGACTCACCCACCCACATAATACCTGCTCTGTGATGGTCCTGTGGGGTCCTAACCATTGAAAAACAGGATGAAAGAAGGCTAATAAAGTACGCAGAGAAACAGATGAACTACAGTCTGTAATAATAGATCAAAGAAGTGGTCCTGTATAGTAAGTGGAGCTGATAAAATGGACAGAGAGAGTAGGAACAAGGTGATCGTAATTTTGTGGTTGATCTGTATGTATAGTATAGTAGTACACACTGGCACATCAGGTCTGAGTTCTGTCCAACATAATCCTTTGCATTGTTCTTTTGTTCAGTTCCAGTAGAACCCCTGAGCCAAGTGTTCTGAGCCAGCAAAGTAGCTAAAGTTCAAGTTCACTTTAAAAGACTAATGTTGCTAACAATAAGTGAATGTGAGTAAACTCTAATTAGCATTATAACACTGAATTATGCATATTTGTACAGTCCTGAAAAATAGGGAATGACTAAAATGTACTGGAAATATTAGCAAGATACTGTAAAAATGATAAAAACCGTAGCCCTTCAGCCACTGAAATTCCACATTTTAGTCATTAATGCTCTATTTTTTGAGAACCAAATGATTTACATATAATTTTATCTATTATGGAAAAGGTTTGCATATAGCGAGGTATGAAATAGTATAGTTTATTATTTCATGCTCTCACCATATGTATGTTAATTTGTATAGAAAAATCCTAGAGAAATTTTTTTTTCTAAAAAGAGTAGGAACTCTGAACTGATACTTTGGTCACTGTTTCTTCCTGTAGATATGGCTAGATGCTAGACTATGAATCAGCCTAAACAGATGCTTAGTTGATGAGAACCCTAGGAGTCTCCTCTTCCGCCATGACCAAACTGACAGAGAAACATCAGTGCAAATCAAAGTCTATTGAATCTGAGCCAGCATTCACACTAACACATCTCTCTCTCTCTCTCTCTCTCTCTCTCTCTCTCTCTCTCTCTCTCTCTCGTTTCTCTCTCTCTGTTTCTCTCTGTCTCTCCGTCATTGAGTTCACACTGATGTCTCACAGGCATCCTGCTAAATTCCTCTGAAAGTCTGAAGGTTTACTTAGGGTTGCTGCGGGGTAGCCTGCAGTGGAAGCCGAAAGCAGAAGAATGTACTGTATTCACAGTGAGAGACTGTGTTTACTTGTCAGACAAAGTCTTTCCTGTAGGAATCAGGCTGATTTATGGTTTCTGAGACTCTTAGGATTCCCTGCTGCTGAGTGGAGTTATGTCTGACTAGGCCAATTAATAAACCTCGGAAAACTGCTACAGAAACTGCCTTACATGTGTACTTGCCTACTTGGTGATTTTTTACATTGTTTTTATTACAAGTAGAAAATTTAATATAATTAATGTAATAAATATGAGGTTTTATTTATACATGTGAGCTTAGAATGTGATTGGTGGTTTCCTCCCTACTTAAATATGTTGGTGGTTAATCTGACCTTTATTCTGACAGCCTCTGAAGGCCTAATAAATGGTAGATTGCTTGGCTGTATCTGTCTGTATCTAGTCTGTATGACTAATTATAATTATTATTATTTTTTTGTTTCTTTTGTAGACCCGCTGTTTGTAACCATGACAAAGACTCATGTGATTGCCGCGTCCAAAGAGGCCTTCTATGCTTGGCAGTACCGTGTGGCCAAAAAGCTCACTGCCTTGGAGATCAACCAGGTTGCCAAGACCAGGAAAGAGGGCCGGGAAAGGTCAGAAACCAAGGTCACCTAAGGCTTTTAACAGTGAGGCTTTAAGCTTTGGGAAGAACCAGTCTAGTTGTGTAAAAGGACACCATGTGGATGCAAGCCTTCGTCATCTAGGATGTGGCTTGTGGTTTTCAGTTCGTAGTGGTGTGTGAATATACCTTAATGTTCAGAAAGGCAGTGGAGAACCCAGTGTACTGCCAGGATTGCTTCTTATGCACTGCAGCAAAAGTACAAATACCCCTTTCCTTTCACCGTCACCCCATCACCCCATCACCCCTCTTTCTCCATCTCCTCCTGCTTTTCCCGCAGAGTTTACCACATTGATGACAGTCCGAGTGGAGCAACCAATGGGACTCTTGACTTTGCCAAAGCCTTCACAGTGAGTGCCCCTCACACACACTCCCTGCCAGAATCACTGATATGTTAGCAAGATGGACACACACACACTCATAAACACCTGCGGATGTTTTTTTTCCATCTCCTTGTCAAGGGATTAGTGGGAAAAAACATAAAACATTGAATACAGGAAACACACTTCACAGCATCAACTCAGCAAGCTTCAGTTCATAAACTTGAGACCGTTGTGTATGCTTTAATACTGACTCCACCTTTTATATACAGTACAGTTCAGTTACTTCAGTAGCTTCATTTTTACATATTAACCCCTGATTTAGCAATTTGGTTCTGTCTTTACAGGAAAATTCCTAATTAAATGATGTAGTGTTTTTCAAAATATTTCCACCCACACCCAGAGATGAAATGCTTTCATGAGTATAAAAGCACTGTGAAGAGCGATAGTACCTCAAAAAAGAGACATCAAAACACCACAAAGTCACAAAATTACAGATTCCATATCTAAAAACAATGCATTTTATATTTGTATTAGTATATGTATTAGTAACAATATATATATTTATTAATATGTGGAAAAATGAAATGTAATGCTAACTGTGTGTAGATGTTGTAGTTGTATGCCTTATAATAGTTCACTATGTAGGGAGTAAGGAGGTATCTGAGATTCAGCCAGAAACAGCTGTGCTTTGATGTCAGTATTTTCAATGACCAAAAAATGTCAGGAGAAAAAAAAACCCAGACATAAAGCACAATAAAAAATCCCCACATGGATGGGGTCAAAATACCAGATGAGAATGGGATATAGATTCATAGGACTAAAATAGATCCCTATTTACATTTTAGGGCACTAATGAATATGTCATCCATTATCTCTGTGTTTGAATTGTAGAGTAGAATTGAGTGTGATTTTTAGTGTCACTGGTAATTTTTAGTAAACATTAGCTCACTACACGAGCCAAACATGAACCTGAATACCACTGTGAGTTCCGTTACTAAGAAACATGGTAGAACAAATTGAGGTAGCTAGCTAAGCCAGTGATGGTTATGAGCCACAGGGCACGGTGTTGTTAAGATGTTTTCCCACAGGCTTGTTTTTGTAAGTGACATAATGAAGGATGATTCCTTGAACAGCACAGAGCTTTACTAACTTTAATTCAGAATGTCTGTACAGAGCTTAAACACAGCTCAGACACTCACGTGTGTGTTTATGCAACTGGAGCTGACGTGTGTTTCTACCACTACTTAGTAAACGAAAAATTCTATCCCTGTGGCGCCCAGTACTATTGAGTGAATAGGGATTCATTTTGGTTTATTAGCCATAGATTTATTATGTATTTATATGTATTATTTATTTGATACTGCCTGTGTTTCTTTTGTAGTTATGTCTTTGTGTGTTCTCTAGTTACATGTGATTTTACTTGCTTCAGGCAACCAGGGATCCCATCTGTTGCATAACAGCATCTGACAAAACCCTCATAGTGGTATGTATGTTGATCTCAAAGGCTTTTAAAATTTCTTTTGCTTCGTTTCAGTATGTGTAAAGCTTCTGACCCCCAGTACTACAGGCTTCTTGTTCCGTTATTATTCCCATGTTTATCTACAGGGACGTGAGTCTGGTGTCCTGCAGAAATACAACTTGCCCAGTATTAACCTCCTGCAGAAGTATTCTCTGAGCTACAGAGCTTACCAGCTGTCTCTCAACTGCAACTCCAGGTGTTTACACACTTACAGCTTTACAGTTGGCAGCTCAAGTCTCTTATGTACTGTTTTAGGTTGTCGTATTTCAAATAATGGGATGTTTTTTGTTTGTGTCCTCTCTCTACAGCCGTCTGGCTATAATAGATATGACAGGAGTGCTGACATTTTTTGACATAGAGACACGTGGGTCTTTAGGGGACGCAGAGGGAGGGGCTTCAGCTGGAGACCCTTCAAAATTTGAACGCAAAGACGTGTGGGATATGAAATGGGCCAATGACAACCCCGACCTGTTTGCCATGATGGAAAAGACTAGGATGTATGTCTTCAGAAATCTAGACCCAGAGGTGAGAACCGGTTAGGGGAGAGCTTTTGATGAAAGCGTGACCTAACACGCTTTTGAACGAATGTTTAAATACAGGAACGTTCTTCCACCAACAATGAAAGTGACAGATTTAGTTGACTATCATGAGCCAAATTAAACAGGTGCTTCAATATATAACAGCAGATAACAGTATAATAACACACAATAACAGTAGAATGCTTTCCATCCAATCATACTGATATGTTAGGCTGACGTGGTCACAGCTGGTTCTTCTAAATAAGCTCACAGACGGGGTGCTTAATGAACCATGTTACTGAACATGACCTAGACCTTACTCTTAAACTCAATATAGACATAACATCCTATCTGTAGGAAATAGCTACCTATTAGTCTGTCCTTCAGGTCTGTTAGATCACCTTTACAGTCTGTTTTGTTGTCTGTCAGAACAAGCTCAGATTTGTTTTATTTTCATCATCTCTTTTTGGGTCGTTAGTGGTCTTTACTAATGGTTAACCTGGTAATTTTTTTTTACATTTTCTTGTCTATTTCTAATATAGGAACCAATTCAAACATCTGGATTCATCTGTAACTTTGAAGATCTGGAAATTAAGTCTGTTCTTTTGGATGAGATTATGAAGGTATGCACATATTTTATGCTGTGGAAACCTGCTAATTCAGTGTTTTTTATTTTTATGAGATCAGTGGTCCCTTTTCATGTTGAGCAGGTAGTTCGAGATCATGTTCACCAAGCCAACTCATCCAGCTCCTCATGACGCACTCTGAAATGATGTTTTGTGCAGTAGCAAACCATTTGACATCACTGTATTTGACCCGTTTCAGGATCCTGAGCGGCCGAACAAAGATTACCTGATGAACTTTGAGATTCGTTCTCTGCGGGACAGCAGGGCTTTGATAGAGAAAGTGGGAATAGAGGATGCCTCACAGTTCATCGAGGACAACCCTCACCCTCGACTCTGGTAGGGTGAACCAGTAGCACAGTGTTCTTCAGTGGACAGGAATGTTCATGAGGGCATATAGTACTGTTTGATATTTTTAATATACCAGTGTTTGATATCACTCAGCAGTATTGATAAGTTTAGTAACATTGATAGATAACACAAGCAGTGACTTTCAGAAACATTGCTGTGAGGAGAATTTGATTGCATTATAACACATAAAAGAATCAATGATGTCAAGTACTGATGTTGGATGATTTGCTCTAAAACTCCAGTTGCAGAGTGACCCATTCTGTTGGTCAGTTTTTTTCCAATGAAAATGATTCAAGTTGTGGTTTAGCTACAGGTGCTCCATAAAGGGTGTCCACAAATTTTTGGACAAGCAGTGTATATATCTTTTGCTTGACGCCAATTGTTTTGGAATAGCGGTTAAGAATACATACAACTAAAAAAGTAGTTTAATTTCTCTAAATGTGCTTCATGTCTAGTTAATGTTTACAGTACTGGTGTGATTTCAGGACAGAACCCAAGAGTCTAATTAGAATAAGCTGTGTCACATGTAGAAGACATTCTTTTAACACATATAACTCAAGTAGATTAGTTTCATTCAATTTATTATAAAGAAATGTAATCAGTATCTAATGCTTTGTTACATTTATAGGATACAGTATCGGGGGAAAATATAATAATAAAAATAATAATAATATTAAAAAACAACTGGGTTGTCAGTTTGTTTGATGTAGATTGAAAATACCATGATTATTCATTCATGTTTTTTACTGCAGTATTATTTTTAAAAATATCTTTGCACAATGCTTAAATAAATGAGATTAGTAGGTAGATTAATATGTAGAATGTCCTTCAGATGTTCTGGAAGAATTTTGTTTTGTTCATGAGTCACACACAAGCCCTTGTCCAGTGTGCGTTGGAGTTGGTGTATGAGTGTGTATGGCCATTGTCACAGTATTGAGAGAATGCTTACATTTTCGTCCAGGAAAGTTTCCCATGTGTCTGAGTTTGGGCCTGTGAACATGTGTGTGGGTTTCAGGGCTGCACATGCCACTGTTTGTTTACTCCTCTGTCAGTGACATGAGACGCTGAGGAGCCTGAGCTGGTTTACGATTGCCATGACGTTCGTTTTATGGTTCTGTGACGTGACGTCTGAGCTACTTTATGGTCCGAGTTAGAGAAAACTGAACACTCATTTTTAGCATGGTGTGTTACAGATACACCATGCTAAGGATAACTGGTGTGGCAGAAATAAAGAAACATAGAAGAAAGTCAAATTATGATTGTTAAAACAAATCAATTAAATATTATTTTTATAATCGCTTAATGAACAATCATTCATGTACTATACACTTGTCTAAATCTCTTCTTTTTTGGGATCCATGGAGTTAATCAGTGTTTTAGAAGTACTGCTCATACTTTCCATGCCCAGTGTGTGTTAGTGCATCTGAGAAATCTCATGGAATACTCCTTTTATGTTTATAAAAGTAAACATGTGAATAATAATGGAACAAAAAAAAGGTTTGGAAACTGTCAGCGTGTAAGATATAATGAATATAACAGTTTATCATGTTGAATTAAACCAGAAATAAAATGAAAATTGAATGAAATCAAATCAAGTTTGTCACATCACATTGAGCAAAAATGTGCAAGTCCCTTGCTTTAGTAAAAAAGATGTATAAAAATACACAGGAGAAACATATATTCAGTGCATCCTGACATTTTTAAAGTGCTTCACATTTTGCACATTTTGCTAGGCTACAGCCTAAAATCTATTCAATTAATTTGTTCCCTCAAATTTCTACACACAATACCTCACAATGACAAAGAGAGAAACATTTGTTTGAAAACTTTGCAAGTTAAAAATTAAATACAAAAATATTACATGTACATAAATATTTACCATTACACTCAAAATTGAGCTCAGGTGCATCTTGCTTCCACTGATCGTCTTTAAGATGTTTCTACAGCTTGATCGGTCACCTGTGGTAAATTCAGTTGATTAGACATGATTTGAAAAGACTCACATGTTTATATAAGGTCCCATAGCAGACAGTGCATGTCAGAGCACAAACCAAGCCATGAAGTCTAATGAATTGTCTGTAGACCTCAGAGAATGAAATATATATATATATATATATATATATAGACAAAGATATGTTGAAGGGTACAGAAATGTTTCTGCTGCATTGAAGGTCCCAATGAGCACAGTGGTCTCCATCATCTGTAAATGGATGAAGTTCGGAACTGTCAGAACCCAGACTTGAACCTGATTGAACATCTCTAGAGATATCTAAAAATGGCTGAGCACTGATGCTCCACATCTTATCTCAGAGGTTCTGCAAAGAAGAATGGGAGAAACCTCCCAAAAACAGGTACCAAGCTTGAATCTTACAAAGACTTGAGGCTGTAATTGATGCCATAATAACATCTATAAAATGCATGTTGCATTCTATTTACATGTGCACTGGTTATGGAATTCAGTGTAAGCTGTAGTGTGAGGAGGTAAGACTTTGGAGACAGACTTTGATTGGTGCAGTGGGAGAAGGTCTTTGGTGGGTGTTGTGTAGCTGAACAGCTAGCTGCTGCTCCAGTAGTGAGAAAAGTGCAGAAATATTTGATGTGGTGTGATAAGGCAGGTGAGATGAGTTGTGATTGGCTGTGGTCTGGAACACTCTGCTACTGCCTGTTTAGCAGCTTGGTGGCCTGGGGGAAGAAGCTATCCTGGAACCTACTGGTTCTGGTTTTTATGTTTTTGTACTTCCTACCGCTGGGCAGCTTTGAGAACAAGCAGTGACTTGAGCCCTTTATAATCCTCCTGGTCTTCCTCAGACAGTGGCTGGTATATAAATCCAGAAGGTTTAGGAGTTGAACCCCGGGGATGATTTGGACTGTGCACACCACCCACTGCAGAGCTTTCTGCTCAGGAGCAGTGCAGTTCTTGTACCAGGTGGTGATGCAGCCCATCAGGATGCTGTCTACAGTGCAGGTGTAGAAAATCCTTAGGATGCAGGGATTCAGACCAAACCTCTTCAGCCACCTGAGGTTGAAGAAGATGAGTGGGGTGAACATACAGCCTTGAGGGGCAGTAAGGGGAATATGTTTCTGCCCGTCCTCACCACTTGCTGATTGCGTGATAGGAAGTTTAGGATCTAGCTTTACAGAGAGCTGTTCAGGCCCAGATACCGGAGCTTCATGTCGAGCCTCAGGGGAAGGCTGGTATTGAATGCTGAACTGTAATATACAAACAGCATTCTCACATATGAATTCTTCTTGTCCAGATGGGAGAGGGCAGTGTGCAGTGCGAGAGCAATTGCATCATTGGTGGATCTATTCTGCCTGTATGCGAATTCCAGAGAAACAGGCAGTGAGGAGCAGGTGAAGTCTTTGATCAGCCTAAACTTCTGAGAATGGCACAAATGGCACAGTTCTTATGGTGGCAGATGAATTGGACTTAATTGTAGTTATTCCCTGCCATGAAAATGACCTTATCCCAAAAGCACCCCAATCAACCATTTATCCACTCTTCAAGAACTTCAAGCAGAGTGGTTCAATTGCAATTGCAAGAAGGTTTCATGGCTCCCAAGAAAGTCATGCAAGCGTCAGGACTATCTCCTAAAGAGGGTGCAGCTATGAGGTCAGGTCACCACTAGCACAGAGCTCAGGAATCGCACAGGGCAGGTGTGAGTGTATCGGAATGCACAGTGAGACAAAGGCTTTTGGAGGATGGCTTGGAGTCAAGAAGGGCAAAGCAGCCACTTCTCTCCAAGAATAACATCAAGGACAGACTGACATTCTACATGGAGTATAGGGATTGGACTGCAGAGGACGGGGGTAAAGCTATTTTCTCTGATGAAGCACCTTTCAGATTGTTTGCGACATCTGGGAAAATTATTGTCCGGAGTGAGCACTGTTGGCATGAGTCCATCAGGGTCATTTTACTGCAGTTTACTACAACACCTTATGCAATCCATAGCATAATGTTAAGGTCAATGAATGCAGACATATTTGATTTTCTAAGTAGTAACCTTTTTACTAGCTGTCAGAAAATGCACCCCAGAGACGGTGAAATTACAGTCACTTTATACAGCCATTTTTGTAAGTTTATCTGTGAGCATCCTAGTCTATTCAGGACCAAAGAGCTGCAAACTACAGTTTCCTTCACTAATGAGCACTTTTGTGAAGGGAGGAAATTAAAAGAGAGAAAAGAGAGCAAACGAATTATTTAGAAATCATAGAAAGTGGATTTTCTGTATTTTTTTTTAAGATTCGCTCTCTCACAGTTGACACCTACAATAAAAATGACAGTCCCTGCAAAATCAGCAGTGTATCAAATACTTATTTTCCCCACTGTAGCACACCCCTATGGTACATCATGAAGTTGTAGGACTGCTGCCACTCATGTGGCCACCAGATACCGAGGGTTCTCCAGTTAAGATGTAATCAATCATTCAGTTTATCTGTCTGGCCCTGGCGCCTATAGAGAATGAGGGAGAGATGATGCCTTGAGTGTGTCAGGGACGTGTGAGCTGTGTCGGAGGCTATTGCGAATTCCCTCAGTCTGAAACTCTGGGCTTTTCGACACTTCTCACATCATGGGGAGGAATTTCAGAATGTCCTGGTGAAAAAAAGAAGAGAGAGAGCTGCTAGCTACACTGTCTGAGTACACACCCATCTAACCAATCAAAACCGTGTGATCTGTACATCTAGGAGTTCATGTAACACTGGTTAGGATGGTGTTGAGAGTGTGAGACACTAATTGGGGGTGTAACACTATTATAAACACTCCTAATACATAAATAATATGCATTTACAAAGTTGTGTTGCATTAATTTAACTCAGCCGTGTCTGAGTCATTTGTGAATATTATACATGTAATATTATACGGTATTTATTACATTTATACATTGGTGAGCCACAACTTTATGACCAAATAGGTTGCATGCCCTCTGCTTGACCTCTGAAAGTGGTGTCTGCTACCAAGATGGTCCTGTAAGTTGTGAGGTGGCGTTGCCATGGGTTGGGGTTTTTGTTTTAGTGCTTCCTACAGGTAAATGGCCCACACGTACCCAGGGGTCCATGTGACAAACAACATTGCTTCATGGTCCAATTTTAACACTTATGTGTTCATTGTAGGTACTTCTGATGGTAGACAGGGGTCAGCATGGGCCCTCTGAACTATCTGTGTCCACGCAGAACTCACAGAACTCCCCATGTGCAGCAGGGAGTTCTGCTCTGTGTGTTGTGATACATTAACCACGGTGGTCCATTTTTCCTGTAGTCATCATTAAACATTTCTTTTATTGTGTTGCAGTAGCCTTTCTGTCAGTCACACCCAGACACTCATTGATGGGCCTCGATTGCCTGACACCCCGGTCATCAGATGGTAGTCTGCCCCTCCTTGGTCTGCCGTTGGTGGATATTCAAGACAGTCAAAGTGACACACTACCCATTTTTCCACACATCATCAAAACCCCCCTATAAGTGGTTAGGTCATTGGTATGTCCAAATTGGGGTGGAAAAATGGGGTTAAAGAAAAGTCTGTGACATGGTAGGAACATGGGGGATAACTCAAATACCAAAGAAACTGAGCAACGCCAGCAGCTTGTATAAAATACTGCTGTCTGTAATAATCATTTATAGCTATGGAGGTCAAATATTAAGTTAATTGTGATACTGATATGAAGTCATATCATCTAGCACTAGTTGCTCTGCCACAGCCAAGGTTGGACAGACTTTGCCAGCCCTGATATACAAAGGCTTTATCTCTGGACTCATCACTCTCTATTTTTGTGCAGGCGACTGCTAGCCGAGGCTGCGCTGCAGAAGTTGGAGCTGAAGACGGCAGAGCAGGCGTTTGTGCGCTGTAAGGATTATCAGGGTATTGAGTTTGTGAAGAGGCTGGGGAACCTGCAGAGCGAGGCAATGAAGCAGGCGGAGGTGGCGGCCTACTTCAGTCGCTTCGAGGAGGCTGAGCGGATGTACCTGGATATGGATCGCAGGTACAGCTGGAAATACACCACAGCACCTGGAGGTCAGGTGGAAATGGTTTCGGGCCCGTACGTTTGGAACTTTGAACCTGGCTTCTCCAGGGTTTGGTCAAAAAGTTTGTTACTCATAATTGTGTTACAGTTTTTTATTTGTATTTCCTTTGTTTCTTTCTCTCAATCTCTCTCTCTCTCCAGGGACCTGGCGATCAGTCTGAGGATAAAGCTGGGTGACTGGTTCCGGGTGCTCCAGCTTTTGAGGACTGGGTCAGGAGATTGTGACGATGCTCTGCAGGAACAGGCCTACAATGCCATCGGGGATTACTTTGCTGACAGACAGAAATGGTACAGTCAGGCAGGAGAGTGTGAATGTGAATGTGAGTTGTTGTAGTTCATAAACACTATGTTTGCTTTGTGTGTTTGTGTTGTTTAGGCTGAATGCTGTGCAGTACTACCTACAGGGTCGTAACCAGGAGCGACTAGCAGAGTGTTACTACATGTTAGAGGATTATGAAGGCTTGGAGAGACTCGCTAGCTCTTTACCAGAGAATCATAAATTGCTACCGGTATGATGACTCTTCTTTAAGACAAGTATAATTTATTATAAGTTTTTAAATGAAGGAACCACTTTTTTATTCACAGTATAATCTTGGTGTGGTTTAAGATTTTGATTGTGTGTGTTTAGGACATTGGCCAGATGTTCGTCACTGTGGGCATGTGTGAGCAAGCAGTAAGCTCCTATCTCAGGTGTTCCCAGCCAAAAGCAGCAGTGGACGCTTGTGTGCATTTAAATCAGGTAAGACCATTTAAATACTAGTTCATCAACATACTACAAAACAAATCTAGGCTGACTCCCCGTATCAGATTCAATCATCTTCCATAACCAGTGTTATACACTTTGGTCTCAATATTCCCCTCTCCTAACCTTGGTGTAAGATTTGTCCCTCAACTCACCTTTGCAACCCACATCGAACATCTTTGAAAGTTCTACTTTTACCATCTCAGAAATATTGCCATCTCAGAACTTCATGCCACTCTTCAAATTCAATTCAATTCAATGTGAATACTTAATTCGAATTGCTTCCACACCTGCAGAAATAAGCTTAGCACCATGGGTAACCAGGCCTTCTGCTCTGCTGCCCTTCATCAATGGAATACCCTGTGGAATGACTATCTGAGGGCATCACAGTTGATGACTTAAAACATTGCTTTTTAGCAGAGCTTACAAATCTTATATAAACTGTTGAATCTGATGCTTGAGCATCTGAAAGCATTAGAAATAAATGGTAATAAATTCTATTCTGCATGTTTGTCTGTGGTTTTATGTTTATTTTATGCTCCTGTTATGCATGAATGTGGCTGACATACCCAAACCAACATACGTCTCTGTCAATCCGTCCATCAATCCAGTAGTATGGTTTCAACTATTATACACAAGACTCGTTCTTGCAGATATAGAAACAGGCGAAATGTCAGTGTCTGTAGAGGTCAGATGTAGAGTGAGGGTAGAGGATGATTTTCACCCTCTCTCTGATTCAGCACTGCCATCCTTCCTGCTCCTCCTAATTGATGGGCACTGTTGCTTTAAATGACATGTTACTTTCTCCAAATAAGCATGTAATTAGAGTCACAAGAGATGAATTTCACAGCATCCTGCTCCAGATGTTTTTGACCATTGGCTTGCACTGTAACTAACAGCAACAGTACCGTACTTTTGCGAGATCTTGTTTTCATGCATTTTATGCAATTCTGTGTTTACGTTTAAGACTAGTAGGTGGTTTGTACATAAACATGTCACTTAAAAATTCACATTTAACAGCATTTTAACAGACACTAGATGCACTAGAACTATGTCAGACACTCCATTTATTAATTGACAAAGCTGTTGATAAAGCTATTGGTACTGTTCTTTTTCTTTGTCTGTATTGATTGTGTTGACTTTCAGTGGAATAAGGCTGTAGAACTGGCCAAAAACCACAACATGAGGGAGATTGGCCCTCTGCTGTCCAAGTATGCATCACACCTGCTGGAGAAGAATAAAACCCTGGAAGCAGTGGAGCTCTATAGAAAGGCCCATCACTTTCTGGATGCTGCTAAGCTCATGTTTAAGGTGAGAGTAAACATTCCATATGACTTCAGATTATTATATTTAAAGCATATTAAACAGGTACTAGTATGCCACCCTAGCTGCTCAGGGAACCACTACTGTGTACAGTTGAAAACATTCTCCTATTTGTGCAGATTTCTGATGATGAGGCGAAGAAGAGGACAAGGCCTTTGCGGGTGAAGAAGCTGTATGTACTTGCTGCCCTACTGGTGGAGGACTACCATGCTCAGGTCAAAAACTCCCAGCAGAGCAAAGCCAAAGGCAAGAAGTCAGAGGTATGTCTTCCATCTTATTTAGCGACTGCTCCACGCAAAATGATTCTTATTCATTATATATATAATGTTAAAAATAGATTCAGGCATTGATATAAACACTGCCTATGAATATAAACACATTAAATTACTCCAATTCATACCAAGGAAGATACTGAATGAATATAAAGTCAAATGCTGAAGATCAGCACCAGAGCTAACTAAACAGTTTTTTTTGTTTACGTGCCAGTGAGGAAATTCAACGAAGGGGGAAATCTGGATAGGAAGTCTGTAGATACATTTGATAAAATTATTGAGGCCAGATTTTAGGCTGTAAATGATCTGAAGATTGTCAGTGTGCTCGACAGCTTCCTTCTGGCTCTATAGTCATTAGAGTTAAAAGGGGGTAATTAATAGTTCAATTCAGGACTGTGTGTGTGTGTGTGTGTGTGTGTGTGTGTGTGTGTGGTGTGTGTGTGTGTGTGTGTGTGTGTGTGTGTGTGTGTGTGTGCGTGTGTGTGTGACTCAGGCCACATCTGCTCAGCAGGCCTGTTGGAAGGGCGCATCCACCTCTGATAGTGCTTGCTCGTGGATAAAGCTTGGCGTGGAACAGAAGCTTACCCATTTCTTCTTGCTGGCTCAAAGACAGCTTTATGAAACAAATGGAAGCCTCCATGAACACAGGTATAACACACACACACACACACACACACACACACACACACACACAACACACACACACACACACACACACACACACACACACACACACAAACACACACACACCGTTTGCTTTAGCAATCATTTCATGAAAGGTTGTAACAGTAAGTGTAGTTACTTTTTAACTGAATTGATTAGAAGTACCTTATTGAGTCCAAAGGAAATTGCAGTTTTACAGTATCAACATATTGAATTATACATAAATAGACACATCAGGCAGAAAGAGCATAGGCAGAAGATGGCATACTGCCTTCATAAGATCAATGTTTTGTATATTGTCCTGTATGTATGGATATGCAATATGTCTTCTACATGTGTGATCTATTGAGAGATCACAATAACACTTGTTTTAATAACATGGAGAGAAATCAAATAACATTCGATTGAAATCTATTGTTTTACTGTTAAAAGTGGAAAACCCTACATGACAAATTTGTAAAAGCAAAAAAAATCCACATTAGGCATCAGAGAGGAGATGCTGACGACAACTACAGTGGGTACGGAAAGTATTCAGACCCCTTTAAATTTTTCACTCTTTGTTTCATTGAAGCCATTTGCTAAAATCAAAAAGGTTCTTGTTCCGAAGCCACTCCTTTGTTATTTTAGCTGTGTGCTTAGGGTCATTGTCTTGTTGGAAGGTGAACCTTTGGCCTAGTCTGACTAAGAGTTGTGGAGCAGTGAAACTGTGTTCTGTGGTATGGTGTTGCTCCATCCAATACTTTTGGGTTGTGTTGGTGAAGTGGTGAACATCATGACCCCACTAATGCTATTATAACTGAATGCAATCCAATCCTCACAGCATTGCTCCGAAATCTAGTCTACCCTGGACACTAGAGACATTAATTCCAACAAAGGTATACAGATTTCAGAAGAAACAATTAATGAACAAGTGTCCTAGTACTTTTGTCCATAGAGTGTAGGTTAAATCCTTCAAGTTCATAGCCACACACATACACACGCGTGTGCACACACACTCGCACGCACGCACGCACGCACGCACACACACACACACACACACACACACACACACACACACTCCGTCACTACTGTTCCCCAGAAGACCTCTTATATAAAGTTCCAGGCTAAAACAAATAAAACGCAACATAAAACGTGTGGGCTGACCACCTGTAGCACTGATGTCTATGACGCAGCTCCTGACCGTGCACCTACGTCTCTTCCCTGCCTCCTTCCTTCTGTGGTGCAGAAGAGGAGGATGTACCTCTGTTTTTTTCTTCACATGCAGCTGCTGTATGACGACATACAGTGCGGTGATGTTTCCGTCTCTAAATGGACCAGTAAGGAATTCAATGGAGGGAAAATGCAAACAGCTCTACAGTCAAAGCATGATGTGCACGTACTTTTCACTGAACACAGAATCCAAAGGAGAATTCTACCAGCACTGGGAGGGTGAAGGCTTGCACCTCCCAGCACTGAGCTGTGGATCAGTGGAATTGTGCTCTGTCCAGTATTATTGGGTTGGTGAGTTGGAGATGATCGTTTCAAATAAGGGTGTAACAGTAGGTTTAGTTACTTTTAAACTGAATTGAAGTACTTTTATTAATCCCAAAAGAAATTGCAGTGTTACAGTAGTGGAATAGGATTGCACATTTTAAAATAAAAAAGGGCAAAAAGTAAAAAGCGGAGGATACTGTCTTAATAAGTCAAATGCACTGTTTAAATAGAGCATTTTGTAGGACTAGTATGTATATTGTGTATTGAGAGAGAGAGAGAGAGCGAGCGATACACTACATGACCACTATGTGTGATGTCTTACTGAGAGATTGTTTTAAACTCATGAAGAGAAATCAGAAAACACATCGTTGAGATCCTTTGCTTTGCTCTTGAAAGTGGAAAACCCTCAGTGACACATTTGCAAAAGCAAAAAAAAATCCACATTAAGTATTGGAGAGGAGATGCTGGTAACTATTACGTCCCTCCATTATACACAGCTTTGTCCTAGCTGTCTGGCTTCATAGAGCAGCATAGCTAGAACTGTGGTAATTGTATTAAATAATAGAACTTCACATCATAAAATGCTGCAGTGCCACCTGCAGTTGTGGAGTGTGTGAGGATATGAAGGCATTTTCAGCTTTGTGCAACCCTCGCAAAATTTGTTTCACAGGAAGTATGCTACGGCCTTAGTGCCTTGCATGGACTAGGGTGATATAAAGCCCCTAGCACTGGGCTGTGTAGCAGTGAACCTGTGTTCTGTGGAATGATGGTGCTTCATCCACTACTTTTGGTTCCTGCTGGAGATGGAAGTGCAGTCATAATCATCCAATATCATGACCCCAATGATGCTCTTATCTCACAGCAATCCACCAGACATTTAGTAGAATGCTTTCACTGTAGAGTAGCGACATCAATTCTAACAAAAGCTGCATAAAAAAAAAAACGTACTACCCTGATTTCAGAGGAAACCATGAATGTCCATGTTGTGCAGTTTAATTCTGAGTAATTGTTACTGAGAGTAGCAGTAATAATATCAGCTGGGGTTTTGGCTTATTGGACTGTCCACTGATAATGGAAAACAATTTCTGGTGGCACACACTCCATCCGTACTGTTCCCAGAAGACCTCTCATATGAAGTTCCAGGCTGAAACAAATAAAATGCAACATAAAGTGTGTCGGCTGACCACCTGCAGCACTGATGTATGTAATGCAGCTCCTGACGCAGAAGAGGAGGATGTACCTCTGTTTTTTTCTTCACATGCAGCTGCTGTATGACGACATACAGTGCGGTGATGTTTCCGTCTCTAAATGGACCAGTAAGGAATTCAATGGAGGGAAAATGCAAACAGGTCTACAGTCAAAGCATGATGTGCACGTGTTTTTCACCGAACACAGAATCCAAAGGAGAATTCTACCAGCACTGGGAGGGTGAAGGCTTGCACCTCCCAGCACTGAGCTGTGGATCACTGGAATTGTGTTCTTTGAATGATGGGACTCAGTCCAATACATCTCAGTCCAATGCATCTCTCTCTCTCTCTCTCTCTCTCTCTCTCTCTCTCTCTCTCTCCCCCCAGCTCTTCACCTGCGTGAGTATGAAGATATCATCCCTGCAGAGGAGATTTACTCTCTTTTGGCCATCTGCTCTTCTGCAAACCGTGCTTTCGGTACCTGCTCTCGTGCCTTTGTTAAGCTGGAATCTCTGGAGACTGTCTCCCCTGAGCAGAGACAGCTTTATGAGGACTTGGCTCTGGAGATATTCACTAAACACAGCCCTAAAGACAACCGTAAGAGCCACATGGACAGCACAGATGACAGGTGACCACACATATGCGCAGACATGTTTGACAACACATATTCAGGCCCTGTTTTTTTGCCGTTCCGTTCCCTTTCATGTAGGAAGAAAAGGAATTCTAGTGTAATACCACCACCAAAAACAGAGAGATCAAGCTGATTTCATAATTTCATCCTTGGTTTTAATTGATTTTTAAAACCAACACTACACACATTTTATGAAGCGATTATATTTGAAGAGAAACAAACTGAATGAGTATAGTACACACATGTCATAAAATAAATAAAATGTTAGAATATAATATTGCATCTCAGGATTTTTTCTGTGTGGTGTTAACAAAAGTAAACCTGTTGTAATTCACTCCAGCAGGACAGTCTTGAGTGACAAAAAAGCTGCTCCGACTCAACAAAGCTAAAATGTCTGTATCTTTCTCTCTTTCAGCACGGAGGGCAAGCTGCCAACATGTATAGTGACTGGCAGAAGCATCTCGGATTATCAGTTCTGGATGTGTAGTGTTTGCAAGCACTGTGCACATGAGCAGGAGATCACAAACTACAACTTCTGTCCTCTCTGCCATTCTTCCCTGACCTGAGAACTGGCCTTCTGTTTCTGAGCCCACCTATGTTTCCCTAATTGACCTTAATTGCTTCTCTCTCTTTCCATTTATCCCATTTTTTATGTGCAGCCAAGCAGAAGCGAAATGCTCAAATACTTCATGAACTCCAGCAGAGTTCATCTTACTCAGCAGTTAATCGAACACTTGAAATTACAAGCGGAAGGCAATCAGCCTTGGTGTTTACAAGTCTTATAAACTCTAATGCTTTCAAAAAAAATCTTTTAATCCATCCATTTGCAGCTAGGAAGCCAGATTTTTCCTACAGCTAGTAAGGTACGGTCTATTTGCTGAGCACACCAGCCAATGGTGGATGGAACACTTAAATTCAGTCCAGAATATAATCTCTGGCTCATGTTCTTTACATTGTGAATTTCATGATGGAAGGACCAATAGAAATGCTCAGTGCAGAATGTGGAACCTGCAATAAAATCTTTTTACGCTGACTTCCATTGTAACCTAGGAAAATGCTTTTTCCTTCTGGAACGTTGCTGTTTAGGTGATACAATGATTTTGCAAGACTTGCATTGCCTTACCATGGACAATAATATTTCTGAAATTTGGAAACACCAGATGTTGACTGAAAAACACAATCATGATAGAACCCAATGAGAAGCTGATTGAGCATCTGACCATTGTTTTCTTTTATGACTGTGCTTTTGGAGTTAGTCATTTTCAATAAGCAACACTGGCAGCATGCATGGAAAACAGTACTTCAACTTGTTTAATTACATTCCAAGCTAAGTCTGAACGGATTTATGTGACTGTATGTGACACAGATTTGACCAGTTTGGCTGCATTATTTTGTTTTTATATTATATTATATTATATTATATTATATTATATTATATTATATTATATTATATTATATTATGTTATATTATATTATATTATATTATATTATATTATTTATAATAATATTATATAATATATAGTGGCATATTTAGTTGTACTTTTGTATGATTTTACATCACATTCATATGCATCTTTCTCTAGTAACTATTTTTTATAACCCAGTCTTTTTACATGTAAAGAATGAAATTGGATATCCACCAAACTTTGTTGCATTGTAAAGTGAAAGAGCAGCTATTTTACTGTGTGTTTGCAGTCTGTTACAGAAAGTCTGACATCAATAGAACATCTTTATGGAAACTGTAGTAAAGATCTACAAATATTGTGTGTAAGTTATTTTTAGTACCCTGAAAAATAAAATAAAATCACCAAGCATTATTGGTTTCATATTGTTATAACAAGAACAACTATTATTATTATTATTATTATTATTATTATTAGTAGTAGTAGTAGTAGTAGTAGTAGTAGTAGTAGTAGTAGTAGTAGTAGTAGTTGTTGTTGTAGTAGTAGTATTACTACTATTTAGTTGTAGTATTACTCCCATTTTAACCCCATGATGGGTTTAGTAATGAGATGTGCACCAGTGTGTGTTCATTTATTGAAAACAATGGTTTAGAATTTTGGGACACAGCATGTCCAGTGTAGGACCGTGTTAAGGCAGGACTGCTAAACTCTGTCTAATGCAACACTCCCCTCTAGTGGAAACAGTGTATTAATGATTATATTTCATGGCAAAGTGAAGTTTTGATGGGCTGTGATGTTTTCTAGGGCAGTTCTTCTATGTTTAAAAGGCATCTAATATCTTTACCTTTAATGGACTCATGGTGTTTTAATATATTTTAAGTTATTTTTAAGGGCAGTATGCAAATATAATCACAATACGAAATACAATCCATATGATGTAGCCCTAAGCTAAGGTTGACACTCATATTATTGACTTCTATACAATTAGCAACATGATTATTTCTGCTAGAATTTTGTTCTGAATTTTCACATTCACACCAAAGCAGATGGGATACAACAGTAAGCCACATGCAACCCCCTGGTCTACAGCCACCAAGCACCCATAATATTATGGTCATCATATTATTTACCAACCAAACAACATAAATAACATAAATAAACTGTGGCATCCACATTCTTGCCTCACAGCAACAACTTAAGTAGATTGGGAACTGCTAGACATGTTACTCTAACCACCTGGGATAACAGCAGCCACTTGAAAACAAAGTGGAAACTCCCTAGCAACCCCTAAACACTATAGAAACCACCTAGCAACCCCCAAGCAGCCATGAGGGACACCATATTATGAATCTCCTTTTGCATTCACCATGTATACTGTAGTTCCCAAATCTGAACACCCCAGCAACCACCTAAGTACCATTGGCACCATGTTATCACATCCACTTTGGATACCATAGCAACCATCACCAAGTAACACATGAGAAAAATATTTGAATGCTTTATTGGCCATTGAGTAACCACCTAAAATACCATAGCAACCTATGATTTCCTTTGAAAAATGCACTTTCTTCTTCTTCTTCTTAATAATAATAATAATAATAATGATGTAATAAAGCTTCCATGCACCAAATGTATTTGATCAGTTGAGGATTTATTAATGGGGGAATGATGTACAGCCATGCTCTCCTGCAGTCTCTCAGGAGGCCTGTAGATGGCGCTGTCCAGCCACTCAGCCACATTCCACTTGCCATCTGTTGGTCACTGCTGGCCCAAACCTGACCCCAGAAGGAGGGGTCTGGTTGGTTTTGGTGTGCAGTGATGAGCTGAGGTGGCAGGTCTGGACCACGTGTTCTGAGTGAGGTTGAGGAGCACAGCTGGGAATTGTTCTTTCTTCTGCATTAGAGAAGCTCTTCTTATTTCACTAATCCTTTAGCTGCCCTTCACCCTCTCTCTCTCCGCTGTTCTCACAGGGCTGAAGTTGTCCTCTCATCCACCAGCCTTTCTCCTCCTTTCATGGCCAAAAGTTTGTGGACACATCTGGCAGCATTTTTTCTGCAGTAACAGCTTCTGCACATCTGGGAATGCTTTGCACTAGATGGAGCATTGCTGTGAGAAAGATTTGATTGCATTCAACCATAGTGGTGCTGCAGGGAGATCAGACACTGATGTTAGTTGATCATCACTCCGCAGACTCTCTCTCTCTCTCTCTCTCTCTCTCTCTCTCTCTCTCTCTCTCTCTCTCGGGGATGAGAGTCGGAGGCGCGTCCCGGGCCAGTGACGCGCATGCGCGCACGCAGCTCAGCGGCACGATGCACGCGGTGATCCAAACCGGGAGCGGAGAGAGATCAGGAATGTTTACTGTGGAGTGAGGAGAGGAGAGCGGACTGACACACACAGAGAGAGGTAACCCTTTCATATTTACTCTGTTTAGAACTTCATCACTTCTGTACCTTCAGATCTTCAGGTCCTGCTCCAGGCTGATCTTCAGCATTTACAGAAGAGCTTTACTGCTGGATCAGGTTCTGAGCCACTTTTCAGTCCTCCCTTCAGGTCCTGCTCCAGACTGATCTTCAGGATTTACAGAAGAGCTTTACTGCTGGATCAGGTTCTGATCCACTTTTCAGTAATCCCTTTAGGTCTTGCTCCAGGTTGATCTTCACATTTACAAAAGAGCTTTACTGCTGGATCAGCTTCTTATCCACTTTTCAGTCCTCCCTTCAGGTTCTGCTCCAGACTGATCTTCAGCATTTACAGAAGAGCTTTACTGCTGGATCAGGTTCTGATCCACTTTTCAGTCCTCTCTTCTTTGCAAGCTCAATTTTCAGTATCAGATGTTGCTCTGCTCCACAGCTTACTGCAGGTTCTAGTTAGAGGTAAGAACCTGAATTGCAGTGCAGCTCCAGGTCAGGTTAGGTCAGTGTTCAGAGCTCATAATGACTCAAAAAGCTTTTGTTTGGTCTCACTGTGCAGGATCGATACCCATTAGCAGCATTAGTTTGGTAGTGTTTTGATCAGCAGCGGAGGATGCTTTTGCTGTGCTGGTGTTCTCAGATGCTGGTGTTCTACAGGTAGTGGACAGAGAAAACTTGGCATCACACTAAAGTGGATAGGATTTTACCCCCTGACCTGGAAATGTTGCTTTGACATATTTTTGAAGGCAATTGGTTTTGCTTTAGGTTACGAATGATTAAATTGAACTTTGAGGTCTACATTTTATATGTAAAAAAATAACCCAAAAAAAAAAACATGGTGAAGACATGAAAGATGTTTCCTCCCTGCAATACACGACTGCACGAGCAATAGTGACTAATTTTACTTTTAGTAAGTTTAGGTTTATTAACTTAGCAAAACTAAAATTTTTGTTTACTAAAACCTGATTTTATTTCATTATTTTCTTTTTTTTTTTTTTTTTAATTTTAGTCATATTTGCTTTAACACTAAAATTTACTAAACATCAGCTACATTTTTTGTTATGCAAAACAACTTTCTCATTATACAGAAAATTACTAAATTAACAAAATTAACTTCATCTATGAGACGATGTTTGTGCTTCAAGTCAAAAATAATTACAGTTAAACTTTCAGAGATTGTTTTATCATGTAAAAATAAATATAATTATGTTCACATTCTTAATTATTTCACTTTCAATTTCAAAAAATGACAGAAATCGAAAGCACTTCTCACATTAGTTTTAGATTTAGTTTTAGTTAAATTTTGTTTTTGTTTTGTAAATATTCATTTGAGTTAATAATAATTTCAGTAAGTTTTATTTTCAGTTTTAGTAAGTTTTTTTGATTTAGTTTTAGTTACATTTTAAAATGTAATGTAATGTAAAGCAATAATTGAAAGTAATGTTTACATTTAATATGTGTTAGCTTTAATTTGAGCAAGTTTTATTGTATTGTTTTTATATATTTTTTATATTTTTTAATGTTTTATGCATTTTAATTAGTTAAGAATCACATTCTTTTAAAACTAAAACTTAAGCTGGATTCATTGTATTTGCAATCTTACTTGCTGTAGAAAGCGCAGACCATCTTTTTCACCCCTTTCCTTTAAACGCTGTGTTTGCTGTGGTTCACCTCAGTTCTCTCCTTGAAGGTGTGTTTATAAAGAAATGATTGATATTTAAAGTAATGTCAAGCCTGACAGGTTTTAGTTACCGTATTTTCTGGACTATAAGCCGCACCGGATTATAAGACACACCCGCAAAGTTTACATATATAAGAATAAAAAGAAGATAAATATAAGAAGAAAAAGCTGCGCCTCATTATAAGCCACATGGTTTAAAGTGTGGAAAAAAAGTAGCAGCTTATAGTCCAGAAAATACGGTATTTTACGTGATGCAGTGCAATGCAAAATAAACCCTTTCTAAATTCTCTGCTTAAGATTTGAGACTTGATGCTGAAAACTGTCAGTAACTACAACATTCAAGGGTTAATTTGTGACTGTTTTCCTCACTGAGTGCTTTATGTTACAGGGAATGGGGCATAAGCTGTGAGCTCTCTGTGCCTGCAGGCTTTTCCCCTCAATCCTGCCCTTTGAGCCCTGGTGCCCATCATGGTGTACGGTCAGATCCTGCACCACCGTGGCCCAGATGACAACTTCATCAATTTGAATGTTGGTGGCTATAAACAGAAGGTGGCACGGGTGGTGTTGCAGCGGTTTCCACACACGCGTCTTGGACAGCTGCTGTGCTGCTGCTCAGAGTCGGCCATCCTGGAGCTGTGCGATGACTACAGTGGTGTAGATCATGAGTACTACTTTGACCGGAACCCTCGGTTCTTCTGCTATGTGCTGAACTTCTACCACACAGGAAAGATCCACCTGATGGAGGAGCTGTGTGTGTTCAGCTTTAGCCAAGAACTGGAGTACTGGGGCATCAAAGAGTTGTATCTGGACTCGTGCTGCAGCAACAAGTTTCAGGAACAGAAGGAGGGTGGAGGAGACCGGGACTACTGGAATGAGGATGAGCCTCCAAACAATGTAAATGAGAGCTTGGACTCGTCCATGGAAGAACTGTCAGCATTCGACAAGGACCTGGAGAAGTTTGAAGGCACTTGGTGTTCAGAGAAGCGCAAACAGCTGTGGCTGAGACTGGAGAATCCAGCTTACTCACGATCAGCCAAGCTGCTGGCTGTTCTTTCCTTGAGTGTAGTACTGACAAGCATTGTTGCAATGTGTATTCACAGCATGCCTGAGTTTCACCAGGTGGACTCCAACGAGAAACCAGTGGAGGACCCAGTACTGTCTCTCTTTGAGACCATTTGCATAATCTGGTTCACACTTGAGTTCATCATCCGTTTAATGGTCACGCCTTGCTTGTGCAAATTCCTGAGCAACACCCTCAACATAATTGACTTTGTCTCCATTATCCCGTTCTACGCCACATTGGCGTTCGAGAAGGTTGATGCTGAGGAGAGTGAGGAGCTAGAGAATGTAGGGAAGGTGGTCCAGATCCTTCGGCTCATGCGAATTTTCAGGATCTTGAAGTTGGCACGCCATTCTGTTGGCTTGCGATCCCTCGGGGCTACTCTCCGGCACAGTTACCATGAGGTTGGACTCCTTATCCTCTTTCTCTCTGTTGGAATATCCATCTTTTCTGTGCTTATCTATTTTGTTGAAAGAGAGGAGGATGAGTCAGAGCTGCAGACAATACCTGTGGGGTGGTGGTGGGCCACCATCAGTATGACCACAGTTGGCTACGGGGACACGTATCCCATCACTCTTGCTGGGAAACTCATTGGCACTATTTGCATCATCTGTGGCCTACTGGTGGTGGCTCTACCCATCACCATTATCTTCAACAAGTTCTCCAAATACTACCAGAGACAGAAGGCTCTTGTTGAATCAGACCAGTTTGGATTTGAAGGGAAAGGGCCAATCCCTGGGATGCCTTTTTTCAACATGAAGGATTTGTATGCCCAAGGGGTCAACTCTTTCTTGGCCAGTATGTCTTCCAGGAGCAGTGTGGCAAGTGAAGGGGATGCCACGGATGCTTCCAGCATTCAGGACATTGAGACTGTCTGCCCAGCAGGTCTCACTGAGACCAGGGACACGACATGAAGGAATAGTTTGGTGAAAAATCTCATTTACACATTTTCCCTTCTTACCCCAAAGTAAGGGCAAATAGCAGAGGCATACTTGGTGTCTGAAGTTTTCTTATGTACTGGAGCTACAAGGATAATGCAGTTAGCTGGAAGCTGGAAGCTTACTGGTCTGCAATTAGCATGATGCAAACTGTATGCTCAAGTCATGGTGTAGTTGTCTTAAACTACATAAAGTTAAAGTTATATCCAAGAGACTTGTACATGTGGTTTTTGACATTCTGTGACCTACTGATATTTAATACATGAGTAAAAGTACATGGCCTAGCTAAAAATTTTGGTGGCAAAAATGGTCCAAACCTTTGTGGAGACTGCATCAAAAGTATGGATAACACTATCAGATGACCAGTTGTTTTAGGCGTTTTGTTTGATGAGGTATAATGTTCTTTATTGAGATTGGCAACAAAACTCCCCAACTTTTCAGAGTTGTGGGCTCAATACCTGGGTCTGCTAACCTTGAGCAAGGTCTTCAACCTTCTTTGATTCAGGGGCGCTAAAGCATTGCTGACTCTACACACTGACCTCAAATTTTAGGCAGGTATAGTGACAATATATGTGCTTAAAAATTATAAGCAGTAGGCAAGACATTGCCTTTTGGGAAGTAAGTTTGCAAACTCCCAAAACAAATAAAAAGATGGTGAAGGCATCAAAGGGGACAAATATGCAAGAATATTGATTGTAGCTGCTGCTCACCACTGCTGCAGCCGAGTTTGGAGCCTCTGAGGGAAGGGAATGGACCTAAAGGGATTGGAAATAATGTGAATTCAATGATTTAGTATGACGTCTTGCATTTATTTATGTGCACTTAGTCTTGGATCCGTCCTGGTCAGCAGAGATGTATACTAGGGTTCTTCAAATCCAGTCCTGGAGGGTGAGTGTCTGGCACAATTTGGCTAACTTGAACTTAACCTAAACCTCAGCCACAACCTAACCTTATCCTAACCCTATCCTAACATTTACCCGACCACAAATCATAACTTACACTAACCCTAACCAGAATCATAGTAGAATGTGAAATTCTTCCTGTTTCTGCTTGACTTTCTCATGCAGGCTGGCTGGCTTGAATGTATTCTGCAAAACAGACCACAAGAGCTCCTGGTGAAAAGCAGTATATCCAACAAAATCTTGTGCATATTACAAATGTGTTGTGAACCATAACAATGCCTTTCAATGTCTTTCACACATTCATATGTATAAAATATATGAAATTTGCTAATGTATTAACATTGTAGTGACATTGTGTGAGATGTAATTGCCCCTAAAGAGCCTTTTTGTGAACCTTTAAAAGAGTTCAATAATTGGATTTTTAATATTTCAAAAATGGCACTTTTAGGAATAAAAAATAGTTATACTATGGCATCATTCAAAGAAATCTTTATGTAAGCGTTTATGTAGCACATAACAGCAGGTCACAGTCAATATAAACTATTATTAGGAGTGCGGATGGTTCAGCAATTGTAAGCACTTGTAAGCACTTAGACTTGTAGCTCCAGTCCAACACTAAAGATACAATGTCAGGAAGCATCGTGTCCTGGCAGGTCAAGGGTATTTCAGCTAAGGGGAAAATGCTTGAAAATTTGACTTTTCACAGAACTTTTCCTTTCCAAATGTGCACTGAGCGGTCGCTAAAATGTGCAAGGGTCTGCTTGCGGTCTTTCAAGAGATTGCAGGATGCAAGTGCTCAGTTATGAAATGTGAGGCTGGATGCCATTTATACTCATGCCAGGAAACCTCTCAGCTGTGGTTGTTCTACACGAAATGAGGCTCAAATGAGTAACAGGAATTGACTTGAGGAAATCTCAACAGACAAACAGTGGCATTTTTCTGGCTTTAGTTCTCAGGGTAAAAAGCAACTGACTCATGTCTGTCTTCCGGCACCTCTGTAGCTCAAAAGATGCTTTGTCTTGTTGTTAGGGATGCACAGATATGGGAATTGATTATATTACACTTTTATGTGCATATCTGCTGCCGTTGACATATAAACATGTGGACATTGGGACTTGGCGTTAGAGAGCTATAGAACAATTATTAGAAAAAGGTTGCTGTAAAATTCAGTAGCTCAGCAACATGTAAGCAATCCGGTCTTCTGGAGTTAGAAATCCATTGTATACTGGCTAGATCTTACCATCTGTCCAATACAGAGAATTTATTTTTATTTTCCTATACAGATGATCTTGATATCACCTTGCATCCCTAGATTTCAAGGAAATAAAAATGTCAGCATCCTGCTCTAAAACCGACCTGTGGACCACATCTAAACTGCTAGTCTTGACATGGTTAAGGAAACTGAATCTGCTACCTAAACAGACAAGCTGCTCGTCTAATTAAAGTCAAAGTGTTTTCCCCAGAACTAGGAAAGGACGGCTGTTTGAATATTTCATAGTAACTGACAGCATCCATACTTGTTTGACTTGAAGATGGCATGTTAGTGCACCTCCCATCCCTTAATCTGCCTGGTGGAAAGCTGTGAGGAGAAGTGTGCATGCATATTTCAGAAGCCGAGGGGACGAGGGAGAAGGAGGTATTGATGTAATAAAGTGTTGATGGAGAGCACCTCTGGATATCGGCTGTTCATTATGAAATCATTGCATTGACCCGGGACGAGACATTGATGAGGTAATTGGACGCTTTTCTGTGTTTTCTATGGTCTTGCGTAGCAACACGTGTGAGATTCATCTACTAATCAAGCTGTTGCTCCCAATAGTGGTCAGATAATCCAAGGTTTGACAAAAGATTTTTTCAAAGTCTGTTTTATAAAATTGAAGTGTGCAGATTTCTACTGCTACTATTTTTAGCTATAAATACACCTAGACACAGATCAATCATTCAGTCAGCATTATGATCACCTCCTTGTTTCCACATTTCTTACACATTTTTGTGAACTCAAATGACTATACAGGAGCACTTTGTAGTTGTTAGCATCCTGCAGTGCTGAGATTGACCCACCACCCACATAATACTGGCTCTGTGTTGGTCCTGTGGGGTCCTGTCCATTGAAGAACAGGGTGAAAGGAGGATTACAATGTATGTAAAGAAATAGATGGACTACAATCTGTAATAATAGAACCACAAAGTGCTCCTGTATGGGAGGAGGAGTTGATAAAATGGACAACGAGTGTACAAACAATGAGATGTTCATAATGTTATAGCTGATCAGTGTATACAGTACACGTCTAAAGTTTGGACACACCTTCTCATTCTCAGTTTTCTGTATTTTCATGACTATTTACATTGTAGATTCTGACCGAAGGCATCAAAACTGTTTTGTACTTAACAAAAAAAGGTGAAATAACTGAAAACATGTTTTATATTCTAGCTTCTTCAAAATAGCCACCTTTTGCTCTGATTAAAGCTTTGTGCACTCTTGGCTTTCTCTCAATGAGCTTCAAGAGGGAGTCACCTGAAACAGTCTTGAAGGAGTTCCCAGAGGTGGCTCATTGAGAGAAAGCCAAGAGTGTGCAAAGCAGTAATCAGAGCAAAGGGTGGCTATTTAGAAGAAACTAGAATATAAAACATGATTTCAGTTATTTTACCCTTTTTTAAGTTCAAAACTTAACAATTAACAAGTGTTCATTCATAGTTCTGATGCCTTCAGTGAGAATCTACAATGTAAATAGTCATGAAAATACAGAAAACACATTGAATGAGAAGGTGTGTCCAAACTTTAGGCCTGTACTGTACTTTACACTTGCCCATGTTTGTAACTAACTGGCTATGTTTACAGTACTTTGAAAAAGTATTCATACTCCTTGAAATTTTCCACATTTCTGTTCACATTATAACCACAAACTTAACTGTGTTTTATTCACATTTTATATGATGGACAAACACAAAGTAAATAAAAATCTGGAAAGTGGCATGCGTTTGTATTCATCCCCTACAATACATTTGTATTCAGTGGTCCGACAAAGTCAGTCCTTTGTTGGACCACCTTTCAGGGCAAATACAGCTGCAAGACTTTTGATGTACGTTCAATTTGTAATCTAGGGGTTGAAATTTTTTTTGCCCATTCTTCTTTGCAAAGTCGTGCCACAGATTCTCAATGGCATTTATGTCTGGACCATGATGGGGCCATTTTAACATATTAATTTGCTTTGATGTAAACCATTCCATTGTACGTCTGTCTGTACGTTTAATGTTGTGGTCTTGCTGGTAGGTTAACCTCCACCCCAGTCTCAAGTCTTTTGCAGCCTCTTAACTGGTTTTCCTGCAGGATTGCCCTGTATTTAACTCCATCCATCTTCCTTTCAACTCTGACTAGCTTCCCTGTCCCTGCTGAAGAAAAGCATCCCCACAGCAGGATGGTGTGTTCAGAGTGATGTACAGTGTTTGCTCTCCACCTTTAGTCTCATCTGAGCAGAGCACCTTCTTCCACGTTTGCTTCATTGCCAACATGGTTTGTGGCAAACTGCAAATGGGGCTTCTTATGGATTGCTTCCAGAAATGGTTTTCTTCTTGCCAGACTTCTATAAAGGCCGGGTTTGTGGAGTATATGACTAATAGTTGTCCTGTGGACAGATTATCCCATCTGTGCTGTGGATTTCTGCAGCTCCTTCAGAGTGACCATGGGCCGCATGGCTACTTCTTTAATTAGTGCTCTCCTTGCCTGGACTGTCAATTCAGGTGGACGGCCATGTTTTGGTTTTTCTTTTATTTTATATAACCTGACACTGCTTTAGTGGGGGCATGGTGGCACCACAGGTAACGCATGTGTCACACTGCTCCAAGGGCCTGGAGTTAAATTCCCGCTCAGGTTGCTGTCTGTGAAGAGCTTGGAGAGTTCTCCCGATGTCCGCTCGGGTTTTCTCCGGGCACTCCAGTTTCCTCCTGCCTCACAAAAATGCACATAGGTTGGTGAATTGTCCTAAATTGCCCCCAAGGTGTGAGTGTGACTATAAGTGTGTCTGTTGTACCCTGCAATAGACTGTCCAGGGGGTGTTCCTGCCTTGTGTCCAATGATTCCAGGTGTGCTCTGGATTAATTGTGACCCTATTCAGGAAGAAGAGGCTAAGATTATGACTGACTGACTAACCCTGCTTAATCCCTGACCTGTCTGGTGCGTTCCTTGTTGTTTTTTTCATGGTGCTGTTTGATCACTAACGGACCTCCCAGGCCTTCCCAGAACACCTGTAGTTATACTGAGAAAAAATTCCATACAGGTGAGATCTACTTACCAATTAGGTGACCTCTGATGGCAGTTGGTCACACTGGACTTTATTTCGGGATCTCAGAATTTAGGAAGCTGAATACAAATGCATGCCACCCTTTTTTTATTTATTAAAAATGTGTTGCTCTGTCACATAGAATAAAATACATTTTTCGAGTTTGTGGGTGTAACATAAAAAAATGTGTTTCAAGGGGTATGAATAATTTTTCAAGGCACTGTAGATGCAAATATTTTCTCCAGTCTGATTGAAAAATTTCAGATTGTAGATTAAGACTGAGGTGGTTTTATGCTGAAAGCAGTCCACTCTAAAATATGGAGTGTACACAATACAAGGAGACGTGTCATGCAAACCTAAAGAAGAGCCGCAGTTTGTTAGATGATTTTTTGCTGGTGGTGTGTTTTTAAATTTCTTTAAAATTGTTACAGTGTCAGGAAATTGTGTCACATTCACTTATTAAAGAGGGGTGAGAAGAAGAGATCGTGTCCTGCAGTTTGCCTGGGAATCTGAGATGGATGCCAGTCTCACAATCAATGGCACAAAATGCAGTAAAGACGGATGGAAGCAAAATTTCCATAAGACATGATGGTTATTTAGCAGAACAGAGCATATACTGTTGTTACTGTTGCCTGACAATCCAGTCCCTTGTGCCAAAAGCCAGGTTATCAACCAGAACGTACTTAAACATTCCAATTGGGAATGTAATTTTTCTGTTTAAAGAATTATTTCAATGATAATCCACCTACGTCAGATTCATATTCTGAATGGCCTCTATCAGACTATTCAGACTGAGGCATATACATGAATGTATGGTACTGTGCAAAATGTTAGGCACTCTGTGTAAATACATCTCCTCATGGGAGTCCATTTATACCTATTATTCATCCAACACCTGGTTTGGTAAATCAGTGCTTAATGATGTTAAATCAGGTGTGCTGGTGGTGGAATTGAACACATCCAGGCACTGGCTGGGAGTGTCCAAAAGAAATCTGGAACCAAGCTTTGTACCAAACACAAGATCTCTACGACTTTCTTCAGAATGTGAAATTCTTCTTCCTCATTACTGAATTTCTGTTTACCTGCATCTGTTCAGACAAGGCCTGGAGTTTCTACAGGTTGGATGTGTCATACAGAACATGAGTGATTCATTTTTGAGTTGATAGCAAACTATCAAATTCTTATCCCTCGTCTTCTCTTAATATTCTGTACACAGAATATTGTCAAAGGGTGAAAAATGACCTACCTTCACTAAACCCCTATAATAAATTGGCTTAATTAAGTTTTAACCCCCCCCCACCCCCACCCCCCCAGTCTACTTTGCTTGAAGAAACAATCTTCTCTCTTAAACCTTTTCTCTCTTTGCATTGCAGACTGCATTTAAGCAGTGGCCATCACTCATTTTGTACTACAGCACACCTGTTATATTCTTTTTTTGTACATTAAAGTAGAGCTGCATTATCATTTTTGCTTAAGGTTCTGCATCGGTGTGAACATGAACATTTTCGTAAGAGATGGCAATTCTATAGCTTCAGAAATGTGCAGAAAGTAGTTTATAAAGCATTTTATTGAAGGGAAACAAGTACAGTCATCAACATGTTTTGGCAACAGTGATATTTTTCAACTACAGTATATCAATCTCTCATTTTTTACCCTTGCAACATTCCACAAAACAGCAATAATAAATAAGGATAAACTAAAATAATAGATGAGTAATAATAATAATATCATAAATCTGTCAGCACACACATCATTATGGGGGTTAATCAGGCAGAGGATGGACTAAATTGCCAGGGATGTTGTGGAGACTCAATATTTGGAAGCACAGTACCGTTGCCTTGGCCATGGTCAGAGATGACCATAGAACTCAGCAGGGGGAGGAGTTTCTTACCCATCAGAAAATAGTCTGTCTTACAATATTATTGTTGTGCTGCAGAAAATAGTGTTATACTGTATAGACAGTGAACTTGTCTCCATTCTTCAAACAATCTGTGTGCCTGTAAAAGGGTGTTTATATTCTCTGCTGACTGACTCCCAAGTGTTCCAGGTGTGGTTCTGGGGTGGTGTAGGTCAGAGTGGGTTTTAAAGTACAGTTTAAGTCCCCCCTAAGAATCAGTTGGTGACTGTTTAACCTCTGGAAGTAGAGGGGGAAAATCCTGAATTTTTGGGGGGCATAAACGCATGCAAGTACCATTGTGAAACTGAACAGATGATTGTTTTTTTGAATAATAATAAAACGATCATTTTTATCAGAAATGACCTTTGACTACACAAATTGTACACCCCTGTTAATTAGAACGACTGCCCTGGTTGATACCCAGCCATTTTTCCTTGGCACTGGAATTCTTGGAAAAAAAAAAATTCCAGAAGACATTATTTCAACAACATTTATTAACATTACAGGAAACAATCATTGTTTTGATGAAATCAGTCAAAATCTGAAGATCATGACATTTTAGAGTAAATATTTTCAGTTAAAAAACATGTGGCAATCTCAGTTTTCATTTTACTGCTGCAATGTATCTACAATACATGACTTGACTACACTCAGCATGTTTGCTTTTCCATTAGGCAAATTTGATACTTAATACTTAGAACCAAGTATTTTTTTAGTACCTGCTTGCTCATGGTTCCAATCAAATCGAGCAGGGACTAAAAGGTGATGTGTAAACCCTGCTGATAGTCTAGAGAATAGTCACGCTACACGACACAATGCAGACACCCAGCACTATTGTTGTGATACGCTGTATTGTGTATACACTGTTTAGGTTGCTGTATCATATCGTGAAGCTGCAATTTGAACATCACTATATGTTTCGAACTCCTAACAGACTCATATGAATGTTTTATGTTTTATGTTTATAATGTTAACATGTCTTTATAACAAGATATATTCTGCTATTCTTACTCAATGCTGCAACCAGGGCTGGGCTTGTAGCTTGATACAAATATACTCACTTAATAGGGTTGATTTAAACAAAAGATCATTTAAGATACCTTGAATGAATTTACACACTATACCTACACTACATCTATACACTATATATGTGGACAGATGAATGCATTCAGATACTTAAAGTTGCACCCAGACACAGACATGGATGTGTAAATGCACACACAGCTTGTCTTTTTAGAGTAGTACAGCCAATAGAATATGATTCCTTTGGGTCTGCAGAGATGGCTGGGGGCTTCAAATAAGTTGTAGGACAGTGTGTGTGTGTGTGTGAAAGCAGGAGGGAGTAAGATACCTTACTACTAATATTAATAATAATAATAATAATAATAATAATACATAAAAAACTACTAGACATTACAATCCTGCTGGTGTGTATGAAAGGCTGTGTGTGTGACAATGATTTGATTATTGATTTTTTTTTTTCACAGAGACAAACTGATTTGTGTTTCTTTATATTGTGTTATGCATTTTTAGGCTCAAAGAAGCAGTTTGACCTTGTTTGTGCATAGTTTCAGGTGCCAAGGTTGAGGATGAGAAGGCGGGATTTAAAATTTTGTTTATTTTGAGTCACTTGGGGAAAAAAAACAGTAGTGCTCAGACATGGCTAAGACTAGCATTTCCTCTGTGTTGAGGTTAAAGACCTGACCAGGTTCAGTTTCACAGGTCGGCACAGACCGAGCAAGCACACTACTGCTCCTGCACAAGGAATGTATTTACTTTAAAGTAGGCAACACAAACACAAACGCAACATCTGAACCCCATTGACATGAATGTCATTTTTCCAGACATAAATCACACAAAAAAGAATCTTTATATGCAACTTAATACCTCAGAAGTTGAACAAAAAAGACAGTTGAACTGTGTTGACTGTCAGCTAAAGCCTACAAGAGATGTGCTTGTGAACTGATTTTAATGACAGTTTGCCCATTTGGACAAATGAATGTCGATTTGCAGTGAAACTGAACTCTTCCAGTCCATTCAGTGCAATAGACTAGAAAGAACACTCACTCAAACAATACTTTCATGTAATTTAGGTCTGTTGTGGCCTAATGCATGGCTCCATGTATTTGGATAATTGAGTTTTACAGAAAGCGTTTTAGGTTCTTTCAGAGGGTTTTGTGCTTCCTAACCCTTTGTTGGTGCCAAGTGCAAAAGACTTGAGCAGGAACTGCGGTCATAGCGCTTATTCACTGTGTGTTATGTTTTATTTAGGGATATTTGTTGATATGAGGCTTGATATGGCTTCAGTACAGTTGAGAATAACTGCTTTTATTTTATTTGATTTAAGAAAGTCTATAAAATAGAAAGAATTT
This sequence comes from Acestrorhynchus altus, assembly GCA_034509495.1. Classification (NCBI taxonomy): domain Eukaryota; kingdom Metazoa; phylum Chordata; class Actinopteri; order Characiformes; family Acestrorhynchidae; genus Acestrorhynchus; species Acestrorhynchus altus. The sequence continues at coordinate 6,628,607 of CM067506.1, read as the reverse complement.
ATGAAGCTCTCTAAAGCAAACACCCAGGCAGCGCTGCTTCTAGAGCCTATGTAATTACGGCTCTAAAACCTATAATACAAGTCCAGTAGGAGTAACAGTAGCCGTCTGCTATGGTGGCTTCATTCGTCCCATTAGGCTAATGCACTCAGCCCTGATTTGATTCCCTTCCCTTTTTATAGTGGGAGGAATATTTCTCTTGCAGATTGAGATGTGCATCCTGGCTCGATTAGTGCAGGGAAAAGGGGGCCAAGCACCATAAGCTGCTGTCAGGCTGGAGACAGGGTCGTGTTGGCAAGGGTGTCACTTCAAACCCGATGGATGTGTTCAGCAGAGGGGAGGTAGCGACGGCCACAGATCAATGTGCCGCACTCTGTGTCCAATTGGCTTTTATAGCTGATGTTTAAATGCTTTTCATGACAAGCTGTCTCATTTAGGCCTGTTGGAAAAGCATGATGTGAATTCAGAATGCAGACGTAGGCCTCGGCTGTTTATTATCATCACACGTCATCACTGTCACAGCAAAGCCCTGTAAGTTTACTGGAGAAAAAAGTGTAAATATTTGTGGACACTATTTCAAACAAATTCCTGGTCTCACTAATACTGAATTTCATGCTGCTACTGGAACGTTAATTTCCCTGAAGGAACCCTCCCAAGGGATCAATAAAGTTCTATTCTATTCTATTCTATTCTATTCTATTCTATTCTATTCTATTCTATTCTATTCCTTACACCAATTCTCCAAAATATAGTAGAAAGTCTTCTGCTTTTATATAGAATAATACACCTACTTTCAGAAGAAATGATGAATAAGCAGGTGTCCCAATACTTTTGTCCACTTTGTGAATGTAAATAATTAGATGAGGTCCAGCTTTTATCTTTAATCATTCTGGTGAGATGCTAATGAATCCCAGAATCACATTTTTGGAGATTGTACTCTTAGATTCTTGCTTGCATTTTGTGAGGGCTTTCATTTCCTGGAACCCCGAGACAGATTGTCTCCTGTCACTGTTCTCACTAAAACCAAAAATTGATTAATTTGTTAATCTACAATTACTTAATTTCACTTTATTAAAAATGATGAAAAATGATGATAAATGGTGGCTAGGGTTTGCCTAGACGAGTTGACTACTCAAATACGATATGCAGTAGTTGCTGCAGTGCGGAGCTGTTGTCTAGCCGTAAGGAGAAGAAACGAACCGTCCTAATAATGCACGCAGATGGTAAAGAAAGCGGGTCTTCTGTGCAAAGCACATCAAGCTACAGCAGTCTGGTCATACATTAGAAAAGATCAACCCAGTTCTACAGTCAACTACACAAAGTGCAGTACAATAAAAGCACTTCTGCAGTGCATAACCATCTCAAAATGAGGCGTCTAACCACTAACCATCTGATTCACCACATCTCCATTGTATTGTTTGCATTAACTGCACTAATAAAAAACAAACAAACAAACAAACAAACAACAAACCCCCAAAGATCTCCAAAACACTCCAGTGTCTTTGTTTTGGGAAATTATGACTAGATAAATTTTGAGTTGTGGATCCCTTTGCTATGCATTGGAGCCTTGGAGCCTCTTTAATATTATATTAATTAAGCACTGAAATTTAATAGTAACTTTAAAATCATACATTTCGTAGTAATGTTTGGGGGTACTTTAACTTTCTCCATATTGCCAAACTACTGTATAAATGCAATAGTTGCATATAGTTGCAAAAACACCAGTTTAACAGAGTTATTAAGCTCATATATATATAATTAATGGACGTTTACGCCCTATAGTAAAAACTAAGGTTGATAAATTGATTGGGTATTGGCTGTTTTAAGCCTGATCTCACTTCAGCCCTTTGTTTTTACTGCCGTGCTGTACAAGAGCATCCTCTGACATCACTCTGACATTATTACCAGCCTGAAGCAGAGGAGCATTCTTAGAAGATAGCAGAACAGTTTAGAGTCTGCAGTGTAAACATCTGATTTTGTTCCTGAACTTTTCTTTCAAGTCCAGAACAGACATGAGGGGTGTGTGTGTGTGTGTGTGTGTGTGTGTGTGTGTGTGTGTGTGTGTGTGTGTGTGTGTGTGTGTGTGTGTGTGTCTGTTGAATCTTATAAGCATCCTTCTTCCTCTTCTCTCACTGTGTCCACTTTTCCGCAGTGTAATTGATTACGTGCCATGTGCTGCTGTTCAGGATGCTGAGGCAGAGAAGTTGACACAGCAGCTCTGGCTTCCTCTATGATGGGCTCTGATTAATAAAGGGATGCCAATGTCTTACTGCAGAAACCTTGTATAGTTTTTGGTCAATTTGTCAGAATGGACCAATAGAAATGCTCCAAAAATGTATGGAATAAGATGTTTTTATCATGGCTTTCCCTGAAAACTGATAAGGTTGTGTTTCTCAAACCTGGTCCTGGTTCCCTGCCTAGGTTTTAGTTCTTTCTTTGATTGAGATAATCAGCTTTTAAACAGGCCCTGTCAGAGCAGGGAATTCACTAAAATGTGCGGGGCAGGGGGTGGCTCCAGGACTGGATTTGAGTAACATTTATTTTAGGGAAAACTGGTTTACGTTTGTTGTTTTATTGTTGTTTGTTTGCACCTTCTTGGTTTTTAATTTTGACAGGGAAAGGATCCCCTGAACAGATCTTTAAAATTAACAGGAAACCTCAATTTATATTCAAACCTGATATGCCAAAAATCCTCGGAAATGAATATGCAATTGGATGTGTATCAATATGATAGGCTGTTATCTCAGGAGACAGATTGGGAACGCCTGCACCTGTATACGTGGTGAGGCATTATCTTCTGAGTGAGGTTGAACACTTGCCAGTGTGCTCATGGCAGGGAGACATGAATAATCGGACTTCAAGTGAGGCATCAATGTGGGCGCTAGATTGATGGGACATTCCGTTTCCAAAGTTGTGCAGATATTTATATTCCTCGATCCAAAGTGTCATGTGTGTTCCAGGCAGAGGTGTGAAGTAAGGAAGTATAAGTACTTTGTTCTCAGTCAGTGTTGTGAGATATTGTCATAGTTTGATGTACTTTTATCCACCAAGAAATTAGAAAAGCATTTATTGGAGACAGTCACGTCTGATATTGTTATTTCCAGGAGATCCCTGGCTACTCAAATTTGAGACAATTTAAATATTTGTATGAATTTGACCATGGCATTATTTTTGTTTATTTATTTTTTTTGCTCATAAGGACTCAAAACATTTCAGAAGTTGTTGGAAATTGATCAAGTTTATGATGTTATTTGTAGATATAATAAGTTCTACAGTAGACCATAGGAGATCTAAACTGTTCCTCTATAACCCAGTATCAGTGTTATTGACATCTTTAGCCCCTCCCCTTCCCACTGATCAGTCAGAGTCTGCCTGCAGGTTGAGCATATACATGTGGACGGAGCATTAAACCTGCATCTCTAAGGATATGCCTTCTCAGACCACCACCTACCCACGACCAAACCAGTCATGCTGGAAGATGTTACAGGTAGCATAACGTTCACTATGGCATCTCCAGACTCTTTCATGTCTGTCACATGTGAATGTGAGCCTGCTCTCCTCTGTGAAGAGAACAGGCAGCATTGGTGGACCTGCCAATGTTCTCTGGTGAATGCCAATCGAGCTGTATGGCGCTGGGCTGTGAGTACAGGACCCCCTACAGAACGTCAGGCTCTCATGCAGCTCTCATAGAGTCTGTTTCTGACATTTCCTTCAAAAACATTCACACCAATAGCCCACTGGAAGTCACTTTGTAGGCAGTGCTCCTCCCCACGCCAAGGAGCAGATACCCGTCCTGCTGCTGGGCTGATGCCCTTCTATGACCCTGTCCTGCTCTCCTGAATCTGTAAATGCATGTGCCTTGGTATCTCCTCCAGACACAGCAAACATTGGACTACCTGTGCCAGTTGAACGGGCTGCAGGTACCACCGTAAACTACCAGTAGTGACAAGGACACTAGCAAAATGCCAAACTAGAGCACTGATATTCCTGAAGTTCCGAATTTGTGTTATGCTGTGATGATTATGTCTTTCCTTCATTTTTCTTGAGCAGTTTATTTTTTACTTCTACTCCCTACATTTCACATCTGTATTTTTCACTCTCAACACTATCAGACAGACACGTTACTTTAAAGCTTTCATTCAATTGCCCAGGTTTCAACCAGGCAGTTAACTGAGTGCTCTGCTGTTAAGTGAACCCATGTGAAAATCAAACGGAATGTGGTTGAAATCATTTCAAATGATCTTCCTCAAACTGTTTACCTGTTTAATGTGATGAACCGCACTGACAGATAACTTCTAACTGCAGCGTTAATCAACATCCCGTTCGCCGTCGCCATGCACCACGAAACCCTTTCTCTTGTGTCATAATGTTTATCAACTAAAGCTGAATGTGTTTTAGCCTCTGATGTGTGTATCAGAGGCTGCCCTGAGGAACTGAATCAGACTCATACAGCAGTTCTGATCCACATAAATAGCTTTGATAACTCTGACAGCCAGACAAAATGACTACGTTTGATGTGTTTTAATCAGTGTTTTACTCTGTGTACTAAAAGGCATCTATGCACAGCTAGCTAACAGTGTTGACTATTGATTCATATTGATTAATATGAGTTAATTTTCGATCAGGTGGGAATTCTGGGGTCTAAAGTGGTTTGAGAAATGTGTTTTTCAAATCCGATTAGACAACACTTGCAGATTTCACCAGTTTCTTGATAAACTGTATATTTAACAGTATCTTTATGTTCTATTGAAACTGTTTTTTCTTTATTGAAGTTAGTTTTTTAGTTTAAAAATGACTGTGATTTGCTATAATTATGGTACCACATAAAAACTAAAAGACTGTACAAGTCAATTATTTCAAATTTAGGTCTGAATAATAAAAAAAGGAACAGTGTTAATTAGTGTTAATCACATGTTCAGGGTACCAAAGATGAGAACCATATATTAACACATTTATCATATGTGAACTGAATATGAAACTGGTTAAATCAGGATGTTAATTATGTTAGTTTTTAGTTTTTGCTGAAAAACATGATTTAGCAAACATCATTGCTTAAACTGTTAGCGCTGTTGCCTCACAGCAAGAAGGACCTGGGTTCGATCCCCGGGTGGGGCGACCTGGGAAGTTTCTGTGTGGAGTTTGCTTGTTCTCCGTGTGTTTGCGTGGGTTTCCTCCAGGTACTCTGGTTTCCCCCACAGTCCAAAGACATGCATGATAGGTGAATTGGTGACTCTAAAGTGGCCCTTAGTGTGAGTGTGTGTGTGTGTGTGTCCTACGATGGATTAGTGCCCTGTCTAGGGTTGTGTCCTGCCCTTGCGCTCAGAGTTGCCGGATGGGCACCGGTTCACCCGTGACCCTATTCAGGAATAAGCGGTTCAGACAATGGATGGATGGATGGATGTATTGCTTAAACTCAGTGCTGGGGTTGTGTAACTAAAACAAAAACAACGTTAAAATGTTTTAAAATCAAGAAATTAGATTATTTTTAAACAAATGTTTTTTTTTTTTTACTTTAAGTTCTGTAAGGAATATGTATGTTTATACTTTTATTTGAGTACAAAATGAAAGTCATTCTTAACATTTTGAACAGGAATACTTTCCTTAAGTATAGGGCAGTTACCGCCAATGTGCTTAATCGTGAATGTTGGTGTCTGGCTAGAGTGGTCTGCAAGACAGACAAGCCACTCTGGGATGAGAAAAGTAGTTCCTGTCCCTCATCTTTTCAGCTTTCTGTATAGAATTTTACAAACAGTACTAATATAAGCAAATTATGCCAAAGTCAGTTCACAACAAATGGAATGGAAATAAGATTAGACTGTTTCAGGAGAACTGATGTAATATTGTGAATGGTGGAAATGATCGTTTCTAACACAGTTCCTCATCTGGCAATTCTTTTCCTTACACACACACACACACACACACACACACACACACACACACACACACACACACACACACACTGAGTGACAAACAGTTGTCACACTGGGGAAATTGGATAGCATCTCCTGTCACTAGCTGAGAATGGCGTTTAGGACGTGAGTCATACCACAAAACAGAGAAGTTTGGGACCTAGCATTGACTTTTGTACTTCTCTTCTTGTTCCGAAAGAAGACCAAACTCTAATGTTTAAAACAAGGCCTTTGTGCACCAAAAGGTTGCAAGATCAAAACAATTAATTTTCTCCTTAATTCTCATGAGAAAACATTACAAGCTGTGTTTGATCCACCTTATTCGTAGCATAATACATCCCTGACTTGTCAAAGTACATAAAATGGACAAACGTATTGTTACTGTTTGTAATCTTCCTTAAGAACCACTGACCAATAGAATGCAATGCTCTGGAGCACCATACCAAATGTTGAGCATAGGCTAGAGGGATATAATCCCCTGGAACTGCACTGTCTGGAGTGAAGCTCCATCCTTTTGGATGAGCTGGAATGGCAGAACTCACCCAGCATCAGTTCCTGACCTCATTGATTCTCTGTAGAGCTGAATGCAATCAAACCCTCCTCACAGCAATGTTCCAACATTTAGTTTAAAGCCTTCCCAGAAGAGTAGAGGTTGTTACTGAAGCAAAGTGGGACAAACCCCCAGAATAATACACTTTGAGTGGATTTGAACCTGGGGTTTGAAGAACTGTTGGAGTGAGATGTTCTTGTCGTGTCTTGATGTTCAAGCTCTTCCAAGCCTTTCAGTACAGCTTTGGTGTAAGTAAATCATTCACGAAGTGCAGTGTTTAACTCTTTAATGCTCCTGGCTTGTATGTTTCTGACAGGCCCTTCCCTCAGGCTCACCACATGCCTTTCCTAAAGTCTGGAAAGCAGGGTATTTGGGAGTGTAAGGCTGTAATGGATTTCCATGACTGTTGTGGGGTGTGGATGAATCGGTGTTGTCACGTTCAGTGAGCCGCAGCTGGAATGGGATTTCAAATGTGGTGGTGAGGTGGGGTGCAGTGTGGGGGGGGGTACGGGTCACGTGCTTGGTCAAAGCATTATTTCCCTCAGTGTTCTTCAGCGGAGCACTTTCAGAATAGTTTGTGCTGTTCCCATCAAGCAGAGGTCACTCCTGCACTGAGTGGCTGTCCGTGAGGAATATTGATCCATTTAAACATATGCTGGTGGCTGATATGACTTGAATGCATTTACTGGCCGATACATTTTCTAAGAACTGCTTGGCTTCAGTTTCATTATTTGTTTTAGCTTTTTTGGATGACAAGACCAATCGGTCCTGACAAGAACTGCCAATAGAGAATCGTTATTGACCTGATTAATTTGTACCCATGAAACCTCTCTAAACCTCCTTTAGTGCTTGGGGGACGAGGGGGGACGGGGGGTACTGATCCGTGCCTACTGAGAACACTCCAGAAGACCTGTCTGATGTGTCAGAATATCTCCAAAACATCGTCAGGTATAGTGTGTGGGGTGTTCCCAATATGCAGTGGTCAGACAGGTTCAGTAGGGTTTGTTTCAGGATCTCAACTCCTTAAATTTGTCCATTTCTACTGCTTAACACTGTCAAGTGTTGTCTCATGATATTTGGCCCAAGTTTGGCCCGCACAACATGTGCTTAGCTCATGATATTAAGAGTAGGATGTTACTCAATAGATCATATAATCTCCTTGAACAATTAGAAGACATGGTTGGAATCACAGGGACAGCTCTTGGTTCATGGTTCAGATCTTACTTAACCAATCGGTTTCAAGTCATAAAGTTAAATGGTGTATCGTCCAATCTCACTGAAAGGAGATATGGAATCCCACAAGGCTCTATTTTAGGACCATTTCTGATCACACTTTACACGCTGCCCCTCGGCACAGTTATAAACAGACATGACATTAACTTCAACTGTTATGCAGATGATACTTAACTGTACATATCAGTCAAAAGTGATGATAAATCTAGATTAAAGAAAATGGAGGACTGTTTAAAAGATGTAAAATCTTGGATGTTGTGTAACTTCCTCCTTCTAAATAGTGACATGGCAGAGGTTCTCCTTAAATAAATGATCAGATTTTGGGTAAAAACCTGGCTGATTTCTCTGTTATACCAAAATCTTGACATCATGATTGGTTCAGATTTATCATTTGACCAACACAAAGGTAATATTACAAGGACAGCCTTTCTTTATCTTCTTAATTTAAAAAAGTTAGGAAATGCTCTATCCTTGTACAATGCAGAGAAACTAGTGCATGCTTTCATCACCCAAGGGATAGATAATTGAAATGCACTCTTGTCAGGATGTTTCAGGAGGAACCTAAATAGGCTTCAGTTCGTTCTAAATGTTGCAGCCAGGGTCCGACTAAAACTAGAAAAATTGACTATATTAGCTGACAAATTCCGTAATTCTTTTACTTACATATGAAGACCTACACGGGCTCACTCCTGAGTACCTGCAAGATCTAATCTCCCATTATGAACCATCACGATCGCTCAGATCACAGGGTGCTGGCTTCCAACTAGTACCCAATATTCAGAAGGCTTCAGCAGGTGGAAGAGCCTTTCCTCACAAAGCCCCCCAGCTCTGGAATAACCTTCCAGATAATGTTCGGGACTCAGACAGAGTCTCGGTCTTCAAGTCTAGGCTGAAAAGTCACTTGTTCAGTGTAGCTTTTGGTAATTAATGTCTCACCTTATTTACAGGCTCCAGTTCCAGGGGTTCATGGACATAGTGATTTATGGTAAACTGAGATGTTGGTGCTGTTCTCCATGAGATCAAGTGATCACTCAGGTTTGTGACGGTGGAGCAATTGGACGCCAGAGTTTCAGGATGCTCCCAGGTTTGTTGAGTTCTGGTCTTCTACTTTCAGTTAGGATGTTATAGTCAGATCTGCTGGAGTCACTCGCCACACTCTGGTAATGTTTACATTCTCTGTTCTCCATAAATAAATGTAAACACCAAATTAATTACATATTTCACCTTTTCCGAGTCATTGATGATTTACCAGCCCAGGTTGATGAAAGGCAAACTTTGAGCTCCCCTGCCACCCCTTCAGAGACTGACCTAAGGCTCCCCTGTCACCCGTCTCAGATGGATCCCAAGCTCCTCTGTCACCCCTTCACATTGGCTGCCCACCTTCAGGCTACTGGAACTGGATTAGATTCCCACCCTGCATGGACTAGTTGTCCACCTGCCATCACCAACTATGAAATTTGGTCCAACTATGTATAAGTAGTTTGACCAGAGGATGGGTCCACCCTTGGGAGCCTGGTTCCTCCCGAGGTTCCTTCCTCCAGCTCTGAGGGAGTTTTTCCTGCACTGTTGCAGCCAAAGGGCATCCTTGGTTTCATATGTTATTCACCTTCTTATTTTTGATTTCTGTAAAGCTGATCAGTGACATTAGCTGTTAAAAGGGCTTTACAAATATATTTTGATTGATTGATATTTGGCCCAGGTTTGGTCCACACAACGTGCCGTCTTCTAAGTCAAGCTCGGATCGTGACATTTGGCCCAGATCTGGCCCACACAGCACATCATTATGGCTGATTGATGTGTATCTGTCTGCATGTTCACTAGTTCATTTCTCCTTTAGAAGAAGAGAACTGCTTTTTAAGACCCCATAATGCCCAAAAAACAGAGGTGGCAGAAGAAGATCTATAGAAGCTGGAGATGTTTTTAGAACTCTGACTCAGGGCCTTCAGGACACCCTCCAGAGGTGAGACTTTTTTAATTTGCCCCAGCATGTGGGGCACAAACACTGGAGAAGCGTGCTGGGTGCAGAAGAAGCCCTCTGGTCAAAGCTCTCATTACCACTATCAGGAGATGGAGCTCCACTGCCAGCTTGGCATTGTTCTCCAAAAATAAAGATCATTAAACTGGCCTCTGTCCCTCATCCCCTCATTTGTCCCCACCATCTCTGTCTCTCTCTTTTTACCCAGGTGTCATTCTGATGACTTTGTGACGAGGACATTGTTTTATTTATTTATTTAATTTTTGCTGATGGAAGGCAAACCTCTATTTGTGGATCAAATCCGATGCACTATTAGAGATTGCAGGTGCTGATCTCTGACAGCTTGAATGGGTTTAAAGGAATAGTTTTTGACAAAATCAACCATGTCTTGGCAGATCAAGAAGATGTCTGAAATGTGCTTCTTTTGATTTGCACTGAAGCAATGAAGGTGTATGTGCACCAATAAGCATTATGCCTAGTGCAGGCCTAAATCACCAAACACTCACCTGCACTCACCTACAATGTTCAAATGTCCTACAGAATGCAGTTTTCAGGGTGTAAATAGTCATTCAGAGATTATTAGAAACACCCACACTGTGCTTCCACTCACTGGCCACTTTATTAGAAACACCCACCTTGTGCTTCTACTCACTGTCCACTTTATTAGAAACACCCACCTTGTGCTTCCGCTCACTGGCCACTTTTTTAGAAACACCCACCCTGTGCTTCCACTCACTGGCCACTTTATTAGAAACACCCACCCTTTGCTTCCGCTCACTGGCCACTTTATTAGAAACACCCACCTGTGCTTCCCCTCACTGGCCACTTTATTAGAAACCCCCACCCTTTGCTTCCACTCACTGGACACTTTATTAGAAACCCCCACCCTGTGCTTCCCCTCACTGGCCACTTTATTAGAAACACCCAACCTGTGCTTCCACTCATTGGCCACTTTATTAGAAACACCCACCCTTTGCTTCCGCTCACTGGCCACTTTATTAGAAACACCCAACCTGTGCTTCCACTCACTGGCCACTTTATTAGAAACACCCACCCTGTGCTTCCACTCACTGGCCACTTTATTAGAAACACCCACCTTGTGCTACTACTCTCTGGCCACTTTATTAGAAACACCCACCCTGTGCGTCCACTCACTGGCCACTTTATTAGAAACACCCACCTTGTGCTTCTACTCACTGGCCACTTTATTAGAAACACCCACCTTGTGCTTCTACTCACTGGCCAATTTATTAGAAACCCCCACCCTGTGCTTCTACTCACTGGACACTTTATTAGAAACACCCACCTTGTGCTTCTACTCACTGGCCACTTTATTAGAAACACCCACCCTTTGCTTCCACTCACTGGCCACTTTATTAGAAACACCCACCCTTTGCTTCCACTCACTGGCCACTTTATTAGAAACCCCCACCCTTTGCTTCCACTCACTGGCCACTTTATTAGAAACCCCCACCCTGTGCTTCCACTCACTGGCCACTTTATTAGAAACCCCTGCAGCCAGGGAAGGGGTTTTTATTAACACGTTCCGCTGCTCTGAGGCTGTCACTGTATAATTGATAATCTCTTATTCACTTTATCTTATATTCAGTTGTGGTTCAGTGCAGTGTTTTAATCACATTAGGAGGAGAGTGACACGGAAAGGTTGTTTGGCTGATGTCCCTCAGATACTGCATCTAAACTCCAAAGATGATTCACCATCAGATAAAAAGGTCAGCCATTTACAGTGACAGCCAAAGTTCAATATTATAGAGAAATACTCCAGAGGACACACTGGAACATTGACAGGCTGAGGTAAGTGTTTTTGCCTGTGTGTGTGTGTGTGTGTGTGTGTGTTAGTGAGAATGGTGCAGTGTTCTTGGGTGCCCTTGTTAGTGTTTAAGTTTGGAGATCATTAGAACGATCCAAAAGCAAAGGTGTGACACAGGCTTCAGTAGCTTTCATCAGACAAGACTGGACAAACACACAACACTGCCCTTCAGAGATTTGAGATATATAACCTGAGAGCTGGTGGCCTAGTGGTGTGTGTGTGTGTGTGTGTGTGTGTGTGTGTGTGTGTGTGTGTGTGTGTGTGTGTGTGTGTGTGTGTGTGTGTGTGTGTGTGTGAATTAAGTGAATCAAGCCCCTCATGTTTTTATATTAAAGGGACATGTTTAATGCATAACTCATGGCTTGGGTTTCTTGTGTTTCTAAGGTTTCTATGCAAGTATTTCCTGGACGAAGAAATTGAAAAGATGGTCATCCAGGTGGAAACATGGCTGTTGATGGTCAGCAAGTTAATGTATTCAGGCCAGTCACACCAAATATCAATATGATCCATTTCACATCAGTGGTTTTAATGTTGTCAAGTGAATATTGTTGCTTTTTACACAATTAAAGTGATACTGTAGAATAAGACATAAAAGGAAAAGAAGGAGTAATTCCACCGCAGTCTGGAGGTCTGTGTGTTAAAACCATACTGCGGTATGTGGAGAGCTGGGAGGAGTCAGCCCAAAAGCTGTATGCTTCAGGTGGAGGAGGTGTTTCTCCACTCCATTCTGCAGTGTGTGTGTGTGTGTGTGTGTGTGTGTGTGTGTTTGGTTGCAGGTAATGGGGTGTGAAATGGGCCCACAGTGGACTTTTCTCTCCTACGTGTGTTTGAGGACTCAGCCAACATTTATTTTGTGTGTGTGTTTGTGTGTGTGTGTGTGTGTGTGTGTGTGTGTGTGTGTGTGTGTGTGTGTGTGGAAACACTAAAATTTATGAGTATTGCAATTCTGAGTGTGACCTGCATGGTTACTGGACACACACACACACACACACACACACACACACACACACACACACACACACACACACACACACACACCAACACACTTATAGCTCACATTTAATCTCTCTCTGTGTCTCTCTCTGTGTCTCTCTCTCTCTCTCTCTCTCTCCCTATTTCTCTCTGCTCTCGAGAAATCCATTCATATTTAATTACACACTGAAAGCTCTGTATGTGATTCTGCTTGAGTGAGCAACATTCACTGATCACTCTCTCTCCTCCTCCCTATACGTGTGTGTGTGTGTGTGTGTGTGTGTGTGCGCGCGTGTGTGTGTGTATGTGTCTGTCTGTCTGATCCACAGTACCAGCCAATATCAGTGCAGAGTAATAATGTACAGCGAGACCCTGCGTTACACTAATCATCTGATAACAGTTGAGACTGAAGGGCGTGAAATCCACCAGCAAACCCAATGGATCCTGATCTGCTGTGAAGTATATATATGCTTTGAGTATAAACTCACGTTCGAGTATAAAACTGAAGCAGCAATTCTTTACAGAGTTTTATATGGAATGTTGAGGATGGTCAAATGGCGGCTGTTTTGCTGGCCTGCATATCCCTGTAGATATAAACTGAGTTTGGATTGAAAACAGTGTAATTAAAGTATCTCAGATACTCTTTTACCATAGTTTACACATTTTTAACCAAAACCATGGATTCGTCTCAATACCCACAAGGCGAAGAACGAACTTGTGTCCCTGGGACAAACGTACTTAAGTACAAGAATGAACTCTTTTGAAAAGTGCACTGTTTATTTAAAATATAGAAACACAAAAATGTCACTACAATTTCACCAGTGCAGTGAGTTACACAGTGAATGACGGACAGCTGTGGTCTAGTGGTTCGGGAACCAGCCTTGTGACTACAAGGTTGCCGGTTTGATTCCCTGAACTGGCAGGACATGACTGAAGTACCCTTGAGTAAGGCACTTAACTCCCCAGCAAGAACACATCTGGGAACTTTAATGTTCTTGGTAAATGCATTCTTATGTACTGGGGCAGTGGAAGATGACCTCAAGCAAGAACCCATATTGAGAGACAGGCCATATTTTAAAAATACATTTAAGGCAGAGGAATACATACAGGCTGTTGTGAGACCAAACAGTTCCCAAAGAAAATGTCTTTTTTTTTCCAGATGTTTTAAAAGCAGGATCTCAGAATTCGGGCAAAACTGTGTGTCAGGCATCAGACAGTGTGTTCATAAGCATTAGGTATAATATCAAACTGGATTTCTGTGTAAATCTGTATTTTTGTTGTACATCTGCGGTTTAAACTCCCCTTGACAAGGTTGGAAGAGGTACTAGTGGCTTTCTAACACACGAAAGCACTGCCAGCTATTTTGTGGGATCTCTAAGCAGGTTTTAGGGGTACAGCCATGGCCTGAAGTTTGGAAAAGCGGCCTTGAGAGAGAAAGGTCATCGTTGAAACCCCTGAACGGATGATGGAAGTGACCCAGAGAAATGCACCCCTAACTCCCGGCATGTGTGCTCAATGTTCCTGCGAAGGTGTTCCAACTTGAATGGCTTCTGGCTTTACGTGAGGTTGACTGATCACGGTCTATGAAAGGTAAGACAGTGTTCCATTGATAAAACACAGGCAATTGTAAAGTGATCAACATGGTCAATGTGGAGTTTTATTGTAGAACTAACATGGATGGATTGATGCTTTCTCACTAATATCCAGTGAATTGTCCCCGCCAGTAATTTGATCCACTGGCGTAGATTTAGCATGGACATATTGACTTGTCGCCATCAATATCCGGCAAATTGTCCCCATCAACAGTTTGTTACAGATCCCATAATGCAGCACAACAGCTGTCTTACCAACGATAAGCTGCCCAAGATCATTCTTCCATCAGTCAGTCAAGTGTCCGCTGGTCAAAGCTAGCCCCTAACCTTAGTAGAAACATTGATACTGATCAGGTTTATGAGATGGCCACTGATTTAAGATTTGCATACCCACTTGCTGTGGAGGAATGTTGTGACATGACTGACACTGCACAGCAGGCCACCTTCATCTGTGCAGTAGACCCAAAGTTTTGTGTTACAGAGGTTACCTTCTGGACTAGTTTCCCACCCAGTATGGACTAGCTGCTCACCCACCATCACCAGCCATGTAGAAATCGGCTGTTACTATTATGTCCATCAGCAAACTAACATTTATTATTATTATTATTATTATTATTATTATTATTATTATTATTATTATTACCTGAGTATTAGAACAGACGTGTGGGGGTCCAGTGTCCCCTAACTGTGTATAAGTAGTTTGACCAGAGGAGGAGGGGTCCTCCCCTTTGTGAGCCTGGTTCCTTCCACGGTTTCTTCCTCCAGCTCTGAGGGAGTTTTTCCTTGCCTCTCTCGCCCGTTGGCTTGCTCACTAGGGGATCTGTCTCTCATCCTTTGTTCATCTGTTGTTCACCTTTTATTTCTTGATTTGATATGATCAAATCATTCATTTCGATTTGATTTGACATTTTGGACATTAAACCGATGCAGGGGACAACGAGAGGAAAAGACATTTTTGAAAACGTAACCGAAGTGAGGCTACCTTGGGACAAACTTGTTGGACTTACAGCAGATGGAGCACTGGTGATGTGCAGTTAAAGATGCAGGATGGGGACTGTCCTAGTGAGTTGACAGCGTCATTCACTGGAACATGTAATGAGCACTGTGATGTAAACAGTGGCTTAAATCACCAGCAGTCTCAGTTTTTCACGTGGGAATTAGATTCGTGCCATGTCATGCGGAGGTGCATTAGCTAAGTTGAGGAAATGTTCTCGATAGAGTGTTTGAGCTCAGTAAGGAAATCTGTCAGTTCACGGACAGTAAAGGAAAAGACTCCACCGTTTTGCGGGATGAAAAGTGGAAATGTGAGTTGGAGTTTCTGGCTGACATAACAACTCATCTCAACATCTTAAGCCTTCAGCTCCAGGGACGGGAACACATGACCACTGATATGTATCATGCAGTGAAGGCCTTTCAAGTGAAGCTGCTCTTATGCTCCAATGCAACTTGCCTCACTGTTGCCAAGTAATGTTGAACCAAGTTGGTGCCACGGTGTTCCCAAATGCACCCTTCACTAATAAACTGAGTGCACTTCACTGCACGTTCATCTTTTGAATTCTATCATTTTGATGGGTGTTATTTTTAATGCAGAGCAAAGTATTTGAAGTTATTTAAAGTTGATTTAATTTGGAATATTATTGTATCCTGTTTCTATTCATATTCTCGTTCAATACATGTTTGTCCTCTGTGGCCTGCACCCTACAGTGTGAGTTTGAGTTTTGGCCCCCTGTGTGAGTTTGACACCCCTAGACGAAAGGATGACCAACACAAAGTGTGCAGAAGTGTCTAATAGAGTGGACAGTGACTGGACACCGTGTTTAAACACTCCAACAGCACTACTGTCTGATCCACTCATGCCAGTGCAACACAGGCTAACCCACCACCATAATGCCTGTGTCACCGCAGTGCTGAGAATGACCCACCACTCACTTAAAACCTGCTCTGCTGTGGTCCTGTGAGGTCTTGACCATTAAAGAACAGGGTGAAATGAGGAAAGGAGGGTAAACAGGTGGACTATCGTCTGTAATTATAGAACTACAAAGTACAAACTGAGTGTTTCTTCCTTCTTTCCTGTCTTCCTTCCTTCGTTCGCTCATTCACTGTAATGCAGTCTGATATAGACGAGCACAGAGTCTGTAATGTATAGAATTCTGCTGCGATATTCAAGTATCAGGTTTACCACTTCTCTCATTTCACTGACTTGTGTCTGGCTGTCCGGTGTTCCACAAACACACAGGTTTGATCCCCTGTTGGAGTTTATGAAATGTAAAGCTGGCATTATTGGTATTGATTTTTTCGTAACATTGCTTTTAGAGCACAGAGATATTTTTCCCGTCCACCAAAATTAAAACAAACTTTCTGTGACTGAGACTTTCTGCTTTGTAGCTCACTCACTCGCTCACACACACACACACACACACACACCAACAAATTAGTGTGTATTGGTGTGTGCATGGCTGGAGCGGACTCGTTTTTTCAGATTAGGAGTTACACTATGCAAATCAGCCCAATGTCTAATTGCATTTAGATACACACACACACACACACACACACACACACACACACACACACACACACACACACACACACACACACACACACACACACAACCGTTTCTAATGAATTCAATTACTTTAAGTTGCTCCCATTACTGACACAGATTTGCAAATGTACACTAGTTCATCTTGCTAATGTATAGAAGTACTGCCAATAGAATAGGACTCTGTGGAGCAGATACATGTGAACCTATTGGCACCATGCCTAACCCTCCAGCATTGGACTGCTGTGCAGTGGAACATTCTGTGGAATGATGGTGCTTCATCCAATATTTTTGTGATGATTTGGAGAGTTGGGGATGAGGTGGGATGGTGATCATCAATGAAAGCAATTAAATCCTTACAGCAATGTTCAAAATCCTTGGACAGTAGAGGCAGTTATGCCAACTAAAGCTGTTTTAATAATTTACAGGTGTCCCAATATGTTTGGCCATGTAAAGTTATCAGCAGGTACATTAATGCAGGTACATTAATGCAGGTACACATCAGTGACCCTTGGGTGGTCTGTGGAGCAGATTTGGTAGGTACTGACCACTGCATACCAGTAATACCCCACAAGACCTCTCTGAAGTTTTGAAGGTGACTTAAGAAGGACCATCTGTCTCCTCAGATCCTTATAAACTTCTACCGCTGCACCATAGAGAGCATGCTGACCAACTGTGTGATAGTGTGATAGAGCAGCTCCACTGTGGCTCCAAGGAAGGCCCTGCAAAGTTGGTGAAAACCACACAACTCATCATTGGTGCTTGGAGACATTCACCATCAGTGCTGTGTGTGCAGAGGGACTTCTCTCACCCCAACCACACAATGTTTGACATCCTCCCATGGAAGGAGATGCAGGCGCATCAGGTCCAGCTTCTTCCCATGAACAATAACTCTGCTGAAGTCCACAACCCTCCTCTGAAAAGCTTGCCCATACTGCTCTCACCAGACTCAACTATTATTATTCATGATTCATTCACTCATAGAGTATTCTTATAGATACCATACCTGTCCTCAATTCACTCTCAACTACAGAATACAACAATCTATGCTCCATATCTATATTCCGTATCTAGATTTATATTTATATTAGTAGAATATTTTTTAAATATTTTATGAATAATTCTTTTCATGCCTTCTACAATCTGTCTGTGTGCACGTGTCTATACAGATGCATATATTTACAGTACAGGCCAAACGTATAGCCACCCTTTGCTCTGATTACTGCTTTGTACACTCTTGGCTTTCTCTCAATGAGCCACCCCTGGGAGCTCCTTCAAGACTGTTGGAAAACCATTTCAGGTGACGACCTCTTGAAGCTCATTGAGAGAAAGCCAAGAGTGTGCAAAGCATATATAAAGAATATAAAACGTGTTTTCAGTTATTTCACCTTTTTTTTTTAAGTACAAAACTCCACACGTGTTCATTCATAGTTCTGATGCCTTCAGTGAGAATCTACAATGTAAATAGTCATGAAAATACAGAAAACTGAGAATGAGAAGGTGTGTCCACTTTTGGCCTGTACTGTATATAGTGTTTATATATGTGTATTTATATACCATACTTCACACTTCTGCTATTTATTGCACTTTTGCACTGTTCAGTTTTTGCATTATCCCTACTATTTGCACTTCTGGGTGGATGCTACCTACTTTTCATGGTTTGAACTTGTACTGAACAATGGCCAAGTTGAATCTATCTAATCTATTTGTCTATCTGCTGACCACAGAGACGGGGAATGTCCATGGGAATATTTTGCATTGTAATAGTTCATATACGAAAAGACTTCCACACACAGACTGACAGCCTTATATTTTTTAACCTTTTCATTTCTTTCAGAAATCTGATAATGTCAGACTGCCCATATCTAATCCCCAGATGATGCTAGAACGTCACTGGAACGTTTCAGCAGTGGAGTCTTTTAAAGTGGCGGGCACAGAATGAACATAAGTCTTCTGTACTGAACATTTGTTGTCCTTCAAGGAATAAAGGGTTTAGGAAAAATGTCCCTTTAAAGGTACAACATCTGTGCATTTTAAACTGAAAGAAGAAGTCTGGAGTGAAGACAGGACATACAAATATTTTTGTTCTTCACTGAGACACTGCATCAGTCTGTAAGCAAGTCTGAGATGAATAATGCAGTTACAGTCTTATGTTTGTGCTGATGAGCTCTGGACTGCCAATTTTGGACTGCCAATCTTCTCCAGCCCTCTCAGGACACGCATCTAGATTAACACTTCTCTCCGTAAAGCTCCTCCAATCATTCCTGGACTTTCCCAGCTTCATTACTCCTCTACTGGACTGCATCTCAATGAAGGCCTTAGCACCCAGGCATGCTGAGGCATGAATTATCAAAGCATGACTGGACTTTCAGCTACTGGATTACTGGTGTCTTCTGAGCAAATGGCCGGAGAGGAAAAGATCAGGAGTTTCAGATGAAACTGCCTGCAGTGACAGTGTGGTTAATTCAACATAAAACCCAATATTTGTAATAACTCCTAACACATATCATTTGTGGCCTTCTTTTCGACGTCTCAGATCTTGCCTAACAAATCAGCCCGTCGAGATGTCACCACGTAACTAGCAATCATTTCTAAGCTTTATGAATTCTCTAACTCTTCAAACCTTCTACAACACCATGGGTTCCTTCCCTAAGCAACTGCCTAAAGATGTGGAAACAAAAGGATTCAAGGCTGGTCCTCAAAAGTAAATTGACAGTGTGTGTGTGTGTGTGTGTGTAGGAGTGTAGACATCGGTGTGTGCCTGTCACTGTGGTAAATAATCTTGACTATTGACAAGACAAGGCCAGTAAAATATGCAGAGATGTCAGAGATGTGCTGAGATCAGGCCTTAGTATTGGTCAGTATTGGCAGATCCAAATGAACATGACTTTACTGATGCACACTCTCACGTCTGTCTCTCTAGGTAGCACACCTCACCAGTCACCATCCTGACAAAGGCTAAAGTTTAGAGCGGGCTGATGAACTGAATGTGATCATTTCATGATGAATGGACCAACAGGAATGGACCCCACCTCCTTGTCTCTACACTCACTACCTATTTTCCACTGACCATCCAGGAGCACTTTGTAGTTTTATAATTACAGACTGTAGACCATCTGCTTCTCTGCATACTTTGTTATCCTCCTCTTACCCTGATCTTCAATGGTCAAGACCCCATGGGAGCACCACAGAGCAGGTATTATAGGGATGGTGGGTCATTCTCAGCACTGCAGTCACACTGACATGGTGGTGTGTTACTGTGTGTTGCACTGGTATGAGTGGATCAGACACAGCAGTGCTGCTGGAGTGTTTAAACACTGTGTCCACTCACTGTCCACTCTATTAGATGCTCCTACCTAGCTACCTCGATGGCCCATCTTGTAGATGTAAAGCCAGAGATAGAAACTCATCTGTTTCTGCAGTTTGTGTTGATCATCCTCTGCCCACAAGTCACTGGAGAGAGAGAGAGAGAGAGAGAGAGAGAGAGAGAGAGAGAGAGAGAATCTTGAATAAGTTTTGATTATACTAATAAAACACACACACACACACACACACACACACACACACACACACACACACACTCTCTCTCACACACACACACACACACACACACACACACACACACACACAGACACTCACACACACACACACACACACACACACACACACACACACACACACACACACACACACTGTTGTTATCTGGATTGAACATTTGCAGTCTGATTTAAGCCTGTGCATCCAGAGAGGGTTAATATAATATGATCCCGTGTTGGTCAGAGTGTGTATGTGGTGTGGTGGGGTAGAAGCTGTGGGCTGAATAATTAGCATTTGCTAATGGAATCTAATGGAACAGTGTTACACAGCGTTTTGGCTCTGATGGACTGCTGTGGGTTTCCCTTACTCTGGCAAAGCATTAGAGCAAAAGTGATTGGTCAAGCTGTGGTCAGAGATCCCTGCATTGCAGTAGCCATAACACGCATGCACACACCCTGTACTCACCTCCTCACTGACCCCCAAGTAGGTCCCAGCTGGTGCCAGTTATGCAGCCCAGAAGACGTGACATTACTCATATGCTCTAACTGTAAAAGCTACGTCCAGTTAGGCTCAATTCTTGTCTTATTATTTTCAAAACTCTCATTTCTAGTTGTGTCATTTTTTATATGCTATGCATTGTTGTAAAGAAGTGGATTGGTTCATCTTTTGAGTCTTGGCTCCTTCTCCTGTTCTTAGGAAGGTTCTCCTAAAACTTTATTCCTGTCTGTGGCTCTTCTTCATAACAAATGTTTTGTTTATATTTAAATTTATGGAATTTCACAGTTTCTTTCAGTGATTCTGTCTCATTGAGTGTAATAGTTTCTAGAACTAAATTACCAATAATTCAGTATGTCTGGTGTGTCTGGTGTGTTGGGTGTTCCAATGGCATCAATGGACTGGGAATCTTTGAGTCTAACAGATACTGAACTTACATTTACATTTACATTTATGGCATTTAAAAGACACCTTTATCCAGAGCAACTTACAAAAGTGCTTTGCTGTTCACTCGGAAATCCTTAGCTTGTAGACGATGCTAGAATCCAGAGTTTCATCATGGAAGCAACTGTCTGATTGTTTAGACCAACAAGATACAGAATAAATCTTTATGGAGTTAAGAAACAGATGGGTCTTCAGTCTGCGTTTAAAGACAGCCAGTGACCCAGCTGTTCGGAACCCCGGGGAAGTTCATTCCATCACTTTGGTGCAAGAACAGAAAAGAGTCTGGATGCATGTTTCCTTCCTTGCTTTGAGGGACGGTGGGTGAAGCCGAGCTGCACTTGAAGCTCGAAGGGCTGTTGTTACAGCTTGAGTTTTGACCATTTCCATCATGTACGGAGGTGCTGGTCCATTTTTGGCTTTGTAGGTCAACATCAAGGTTTCGAATCTTGTGTGGGCAGCTACAGGAACCTAGTGAAGGGAAAGCAGCAGAGGAGTTACATGACTGAATTTTGGGACGTTGAAGACAAGTCGCGCCATTGCATTCTGGATGAGTTGTAAGGGTCTGATGGTTGGCATTGGAAGGCCAGCTAGAAGGGAGTTGCAGGAGTCTAGTCTTGAAATGGCAAGTGACTGAACAAGCACTTGAGTGGCCTCTCTAGACAGAACTTGGAGGAGATTTCATCCTCACGCCAAGCCAATGTCCAAGGGTCCTCTAATCCAGAAAACAGAGGGAGAACAGTGCAGCACCTTCTTTGGATAGGAGAAAAAAGAAAAGATGTGTATAATACATGGCAGTACCTGCAGGAAGTGCTGTT
Source organism: Acestrorhynchus altus (assembly GCA_034509495.1). Taxonomy (NCBI): domain Eukaryota; kingdom Metazoa; phylum Chordata; class Actinopteri; order Characiformes; family Acestrorhynchidae; genus Acestrorhynchus; species Acestrorhynchus altus. The sequence continues at coordinate 6,606,721 of CM067506.1, read as the reverse complement.
ACTTAAGACATACTATGATAGATTTGAGGAGTATGTAATGCTGGAGAAAAAAAAACATACCTATGACAGATATAAGTTCCAAAAGAAAGTACAGGTAGCTACTGAGCGCCTTGACAGTTTTGTAACAGAATTAAAACTGTAATGAAAGGGTACAAGATTGCAATGGTATGCGACCAAACTATGTTCGCCACTAACTCATCACAAGTTAGAGAAAAACTGCTGAACCATGGACTGGATTTAACTATGGAAAAGGCCACTGACATAGCACACTCACACGGAATTGCAAAAGAGCTGCTAAAAACCATGATTAATCCTCACACTGCAGCACAAGTGCCTCAGTCTGCACACGCCGAATTCCAAAATAGCAGCACTCAGAATGTCACCAGAGCACAAAAATTTGTTAAAACAAAAGCCACTAGAAGTAACCTTACCTACCCAAGTTCCAAAATTTGAATACAATGGAATGAATATAATACCAGCCAGCATGTTCAAAAACCTCTATAACAATGTTGAGCTGCAGCACACATCTCGCTGCCTCTCGGAATACAGTGGAGAGCCACTAGATGTAAAAGGCATGTGTCAGCTCTAATGCAAATACAGAGCTATTAAAGCTGTGCTGGAGTTCTATACCATCAACACATGGGCACCTCCTATACATGGGCTAAAGGCTTGTCTCGACATGGATCTAATAAAGCTTGCTTTGTCAGTTCATTCAGAATCAGCTGGACTTTCAAGCATGATGAAAGAGTTTGCTGATGTCTTTGAAGGAATTGGAAAGTTTCCAGGTGAATGCAGTATAACTCTTGATCCATCAGCCTAGGAGGATTCCAATCACCTTGTGCAGCCATTTGAGAAAAATGTCATATGTGTGCCAAAATCAGTTACTTTGGACACAGGTTGACACATGATGAGATCAAACTACATTCAGAAAAGATCAAGGCTATAGAAGAAATGGAGCCACCAAAAAACAAGGCTGAGCTCGAAATCATCTTGGCCACGAAAAATTTGCTGTCGTGGTTTCCCACAAGGCTGTGTGAAAACAATGCACAACTGCGACATCTCCTCTAGCAAACCAGTGCTTTTATATGGGATGAAACTCACAATGCAGCATTCCAGAAAACCAGGGCTGGTTTTGTCATACTATGATGCCAGAAAAGGTCTGTGTCTCCAAGACAATACAACGCATCTAACAGCAGTTTGGACACCACGCTCATGCAAGAGGGCAAACAAGTCATTTACAGACACCAAACCAAATCATACACAAACACAGTGGTTTGCAGTCCTCTTTGGGTTCAAGCTCTTCCACAAATGAGAGAAACGTAACTATGGAATCTGACCACAAAGAATCCATACTGAAGAAAGCTAATGCTGTAACTACACCCCACTTGCAGAGAAGGATCCTGCCCCTTAAAAGTAAGACTTTCTGCTTGTACATCGCCCTGGATAAGACATTCCGGCAGCTGACACTTTGTCCATAACCCACAATGATGTATCACCGAACAAGTGCCTGGAGGCCCAGATCCACACAATCATGGGCGACATTCCGGTGTCTGAAATATGAGCAGCTACTGACCAAGATGCACAACCTACCATGTTTAAGCACTTAGTTCAAGCAGGTTGGTCAGGTATGAGAATACTGGAACCACAGAGATGAAATATCTGAGATCAGTAGCATCCTATTCAAAGGAGAATAGATCACTGTCACAAGCACCGAGACCTGAAATGCTTCAGTGGATACATATAAGCCAAATTGATGTGGAGAAAAGTAAACAAAGAGCAAGAGACATTCTGTTCTGGCCTGGAATGGCAAAACAGATCAGGAATATTGAGGAAAAGTGCTCTACCTAGAGCTCTTACAGCACTGCAAGTCCAACCCAAAGCAACCAATGACCGCACATCCCATCCTGGACCACCCATGGCAAGTCGTTGCAACTGACCTCTTTATGTGGAATGGTGAAGACTATGTGATAGCAACTGATTTCTACAGCAACTTCTTTGAATTGGAAAGACTTCACTCCACCACTGCTTTATCTGTGATCTCTAAGCTCAAGGCCAGGTATGCAAGGAATGGAGTGCCTGAAAAAGTGGTCTCAGATGGTCCCCAGTGTAGCTCACATGAAATCGTCAGCTTTGCATCAACACGGGACTTTGTGCATACAAGCCCATATTATGCCGACAGCTCAGTAGAAAGGAAAGTCCCACACTTCAGCTTGTTGGAATATGGGAATGCGCCAGCTGACAATTTCAAGTCTCCAGTCCAGCTTCTCATGAGCCGAAGGCTGCGGTCTATGCTACCCATCACTGATAAACGCCTGCAACCACAAGTCAACCCAAAAGCATTACATGCAAGGAGGGCTAAACAGAAAAGCTACAACAGTCTCACTGCAAGCCGTCTACCTCCACTGCGGCAGGGAGATGCAGTTCGCTATCCACAGGAAACAGGGCAATGGAAATCTGCTGTAGTCATCCAGCCTACGGGAGATGAATGATCTTACCTCATTAACAGCAGTGAAGGACAGATGTTTCGATGCAATCGACATCATCTCATTAAGACAAAAGACCTGTCTGTGTCTGAGCAGTAACACCAAATGGATGTGTATCCTGCAACAGCTCAAGAGTTGCAAGACATTACTCAACTGGATTAACACAACACAGATCACACATCACACAGTCCACGCACCTCGCAACTCATTCTGGTCGGGTAGTCAAGCCGAGATTGTAAGCCGAGTAATCATCATCATCAACTGAGAGCGTATAGACTCACCGCGAGTGTTTACGTTCGTATACTGATGTTTTTCTTTCTCCAAAAGGCAAACAAGGATCAGACATAGATCAATTTTTGGCGATAAGAAGATGTAGAAGACTACACCGTACGAGACGAATGGAATGACATTGCTCCTCGCGCCTATTCAACTACACACACCTACACACTACACAGTGGTGCTTCCTCATACTGTTGGTACATTGTTCTTTTGACTATTGGTTCCACCTGTTGGCCTTTTCCAGCAACTTGGAATGGGTTCCTTTCTGGTTTGCGTAATTTTGAACTGTTCTGCGCATTCTGGAAACCAAAATAGAACCTGGAACCTGAAAAGCAGGAACCAAAGATTAGTATGCTGTGGGTGTGTCTAGTTGTACAGGAGCAAGGAGTAATAACATTGAACTTGTCTCACACAGTGTACAAACAAATGTCTGCAACAGCACAAATGCTCGCAGGTAGTCTATACGTTCTGCCATCATCTCACATCCATTTATGGATGCTGGGCAGCACCCTCTGTTGATGAACCATTCTGTGATGTATCCTTGGTTCCATAAAACTGGTGTCAATGCAGGATGCTTCACTGAAGAACATCAAGGTTCTTGTAAGCCCGGACAGAATGAGTTCAAGAACCAAGTTTCTTTTGGTGGAAAAGGCCTATCTCTGTTTTTTCCTCATGCTCTTAGGAAGGTTGTCCTTCGTAACTCAGCGGTTAAAAAAAACCAAACTGATCAGTTACAAGAACCGTGTAAATAAATATTCCTGCCTATTACTTTATCACATATTGACCTTTGGTTTAAGGTAGTGAATGTGCTGCTTGTGCCCTTTATTCAAGTTTCACATTAACCTTTAGAATTGCTTTCCTTTAAGGACATGGGTTCCACCGCAAACCGTCATGCAGCACCTACTGTTTAAAAGGTCAGAGTTCTAAAAGTAGGGAGTTGTGAAGATGCTCATAAACTCGCTTATGTTCAAGAAGTTATGTTTGCTGCAAAGTAGCTTCTCTACTTAAAGGCCACTTAAATGTAATGGTAGTGACGTATTATTATCATCGATTAATTTAGCTCACCATTTTTGAAAGAAAGCTTCATTTGGTCAAATGGTTGAATTTTTTTTTTGTCATGGTGTGTGCATGTACACACTGCACACTAAAATAGATCAGGCTCTCTTTATGCTGAAAATGAAAATGAAATGAAAGGTTAGATCACCTTTATTAAGAGATAATGCAGCAACATCGACGAGGCGTCCCATTATTAATTAAGGAACGTAGATTCAACGACAGAAATGACAGCTATTCGTGGGCTTATGGAGACGGGTTAAACAAAGGTAAAAGGTTACTCCCTAACCCTCCATAATAGAAACAACGTTATCATGGTGGAGTAGCAGAAGTCTGGAGCAGTTAGTGGAGGTTTGTGGTTTATTAATGTATTAACTAGATTTGCAGATTATTTTTAGTCATTCTAACAGGTTTTGCGACCAAATGCAATACTATATTTAATACAATCCTCCATGTGCAGTGACCTTCCTTTGGGAAATTGACCATGACCTGCAAAAATGACCAAAGAAAGACAAGGTGGCACCTCAGGGTCACTTCAGTGGTCTTTATCAGCACTTTAAAAGCACATACCCATGACTGGCTTTAAGATTCAACATAACCTAGAGGGCACCAACCTCTCAGGCTCTATTCTGGGCTGAAGGATTAAACTAAAATCACCTTCCCCTACTCACTCTGGGGAAACACACGAGGGGACACCGTTGCATTTTTAACGCCGAGGCCCTGTCAGCAGGTGAAGCCAGTGGAGGGTGAAGGAGCTCCTGGGCAAAACACTTTGTCATGCCATTTAACACTCGAGTTCACCGCCAGTCAGCTTCGGCCAGCCTGTTCCTCAATTACCGTTCACCTTTACAGCATTAACCCAAACACTCTTAAAACGACGCCTCAATTAACCTTCAGAATTCATTATTAACGGCATATGAGGGTAAATACCATTTATGGAACTATGTCATTAATTGTGTAAATGGCTTCTGACCACTTATATGTGGTTTCCTAAAAACACATGTCCAAGTGACATTGAAACCGTTCATTTTATTAGTGTAGATTATGATCAGGACTGTGAGTTGATCTAGGATCAGGTATTCAGAGCTTGAATTAAAAGCCAGCTGTGCCCCGTCCGGCTCTCAGGGTCAGGAAATATCCGCATTACCTCATACTGGTCAAATGCCAATGCATTAATTCATACATCAGCGCTTGAGTAGATGAGACAGCAGGGAGACAGACAGGGAGACTAATCCAACCCTTTCTTGGTGTCATCGTTCAGAAGATGTATGATAACACGTTATCGCCATATGCCTCAGAATCGATCCCAGCTACTTTCATCTAATCAATGACTAACAGATAATTACTACATGAGTTGAAACTTGATTTGAGTTGCTACTCAGCTATATCAAAGCCCAGTTAACATGTCAGCTGTAGCCTACCAATATCACGACAGCAGGTAAATTAATATTGACACCATGTCCAAAGCCAGGTATGGGCTAGAGGGGTATAAAGCCCATCCAGCTATGGAACTGTGTTCTCTGCAATGATTGCTCAATCTAATACTTCTGATTTGGGGAGTAGGCCATGAGGTGGGGTGGTGATCATTCAGCATCTTGACTTCACTAATACTCTTGTCACTGAATGCAATCAAATCCTCACAGCAGTGCTCCAAGTAGAAAGCTTTCTCTGGACAGTAGAGACACTTTGTAAGAGCATTTACAAAAACTATTCTAATACTGGGTAGGGCCTCAGCTCTGCTCTGATCACAGCAGAAGTCTAGGTTCATAAGATCAGGCTACGCTTCTCCAGGCCTGAACTGACCAGTGTTGGTGAACCTGTGCCCACTGCAGCCTCAGCTTTTGGTGCTTGGCTGACAGAAATGGACGATGACATGACCTTTTCCTGTTCACCAGGAAAGTTCATCCTCCTCAAGGCTGGATGTGTTGGTCCCAGATGCTCTTCTGCTCACCATTGTTTTCCAGAGTGGTTATCTGAGTCACTGTAAGCTGTCTGTCAGCTCCAACCAGTCTGACCATTCTCTGTTAACCTCTCTCGTTAACAATATTTTTCCATCCACCATGTTGAGTAACTCCAAAGGCTGTTGTGGAGCAGTCCAGGAGATGATCTATTTAACAGATCAAAATGGAACTGTATTAGCTCTATCATACTGTAGTCGGATTGTGAGGGGTGAAAGATATTCCAACTCCAAGATATTGCCAAGCCCATTCAAATTTCACGCCCACCAGTTCCAGGCTCTTCAGTTGGGACCAAAATATTTTGCCCTAAATGTCAAACCAGGTGAAGCGTGAAATCCATTTGAACTTTAATCAGCTGATCAATTATGTGTCCAATGGAAATTTGACCTGACAGCAGAGGACCTGAGATGATCCCAAAGCCTCAGTGCAGTGACAGGCATGTTCTTGTCCTGAGAGCAGCTTTGATAAAAGGGGCTGGGTGAGGGAGTGCGGGGGGAAACTGGAACCCACTGTGCTGCCTCAGGTTTCTGTGGATTAAAGGATGCAGAGTCTCATTTGTCCTGTATGGCTTCCTTACTCATCGTTTCACCTTCGAAAAAACTGCAACATCCTACAGTCTCTCCTTTGCTGCAGAATCAAAGAGCTTTATTTGCAGGCGTTCACATTCTACCCCATCTCATATTTCAGAATCGAGCTGTTTAATTAATCCAGAGGGACTGGGTTTCAGGTTTAAAAAGGTCTGGGTGCATTTCACCAAGACATAAACGTGTTGAAATTTACATTTACATTTACATTTGCGGCATTTAGCAGACGCCCTTATCCAGACCGACTAACAAAAGTGCTTTGCTGTTTACTTAGAACATCCTTAGCTAGTAGTGCAGCATCATACTTAAATCATTTAACTCAAACAAACTAACTCAATTTAACTAGAACGATGATCATTTTATACTATTTATTGAATAATTCAAAGTACACACTGAATAATTTACAGCCATGTTTCACTTTTACTACTGTACGTACAGTAGTAAGCATTTAGTAATAAGATGAAAATGGACAAAGTAGGTACAAATCAATTTATAATAAAAAATATATAGTAGACGCAGAGTAATTCGTAGTAGGTACTGAATAATTCCTAGTAGATACTGAATAATTTATAATTTCTGAATAATTTTAAAGTATTAAAGTATTAGTTTTAAATCCATATTAGTTACTGAAAACTAATCAACATGAATAATGAACAGAAGTTAGCAAATCATTTATACCAGTGGATAATGAAGAACGAGAAAATCCTGGCTGTCATTTATCAGTCCTCTCTACCTTCTGTCTTCCCATCTTGTCTTTGTTTTCTTTTTCCCCCATGTCCTCAGAAGCACAGTTTTTGTTTTTGGAAGCACACAAGTTGTGTTTTTGTTTTGCTCATGTCTCCCCCTTGCTCCGCCCATTCCCAGCTGTGTCTCCTTTGTAACCCCGCCCAGTCATCGTTATGTCCCAGGTGTGTGTATTTCTGTCCATGTATTTAAGAGCCTTTGTTTCAGTGTGTCCTTGTCACTCCTTTGTTTATGTGTTGACCATATTGGTTGTTTGTTTGTTTCCAAGAATTTTGTTTGTTAAAGTGTGCCTGTAAGCCTTTGTTTGTTTGTTCACTACCTAGTGTTTGTCAGCGCTTTCCGTTTGTTTTGTCAGTGTTATTAAATCAGAAACCCCTGTGAGTACTTCACCTCCATTGTCGGTCTTCATCTGCACAGCGGTGCTCAATAGGTTACACCGGGTAAGTAACAGATGCTGAATAATAGTGAATATTGAGTCATTCATAGTAGATACTTAAATCCACAGTAGTTACATTTAAAATTAATTTTGGCTGTAAATTATTATTATTTATATTATTTAGTAATTTTTCATAATTCTGAAAAACAGCTCTTTACTGTGAAATTGAGCGAAGGACTGAAAATCAACCCACTGTATATCCTATGTTCTGCCAAGTTTTCACTGTGTGCTGCGGGTTTCCTTGTGTGAGCAATATATATTCAGTATTTCATATTAGTGTCTGAATAATTCTTATTAGATACTCAATAGTTAATAGATACTGATTTATAGTAGACACTGAATAATTCATAGTGAATACTGAACCATTCAAAGTAATTTCTAAATAATTCGTACTGTATATACTGAATTATTTATAATAGATATCAAATAGTTCAGTGGGTACTGAATAATTTAGAGCATTGTAGTAGATACTGAATCACAAGGATTTAATCAATCAAAGTTCCTCAAACAAGCTGCCAGCAGGCAACAGTGGGAAGGAAAAACTCACTCAGGCTAGCAGGAAGAAACCTTGAGAGGAACCAAGGCTCAAGAGAGGAACCCATCCGCCTCTGCTCGACACCGGGGAGCATAAACCAAAGGCACATACCTGGGCATAGAATGTAAAATAGTAAGAAAATGAATTTTGCTTGCATCAGCTGTGATACACGTATGAATGGATAATGGCAGTGGAAATTTGAGTTGGATGCAAGCTAGTATTGGTGTTGTCCATGCAGGTTGCGTAGTCTAATCAAGCAGTTGGTTCTAGGAAGTGGAGGAGTAGAAGGGGTGGACCAGTATCCGCCAGGCATCCAGGACAGCTCAGGACATGGGGGGGGGGGGGGGGGAGAAAAATTAGTGGCCCCTTAGTAGTGTTAATAAAAATCCTGTGTAAAAGAAGCTTTTAGTCATGATTTGAAGACAGAGTGTGTCTGAGTCCCAAACAGCAGGAGCAAGGCTATTCCAGAGCTGGGGGGCTTTATAAGAGAAGGCTCCTCCCCCAACAGTGGTCTTTTTAATCCTAGGGACTGTCAATAGGCCCGCGTCCTGAGAACACAGTCTACGTGACGGGTTGTAGGGTTTTAAAAGGTCTTTTGGATCATGCGGGGCTAAGCCATTTAGCGACTTGAATGTTAGGAGCGATTATTTTATAGTTGATTAATATTTTCTAAACAATTCTTAGTAGATACTTAATAATGAATAGTAGTTAATAGAGACTAGATATTCTGAGTCTACTAGTGCAGGAACAGAGGCTCCTGTAATGCCTGCCAGATGGGTGGAGGGTGAAATTCTATGGTTTGGGTGAGAAGTTGTCTTGGATTATGTTTCTCACCCTGCCCAGGCAATGTTCATGGTAAACATTCTGAATTGTGGAGTAACTTAAGGCTCAGAAGGAAGTAAAGATGTTGTTGCACATTTTTGACCAAGTTCAGAGACCAGGTGAGATCACAGGAGATGTGGATGCCAAGGAACATGAAGATGGTTACCTGCTCTACTGCAGTTCTGCTGATGTTCTAGCCCTCTTAACATCCAGGATGATCTCCTTGGTTTTCTGGGTGTTAAGTGCCAGACTTCATCCCTGTAGGCTGCTGCATTGCTGTCTCTGATCAGGTCTATTACTGTGGTGTCATCCGCAAAGTTAATTATGGTTTTGGAATCATGAACAGGATCCGAGTACAGGATTGGCCTTGAAACACTACCTCATGGAACGCCGGTGTTCAGTGTGATGGAGCAGGAAAGGCTGTCTAAATGAACAGACTGGGGTCTGTCAGTCAGGAAGTCCAGCTGCAGAGGGATATGCCATTACCAGGGTGGCTAAGCTTGGAGATCAGCTTGGAGGGGAAGTGTTCAATACCCTACCAGGAACTCCATCAGGGACATCTGGTTTCTATGCATTCACACTGTTGTGGAGAATGTAAGAGGGTGATCATGGTGAGGTGGTTGTTTCCCTGGTCAAAATGAGCATAAATAAATGAGCATGGTGTATGGAAACTGTTTTGGGTGGTTTATAGTCAGTCAGGATTTGTATGGCCTGCCACATACGCTGGGGTTCAGAGGAGCTGCAGTGCTCCTCAATCCGCTCTTTGTAGCACTGCTTGGCCATAGCGATCCCTTCTCTCAGGTTGCCTCTGGCAGAGCTGTGAGCCTCCTAGTCTACAGACCTGAATGCCACATCTCTGGCTTTGAGCAGCAGGCAAGCCTCTCTGTTCATCCAGGGCTTCTGGTTAGGGAAAGTTATTATAGTTTAGGTCACTGTCCACACAGCTGTTGGTGTTTCAGGACAGAGTTGGTGTAAATGTCTAAGCTGATGGTTGATTCTGTGTTGGCCTGGGCAGCGTACTCACTTCCGTCAGTGTGCAGGACCTGGTGCTGAAGAAGGGAGTCTGCCCCATCCATCCAGATCTCCATAGACCTGCTGGAGTGTCTTTGGGGAGCAGGAACAAAGATGATCAAATTGTCAGAGGTGCATGAGGGGTATTGCTTTGTATGCTTCAGCCACATTGATGTAAACTTGCACCATGCGTTGGTCACAGTTTCCTTCACCATGGGTCTTTCCTGTAGCTACTGCGGACCTGTCCACTCTGAATAGTGTCCGGCCCTCCAGATCCACCACGCTGTTTGCCACATCGCTGCTCAGCCATGTTTCAGTGAAAAACATGAAAATGCCGTCCATGAACCTTGTCTGTGTGAGGGTCCAGATCTTTAATTCATCCAGTTTTCCTGGCAAGAATGAACATTGGTGAGAAGGACGCTAAGTAGTGCGTAGTCCATGTCTTTCTTTGTCCGTGAAGCTGGTGCCAGGCTCCTCTGGTTGTCAATGTTCAGAGCATCTCCAGAGATAGCTGGTTCAAATCATTTGTCCTCAGTATTTTATAGTAGTGTCTGAATAATTCATAGTAGATACTGAATATATTAATTTCTGAATAATGCATTGTTAATGTACAATCTGCATACAAATGCTGAGTAATATCTTAAGGTTAATTACTTGATAATCTTGTGATTATTGAGGCCAAAGATTGATGCATTTCAGTTCATTAGTCTGTTCGTACTCAGTTTTCCTTTGTCACTGATTAATTGTCTTGTCTCCTGTGGAATTTAAAGATGGTGTTTGGCAGCTCTTGCAGTGTTTAATTACACTGCAGGTGAAATGATTCAGCAGTGTTTTAATTAACTCGGTGCTTCTCCGGCCTGCACGCTGAAGAACTTCACTCAACCCGACTTAAAACGACTGGTAAAAGTGTGATGAGCTGGGTCAGAGACCAATGCATGACGTGTAGGGAACTCCCAATGACGGATAGAAGGTGAGTGGCCTTCTGATCTGTTTGAGAGCAAATAAGCTGGCTATATGCGGTTCTGAAAGGGAGAATTGTGATGCATCTGTGAGAGCAGGTATTTCTGGCTGATGAAGACTTCACGCAGTCTTCGGTCGGCTGGTCAGCTCTAAATAAAGTACATGACTAGTACAAGGTCTCGGGGCACAGCTGACATCTACCGTAGCCTGTGCTGTCGTCATTCTGCCCGTTTATTGCCCATATTTATCACACAGTGCAGAGTGTGCTGAGCCACAGAGTGCCATTATAACTCTTCCCCTCTCCCCTGTTCTTTCTCTCCCTCTTTATGCCTCTCATAAAAACCTTCATTTCAATCTCAAACAGTTGTTTTCTGTATTGCTCCATCAATGTGCACTCATGTTAAATTAGTCATTAGTGTCAACATCCTCCCTCTCTCTCTCTCTCTCTCTCTCTCTCTCTCTCTCTCTCTCTCTCTCTCTCAATTGCTGGAGTTTAAAACCTCCTCCAACTCTCTCGCTGCATCAGCATTGGTGGAGATTATCTAAAGCTGGACTGTGAATGGAAATGGCTGATTATCATTTTTTGTGTACATTCAGGAGGGTTAAGCTGTATGAGGCTATAAGAATCAGGTTTTCGTTCTTTGCCAATATTGATGTTTCTACATGCTGACTCCTTCCTTCCTTTTGCTCTTCTTGCCTTTCTCCTGACCTCACTGCCCCAGAACTGTATGACGAATATACAGTAAAGAGTCTTTAAGTAGTTTTCAAACATTTTAGTAGAACCTGAAGTTAATTTCCATTTTTCTTTAGAGTAATGTATCGTAAATATTGAATAATATTTGGAATTACTTGTACAATAGCAGGAAAAAAAATTTTCCCCTTTAAAAATAATGTACCAGATCTATTAATAAAAACTGATATAATCTGCATTTATCTTTAGGTAATCCCAGCTAGATTCTGCTCAGAGAAGCAGAAAGAAAGTAGTAATAATAATAATAGTAATAATAGTAATAGTAATAATAGTAATACTACTACTACTACTAATAATAATAATAAATCACCCTTTGTAAATATATAATAACTGGCTCATTCATGCTTACAAAATACTGAATAATGCACAGTAGATACTAAATACTTTGGATTTCCTGGATAATTTGACAGTTCATAATAGTTTCTACTATGAATTCTCAATAATTCTTTTCTGAATAATTTACAGTAATTATTGAATAATTTAAAAAGTAGACACTGAATAATGACACTGAATGAGTTTCTGAGTAATACACATTAGATACTGAATAAATTACAGTGGATGTTGAATAACTCAATGTAGTTACTGAATAATTAATTAAATAGTATCTACAAGATGAACACAATAGTCATGACTTCAAGAACAGACAAATATAGTGCTGGACTAAAACCTTGTATTTGCAAAATAATGATTGTACATGAGAATAAAAAAATCAATGGATGTCAATGTAGAAATTTTATTGTCATTTTGTTTTTTGTCATGTTTCTTGAGTCATTTTGTACTGTTTCTGTTGGTCCATTAATGCTGAATTGTTGACACAATGTAAAGAAAAACTCTCAGATTTGCACTGTTAAAAAACCTGACAATGAGGTTTGGTTTACACAATAATATCCATCCATTTTCTGAACCGCTTATTCCTGAATAGGGTCACCGGGGAGCCGGTGCCCAGTCAGCAACTCTGAGCACAAGGGCAGGAAACGACCCTGGACTGCCCCAAGACAGGGCGCTACTCCATCATAGGGCACACACACACACACACACACACACACACACACACACACACACAGGGCCAGGTTTAGACACCAATTCACCTACCGCACATGTCTTTGGACTGTGGGGGAAACCGAAGTACCCAGAGGAAACCCACACGAACATGCAAACTCCACGCAACATGTTCAACAGTGCTATCCACTATCTGCAGTGCCACCCCACAATAATACTGAATGTTTAATTCCATTACATCATTAAGACACCAGGAAGCAGAGCCATTGGTTTCAATGTTTTCTTGCTGCTATGTCTCTAAAAAAATCGCTCCTTTACAGAAAATGGAAAACATACTCTAAAAGTCAGTACCAGTACTGGGATCCTGACAATTGACCCTCACAACACTTTGTTGTGATTTGGATGAAGTAAATAGTATTTAATATATTCGTGTAACTAGTATAATGCAAAATGCATTATGCAAATGTGTTCATAGTTTGTGATTTTAATGCTGTACAATTACAGTAAAATACGACTTTATAGTTATGCTGCTTTACTGCCAACTAATGTGCCACTAAAATACTGTACATTTCATTTAAACAATATATTAATATGACCTTCCCCATTATTTCTCTTCTGAAGTGGATAATATCCCACCCAGTTATGGCAATTTAAAGTGGTGCCTTTCTAAATGTAGACACCCATTAACTTGCAAATGCTCATTAAATTCCATGTACAGTACGACACTTATTCCATTTCACTGCTGCTTTTAATCGAACCCACTCATTGTCATGCTGAAGGGTGTTGTGTTGTGATTTATGCCTTGAGTTTCTGAGAAAATCTCTAAATCTGTCAAATTAGAGCGTTGGTGGATTAATGACGGTCATTAAAGTGGTTTGACTATTTCTAGGTAAAACAAGGTCTGGAGAGTGATCAGATAAATACAGAAGACCTGATTCAGTGCATTTTGTAGGCAGACACACTTCATACAGTCATATGTGTTCAGTGGGTTGAATCGTTTTCAGTTCTCACAGACTATCGAGAACTCTCCACATCACGTGATGGGAGGAAGATGAAGGATAGCATGGTCTTCCCCTGAGACACATGAGACTCCACTACTGGAGCTGAACGAGCTTTGTGGAAAAAGCTCTTAAAAGAATTTAGTTGCATTTTTAGTGGTACACTTAACATTACACCCTGTAAGAGTAAACACATTATTGGATCTCTGGTAAAGTGTGGCGATTAGATTTTCTGCACTATTAAAGTAAATAGAAGAGCTCTGTTTTGTTGGTTTTTTAAACGGATGTGGAATCAGTAGATGGCATCAGTTAAACACATTTCCAGCATTGCTCTCTCTAACTGACACACACCCTTACCCTGTTTATCAAATTTATGCTAAGATAGTTATGCTAAGGCATTTTCTTCTTGATGAACTAATGTTTAAAACATAACGTCAGTAAAGAGCGCTGGAGCTCATCTACCCCAGCTCTCCACTCTGTGAAGCAGATTGGCTTCTTCTGTGGAGGAGCCGAGATGATTAGTGAAAACAGATGGAGCAGTGCACGGCCTGAATAAATGTCATGCAGCGAAATGCTTTTCTGTGTTTACATCATATTATCAGGAAAGCGGAGGTCAATAATCTCTAAACTATAGCAAGCACATCATATCTAACGTATCTGAAGACGTCGTTAGAATGTTAAACTGTGTTTATCTTGTAGCTGTTAAATAATGAGCGTTCACTACATGGAGGTGTCAAACGCTGAAGCCCAAACTCTCTTGTTCCTCCAGTTAAACGTCCAGCAGAACCGAAACGGAGCTGGAAAAAGGGGCGGTTCCAAAACTGTTACATACTGGTACATAATCTAAAAACAAGACTAAGTTTGAGTAGAATATGCTATGGTTGTCTTGGTTTTGTAAGACAGCCAATTGGTCATTGACAGGTGATGATTTTACACAGAGATGAGAATTAAATATTGGCCCAACCGCATTAATCATGTTAGAATAATATTGGTATATATTGTCAGACCAGTGTGGGCCTGACATTGGCCTTACGTTGGGAGTCAGCTATACCAGTGGTCCCGGGGGGATTTATTGTGCAGCCTGGTACCAATTGCTGGGGACCACATACTATACTATTGGCAAAGCTCACCCCACCACTCTCCAGTAACTCTTGTGTGAAACAGGTTTACCCTGCTCAGTGAAACACCTGCTGATGAGCCTGTTAAAATAGTTCTGTTTAAAGGAGATTCTATAGTCTGACACCAGGAACGAACTAGTACTTTAGGACAGTAACTGTTAATCTAGGTAATATTTACAGCAGCCAGAACAAAAGAGCTTATTGGACAGTGATTCATGTAGTAAACAGACACCAAGGCAGCTTAATCTGGTGTTGTAAGGCCATAAAATGTGCACTTTCTGCTCGACTTGTCCATTTATTTTATGATTTTGAATGTTGACTTAACTAGCCAGCTACCTAAAGGGGTTTAGATATTGTTTCTGGATTCATTTACAACTATATTTTAGGAATATATCTTAATTTATTGCAAGTATAGGCTTTTATGCTCAGCACAAGATTGACTGATTACAGACAGCTTATCTTTTCCTCGCTCGCTTTGTCAAATTGTCCAGTCTTGCTACTCTAATACGGGCTTTATAGCCTACTTTCACAGATGTATATAGACTTATTCTGTAAACATGACAGTTGGTACTATCTGAGTATGAGGTTGGAGGCAGCAATGCTGGCGTTCCAGCTTTCTGCAGTCAGGTTTGCAGCGAATGTTTCTTTTTTTGTTTTTTTTATAAGCCCTCTGTAAAAGTAAAATCTGTTTCATAGTGATGTAAAGAGTGAAGAAACAAACGTTCCCGCCCTCTTTACTTTCATTAAACAATGAATGGAAGGTGCTGAATCGAGCTTACCATCATCAGAAGTTTCCTCGTGTTCAGAGGTTGACTTTAGGAAGCATTTATCATCATTGACGTGTGCATTTATTTCATTTCCTGCCTCATTAGCTAAAGGCAGACTGTTTTCAACCAATCAGTGAAGCCGTAAACTAATGGCCATGATCTCCACCTCCATCTCTATCATTATAATATGTTTAATAATAACGTAAAACATCTGGGTGAATTGAATGGGTACGTAAGTAGGGGCGCTTTAGATCGCTCTGCTCCACTTTTGATTCACAGACCTACCGTATGTACACATTTGTGCTTCTTTGTTTACTTACTCATCTCTTTCACTCTCTCTTGTTTCTTGACACTTGCTCAATGCCCCCTTTCTATCTTTCCATTGGCCTCACTTTGTTCTCTATTAATTCTCTCTCTCTGTCTCTCTCGTCGGTCATTTGGTGGGGCAGTAAGATCTATGGTGTGGATATAATGGCTGTTGGAATGAGGAGCGTGTGAAGGTCTCGCGGTCATTGTGCTGATAGAGGAGTCATCCTGTGCATATTGATACGAGTCAAGCCTTGAGGTAACCACTCAGATAGCAAGTATATATTGGACACGTGTCTACCACACACACACACACACACACACACACACACACACACACACACACACACACACACACACACACACAGAGATTATTGCTATATTTCATCAAATGTACAGCAGTTATGTTAACTTTTACACCAAAATACTGTTGAAATACTATAAAAACTATAATTCTAATTCTAATCTATAGCAATACAAAGATTTGGATGATAACTGCAGAAAATCAGACTCCAAGAATTCTCAAATGCCAAAATAAGCAATATAAAAAAACACCTTATCACCTTAGAACAAAAGTCAGTGACATTCCCAAGAATTGTCAGTTGCCTTCTAAATGAATGCTGCAATATGCAAAAGGTACAATGAATACTAATATATATATATATATATATATATATATAATTATCTATCTCACACACACACACACACACACACTCTCAACATAAACCCAACAGATAGTTACCAAAGTAACTGAATCATGGCACTTTGCACTGCATATGTCTGTCTGCATCCATACAGCATAGCAAGAGTTCTTCAACCACATGAACTGGAGTCAATATAAACACTATCATATAAAGTCCTACTGAAAGTCCATGAGCTTCCTCATCAAGATGCACACATGATGATTAAGGGCCACACGTTTCTTTTGAACCCTCTTTCCAGTCCACATGCTGGTGACTTTACTTTGGTAAACTATGGATCCATACTCTGGGATTAAACCAGTGAAGCACCAGGACGGACATGGAAACGGAGTGGGATTTATTTCAGAGTTAAACTGGTTGGTGAGACCTACAGGTTCATGTAATACTTGATGATACTTGGAGTATCAAGATAATTCATTACTGTATGTCCTCTTGCAGCAATTCCCATCCTGGTACAGGATTTGAAAGTTCCAGTGTAAATGATTCTCCCTCCTCCACCACATTCAGTCAATTGACAGGGCAAAACAAAACATCCTCAAAGTTTGTTTGACGTTCATTGCTTCCTTTACTTACATGGAATACTTATAATACCAAAGGAATACTTACCTTGGAATATTTCAATCCTGTATTTTGGGGGTAACGTTTCTCTGGCAGGACAAAGTGAATCAAATGAAAGCACCCTAAGAAGCATTTGGAATGGTGTTGCATATTTCTATGTGCCTATAAAATGTGATATTTTTATAGGCCAAACATAACCACATTACTGAAAAGTGGTCGGCTCAGCTTCATTGTAACTCGTTTATGGGCAGCATGAGGCAGCACCATCAAGGCCATCAAGTCCACATTGTTAAAACTACTAAAAACAATAAAACAAATGAAAAATATAATAATAAAAAACAAAAATGCCATATCAGTATTCCTTTGACAACAAAAGAATGGGAAGAAGTGATGTTTGTTTTTTAACAAAAATAAAACAAATAAATAAAGTTAGCTGTTCACACTCCCGCTGATCTCCCATCCTTCATTACTATTTTCATTTATTTACTGTAATTAGGAAACGCACAAGTAGGGGCACTGTATTGTGAACATATACAAAATGCTTATCATTTCACAGCAATGTACTGTATATAAATGTAACTTGGACGAGTGAATCGGGCACAGCAGAGCTGCTGGAGTGTTTAAACCCCTGAAGTGTTTAATCCTTTCCTCAAAAGTGATCGATCTTGGTGAATAATGAGGGAACTAACGAAGGAAGTGGGAAGTCAGTTAAGAATTGAAGGTCCGTAAAGAGCCTTGCAAACCCAACGACTTAATGACTGGGGGAGGAGTCAACAAAGACGTTCTTTGAACTCAAACAGTGCGAATATGGATATGTATGAATGAATTATTTTATTTATTTATTTATTTATTTATTTATTTATTTATCTATTTTATTTTTCATTTCTGTGTTGCACTGTGTCTGATCTCCACCTCCTACCAGCATAACACACACTAACACACCAGCACACCATCAGTGTGACTGCAGTGCTGACAATGTCCCACCACCCAAATAATACCTGCTCTCTGGTGGTCTTGTGGAGTCCTGACTATTGAGGAATGTATGCAGAGAAACGGATGGAGGTTTTATATCTATGTGGACCAACATTTTAAGAAGCTGTTATTTTTTCTATTGTTATTGTCAGTAATGTTCATCTTGTGATGAACTACTGCTTGGTGTTATTTGATTGCCTCATTTTTACTGGTTTGTTTTCAGACATTTAGGTAATTAAGCTTCTTTTTATGTGTATTTTTTTTGTGGCCTTTAATGTTGTGTAGAAAGCTCTGAATATCAGACACCTATAATAATGATGATGATGGCATTTCTTATGATGGCACCACTTTTGACACTCCTGATAATGACTGTGATGTTGATGAAGATGAAAAGGATGACTACCCTCCCATTAATGTCTTTTTGCCTAGGGCCCTAAATGACTAAATGGGTTGCACCACTCTTCTGTCATCCATACAGCTGTAAATAACGCAGCCCAACATTGCAGTAGATGGCAGATGTTACAGGACTGCTTTTCAGGGGCAGAAAACAAAACCGAGACAGCTGCTGACAGTGAGATGAGATGATGCAGATATGTGTATATTATGTATAGCTTGTATACACAAATCAGCCATAACATTAAGACCACCTGCATGCTATTCTGTAGATCGCCCTTGTACCACCAGACAGAGCACTTTTGGTAGGTACTGATCACTGCATACTGGAATACACCCCACAAGTCCTGTGTTGTGTTTTGGAGATGTTCTGACCCACATCAGTTCTCAGCATCACAGTTGGGTTCTTAAAGATTTCATTCATTTTTCCGTTTTCGACCAAAGCTACTGAAACCAGAGCCATTGTGAGAAGCCAAGGACAACAACTGGACAATAAATAGATTTTATTGAGGTTATTGGGTGTGATGGCAAACATCTCAGGTTCTAGGTATGGACTGGTTTAAGAGTTAAAAGTTCCAGATATAACAGACCTGGCCGGTGATAAATCTTAAACCTTAACTCTGCCATCTCACTTCATCATTTGTTTATCCCTCTCAGCAGTTCACCCTGTTCCATTTTCCTTAGAAGGAAGTCTGGTCATTTAGATTCTGCACATTTCAGCACTTCATACTTTTTTAATTGTCTTTGTTGCAGTGATGGAAGGTCCATTTTGGTCAGACGCTCATCACTGGGGAGTCATTGTTAGCACTTCTGTTTATTTTGGACCAGCACAGAATACCAATGCTTTAGCCTCCAAAGTGTAAACTGAGAAGAGCTGGGTGGCTGAATACAGCAGCGCTTTCCTCTCAATCGGTTTTGGGATAAGAATCTGATAGTTTATAAAATTGGCACAGTTTTCTTTCTACTTTGTATTTCCGAAACAGCAACTTTACAAGGGAAGGAAAAAAACATGTAATGGAAGTCAGTATTTCTACATACAGGTTTCTTGTTTACAAACATTACTGGGTATGTGGGCAGTCAGGGGGGCAAAAGCACTTTTAGTAACAGAGCTGTTCACTAGATTAGTCACCTCTTGCAATCAACAGATTTCACACTGATTATAAATTCTTGACTCAATAATAAAGTACAGTACAATACAATTTCACAGTTGTTTTCTATTCATTAAATATAAAAAATGTCATGTCCTGTTAATTTCACCCAGTTTAGTTCATGGGTTTTGTTGGGACGGTCTGTCTCCTGTCAATTTAGAATGGCCAATTTAAGGGTGCTAAGATCCACAGTGCCTTTGCACACAGGGGAATTGAACCCATCTGTACACAGTGATATATACACACACACACACACACACATACTAGTGAATTCACACACTAGAGGGCAGTGAGCACACATGCCTGGAACGGTGGGCAGTCCTCTCCACAGCGCCCCAGGGAGCAGCTGGGGAGTTAAGTGCCTTGCTCAAGGACACTTCAGTCATGCCCTGACAGCTCAGGGTTTTGTACCAGCAACCTTCCCATACAACCAAACCCATACAGACATGGGGAGAACACACAGCTCCTCACAGACAGTGGCCCAAGTGGGGTTAGAATCTACATCCCCAGGAGCTGTGGGACACATGCACTACCTGCGGCACCACCCAACAAACTCCCACCCAACAGTTCTCAGATCCAGATCCATAATCTTGTGATTTTTATTTATTCATTCATTTTAAACCTTGGAATATGAATCACTTTGCATGCCTGTTCTCTGTGATTGATGCAGTTTTATTGCACCACAGCTCCTTGTACGCGTTGCTCTCTGTTGTACAATGCTGCTTTCTGCCCCCTGGTTGCACACACACAAACTTTTCATTATTAAATTCTCCTCAAGTGTAAAGAACAGCTGCTAGATTCACTGTCAACACATGAAAAATGGCAAACATGTCGTGTGTTAAATATAATAACTTATGAAATACAGAGAGCTTGGTCATGCTCATCATGCTGGTTGATCAGCCTGGTCACACTGTTCAGACTGGCAATTAACATGCTCATGCTGGTCTGCCTGGTTGAGTTGCATGGGCATGCTGATCCTTCTGGATGACCGGCTTGCATACGCTGCTATACTAAGATGTGTCGGTTATGAACGAACGCTTTGTTGGTATGCGCTAGATGTTGCGTATTGATCTGTTTCTTGTGAGCTTCATTGTTTTCCAAAACAGCCCAGCAGCCAATCCCTTACCCAGTCCGGGCTGATGGTCACTGAGCAGGTGTTTGGTTCAGGGTGTTTAGGCTTATCGTGGTTTCTGTCACGTTAATGGATCCCAGAGTGCAATGGAGATGTGATTGAGTGAACTGCAGGTTGCCCTGGCAGACCTGAATAAGAGTTCCATCACGGCACTAAAGGCAGAATTAGCATAATAATGGTGTCAAAGCCTAAGTGAGCCATGCTACCTTAACCAGGGCTCTAACAAGGGCTTTGTAATCAGGCAGCTCTGACTTTGCTGTAGAGCACAAATAAATCTCGGGTATCAACAGAGCAAAGACACGTCTAATTAACAAGACCTTAGAAAAAAAAAAAACATTTAGAAAGCATAATGAACCGAACCAAATTACCATCGCTTTCAGCCTCTAAACAGAATAAGTTTGTCCTGCAAGTGGATTTAACCTAACATTAAAATAATGTTTGCTCTGTTCAAACAAAATCCAAACAAATATAAATAAAGTGGCCAGTGAGTGAAAGTCCATTGAATCACTTCTTGCACGTTTTATGTTACAGCTTTATTCCAAAATGGATTCATTTACCTCCACATACTATCCCACGATGACAATGTGAGAAGTTTGTTTGAAATTTTTGCAAATTTCTTAAAAATAAAACATCCTTTGACCTGACACTCGAAAGTTAGTTCAGTTTGTACTGATCGTCCTTCAGCATGCTTTTTTTAAAATAAGTATTTATAAAGATTTCAAACAAACGTTTCTCACTTTGTCTTCGTGGGGTTTTGTGGCTGGACAACATATATTGAATCCATTTTGAAATAAGGATAAAATGTGCAAAAAATGAAGTGCTGGGACGACTTTGGATGCACTGTAGGTGTTTCTAATAAAGTGGCCAGTGAGTCTTCACATTGGTTCCTCGCTCTCATAACTCCAGAACACATGTATTAGTTTCATAGTTATTGAATATTTCATAGTAATTATGGGATGTGTTAAGATGACTGATTAATTAACTGGTATGGAACTGGAACGTGCTCCTTTTGGATATGGATCCTAACTAGTACATACAGGATGATCATGCAGAAGATAAGCCCTGGTGTCTGAAGTGTTCCTCAAGTTCATTCGGCAGATACTGAGCATCACTCATACCTGTCATGCCTTCTCGTCATATTAAGTACATATCTTAGTTCTGTCTGATTTACATTTATGAGATGGATTTCCACGCTGTAACACAAACACAGGACTGAAGTGCTGTTTGAATAAGGGTTGTTCTGGGTAATTAGGTTGAACCTGAACTTGTACAAACAGAACTGAACATTATTCAGTTAGTAATTTTACTAAAGTTACTAAAATATTCCAGGTAGATACTGAATAATGAATTAGTTACTGAGAAGTTTATAGTAGTTACTGAATAATTGTAGCTAATTACTCAATGAGTTTTTATAGTTTACAGAAAAAAAATAAGAATCATTAACCAAAAAATTAATAGAATTTGAAAAATAAATTCCAGTTGTTACTGCATCATTTAAAGAACTTACTGAATGATTTACAGTAGATACTGATTGATATATAATAATTAATAGTGGACACTGAATATAGCCGATTCAAAATTTGTGTTAATAAAGAATTTAATACCAACAGAATAATTATATATATACTGAAATTAATAGTAAATACTCAATAATTAATTGATATGTATTTCTTTTTTCAAATAATTAATATGAATTTAAATATACATTTAAATTAAACAATAAGCATAGCATTCAAGGTGTTAAAGCCACATGTGCTTATGACACCAAGACATTTTCTATTTTGTAATAGGTCCAATAGAATCTGATAATATAATGTTTTTGTCAAAATAGAATTTGACACGTTCATGAAATGAACAAATGCATTAACACAGCGTGGGAAACCACCAAAATCCTAATGACGGCATTAAAACACTGTCTGATATTTCCTGATATACTTTAGCTACTGGCCACAGCAAGACCCCCTTAACTCCAGAGGTAATTCTGCAAGTTCATTAAACCCAGTACTAAAATAGAGCTCTGTATGTGATATAATTAAGATAAAGCAAATTTTATTGTGCCATTGTTCCCTAGAGACTCGTTCACTCTGCCAATTAAAATGGCCTTTGATGGCATTTCCGGACACTGAAAACAGTAAAGTTGTCAGATCTGGCGCCGAGAGAAAAAGAGAGAGAGAGAATGAGTTCATGTTAAAATGTGAGAGGAAATGAAATGAAGTGAACCTTTTAGAACTTTATTTCTGCATTAATTTGTCCTAAAAGTAGATAAGGAGAACCAAATCAAACAAATGAGACAATATTACACTTGATCCTTTATTTATTGAGGAAAATAGGACATACTGTATCTGCGACTGTCAAAAGTATGTGAACCTTTGCTTTCAGTATCAGGTGAGACCCCCCCCTCCACTTGTGCAGCAATACCTGCACTTCAATGTTTCTGGTAATTGTGGATTAGTCCTGCACATCTGTCTTTGAGCTGGTTTTTAAAACAGCTTCATCTCTGTTATGTTGGTGGGTTTCCTACCATGTACATCTTGCTTCAGGTTCTTCCACAACATTTCTATTGGATTAAGGTCAGAACCTGGCCATTCCATAACATTAACTTTATTCATCTTTAAACATTCTTTGGTAGAACGACTTGTGTGCTTAGGGTCCTTGTCTTGCTGCATGACTCACTTTCTCTTGAGATTTTTCTTTGCAATTTGCTGCTATAATTCAAATTCAATGTTCAATCAAAGATGGCAAACCGTCCTGATCCAGATGCATCAAAATGGGCCCAAACCATGATACCACCACCACTATCTTGAATAGAGTGAATAGGTTTTTTTTTTATGGAATGCAGTGTTTTATGGAAACATTGTTATTCAGTCTGATTGTGGACTCATGAATAGTAACATTAGACAATGAGAGGAAGGCCATTAGATTGTGAGTTTGCAGACTTTTACACGCCTTGTCCTGTGGTATGATCTTCGTCGGGTTCACGACACTTAAAACATGGAGCACACTCACACCTGACTGGATCTCTCTTTGATGAGACCTGGCTTTAATTTCACCTTCAAATTATCTGTTATTCCGAAAGGTTCACATACTTTTGCTCCGCACAGATATTTAATATTGAATCATTGTCCTCAATAAATAACAAGCAAGTGCAATACTTTTGTCTCATCTGACATTTTTGGTCAAATTAATGCCGAAATATAAAAAAAAAACTTACACTTCACAGACCTTTAAGCACCAGTGTAAATGAAAGTCAACTCTTATTTAAAAGGTATTGTGCATATAATGCATATATGACATAAAAACTAAATATAAATCAAAATATGATCTAAGATTCAAAACAAAATGTGTAATAAAACATCAAATAAAGCATAAAAAGAGCTTATTTAATGTATCTCTATAATGGTATCATGATATTTTCACAGTATTTGACACAATGTTATGAAGCTTTCTGAGAATGTTCATTATAACCAGCGTTGTTTCTAGATGTTCCATCTTTAAATGGTGCAGAAATAACATTTTCTTATTATGACTGTAAAATCAGGACATTTAACAGCTATTTAAGGTAGAAAAGAAAACTCAAATACGTAGCTGTAGAATTAGAAACCATCTTCAGCATAGCGGTTAAAATAACACTTGATTTCTATAAGAACTAAGCTTCTGTTGAGATACTCATTCATTCAAAAAGTGTTGACATTTTTTGTTGAGATTATGTTGTTCCTTTGGTACGTTTCATTTCCCCAGAACATTTCATTCCGTAGCTGTGAAAGATGATTTGTAAGTGAAGGCCTCAGATGGATGTCTGTACTGGGTGTCTGAGTGAATAAAAGGATTGTGCAGTAATTAAGGGCTGTGCTTATAAACCAGGGTTCAGTTTTATGGTTCTGTTTTGTCGTCAATCATTCGGCAAATGAGCAGTGCAGGTGAAGCAGGGTAATACATCTCAGATCTTAATCTGAAAACCACCCAGACCTGGGCACAAGTTCCTGCCAACCAGCAGCACACATCATTCTGTCAAACTTGATGAGCACGTTTGTGGATGTTGATGATTTTTGTTTGGAACCGTGTCGATGAAACATGTGAATAATGGTCTGATTCTGTGGTCCAAAGTTGACTATGGAGCTTTGTTACTCCAGCTCAACCAGAAGATGTTAGTTGAGACTCTGACAGTTGATGTTGGTGGTATTCACAAAGCTGGACTTTGGCACAAAGCTGGACACTCTGGTGGCAGAGAAGAGGACTCTGAAGAGACTACTGGACATTATGGACAATGCCAGTCACCCTCTACACACTGTCATCAGCCACCAGAGGAGCCTGTTCAGTGACAGACTGCTCCTTCCCACGCCATCAGACTGTACAACTCCTCTCTGGGGGGGGGAGGAGTGCTAACAGGAGGATGGGAGTAGGAACCAACCAACCAGTAACCCACAACCCGACCACCACAACACAACTGGACTTTGTGCAATAAACAGTTGAAAAGTGCAATAATAATGTGCAATACCGCCTCCTACAGGCCTTTTTTCATGCACTATTTATCTATATTGTAATATAGTCTCTATATTATATATTCTTTATATTTATATAGTATTTTCTTTACTAAATTATGATCTTATCTTTCTACTCTTTGCTGTGCTGTACTGATGCTGCTGCTGGAGTCTTAATTTCCCTGAGGGAACCCTCCCAAGGGATCAATAAATTTCTATCTTCAGTGGAGCACCATTTAAACTTACAATGGCCTCCATAATGTTTGGGACAAAGATGCAATTTTGAATCTGCAACACTGAAGTTCCCTTCATTTCAGGACACCATGTTTGGGTCCATCACCCCAAGTCGTCCCAAAGTTGTTTAGTTGAAGTTTTTTGCTCCAGTTGATCCCAGAGTGCAGAGGACCCAGATATTACCTGGACATATGTGTAAACCAGTTGTACTGGACATTTCTCTGACTTTATACTTCCAGTCCCAGAGTACAAAATCTGGGTAGTGTCTGAGGGGATCAATATGCATAGAACTTTCCAGAGAATTCCCAGCGGGTCCTGCTGTGCCTCCTGCACGCTAAACAGGCTCTTTCCTAAACCATGCAGGACCATTCCTGTGGGGTAAACATCTACCCTGACAGGGAAAATCTCTAGCTGTATGCTTTGCGTGTGAAAAGGCAATTGATTCTCCCGACGTTTTCCAAAGTTCATTTGTGGAAAAATAGCTCAAGTCATTCCAAAGTTGTTCAGTGAAGCCTCATTGCATCAACCTATTCCAGAGGTTTTTAGCAGACCTTCATAACTCCAGCTCATCCTAAAGCTGTTATCTGGAACCCTACAGCTCATACTGATGATTTTCAATCAAGATTTACAGATCACAATTTCCCCAAAGTTGAATGAGTGGTGGTCCTTCACCCCAAATCATTCCAAAGTTATTCAGTGGAAGTTCTTCACCTAAACTCACCCCAGTGGTGAAGTTGTTCAGCGGTGCTCCATCTTTCTAGTACTCTTAGGCATGCAGAGTATGCAACGATGAGTAAGGGAATGTGCCCTTATTACATTACATTATTACGTTATTACAACATTTTTACTCTCTTCCTCTTTTCTTTGAAACTCATTTACATACAGGCAAACCATGTGGTCCAACATTCTTGACGGACAAGGACGGGATAAAGGAAAACAAATTTACTCTGTGTCTGACTTGCTTGTGCAGCAGGCCCATGTAAAGATCGGCTGATTGCGCCGCGTCAGTGCGAGATAAAGGATCCCGCGCAGGACGGCTACCGCTCTGGATTTGTTTATATGGAGACGGCGAGCGGCGATGAGGATTGATTGGGTCTCTGCTTCTACTAATGAAATGCTATAGATTTTCAATAAGTGCCGCAGTCACGCTCCAAGAACAATGCTCTGAATGAAGACCTTATCTTTTTCCCACATACGAGGCCTCCGGAGCGAACACACCAGAAGCCATCACGGATGTTTTATCTAGTAATTAGTTCAGTACAAATGGCAGTCATATATTCTAGTTCCTTTCTTTCTTTTATCTTTTTCCTTTCACTCAGTCCACCTATCTTTCCAAGGCCACACCTACGCCGTTATGCGGGCTGCTGGGGTGAACATTTGAATGGGACCGTCCTAAAGCTTGGTGATAAAAGTCATTAAAAGTCATTATTTTTTTTTGTTGAATTATAATATTACCCACAATACATTACATCATCTAAAGCCTGTAGCCTGAACAGTTATTGTTAATACATACTCATCACAAATTTACACCCGACATCCACATCACCCCACCTGGTGGTGCTTCAAACTGGTGGACTGAAACTTAAACCCAATTTGCCCACTGAAGCTTAAAGAGCAGAAATGTCTAAAAAGCTGATGCAGCCAGTCTTCTATGATAAATGGCATTTTTACATTTAAACTGCTCTTTTTTTTTTATAGAATCAGGTTATCTGTCACATATTCAGATTTGTTTGATTTGAAAGAATCAGTAAGGGGGCAAATACTTTTTCACAGCACTGTGTATACTATTCACGATATGTGAAGTGAGACGTTTCACTCCTAACGAATCACAAAATTGGCCGTGATGAAGTGCAACTCATTGAACTTTTTTCTTCTTAAAACTAAAGCCTTTAATAACGGTTCTGTAAAAGTGAAATAAAAGGATAAATTAATGATCAATAAAATGGAAAATGGAGTTTATAATGTGTCCAACAATTCAAATAAATCACATTAATAGCAACATAAGTTGGGAATGGCTAGTGTTGCCTTGTGTTTTTGGGAAGGAGATAAAACAAAAATTACTTTTCCTAACATTACTTTATCATAATATCTCTGTAACTTTTTGAATTAGATGAATTTGGAATTGATTAAAATTAGAGTGAAACCTTCATGAAGAACTTCAGCATTAAACGTGAAGCTCGGAAGCTGTAATGGAGAAAATTCCCAGACAGCAGAGGTCTGTCTATCCGGGTTTCTTCTGGAAAATCTAAGTTCCACTATTGGATACTGTGTGTTTAGAGGATTTTGGAGGAGGCTTTCATATTGAAACATTAGTCTGGTTTGCTCTTGATTGTTGAGTGAGTGATTGGGATCACCTTGGCCAGATCAGATATTTTATTTAGTCAGACAGCAAAGTGTGTGTCTCAAAGTCTGTCTCTCAGGTTAATGACACCACTCTGCAGCTTTGTAGGGATCAGTGTGTCCACATCTAACATGGACAGAAGTCTCCTGCATGGCCTGCTCTGAGTTAAAGAGCAAAATCATGTTCTGTATCCTCTACTGTCATAAACTGTGACCACATTGATTTGCCAGGAGAGTGAAAGGACAGCAGCAGTGTCTGCTTGATGCACTTTTGGAAACATGAAGAAACAACGTGACATTCACAGCTCCAAGACCTGAGAAGGTGAAACAGTTAAAAGATGTTCTGTGAATAGACGTAGATGCCGAATACAGCAACTGAACCGTCAATTTTTGAAATGGATGTGTTGAAACATGAAACATGGACACATGTAAGAAACCCTGACTATAACCAAACTGTGATGTTCTAGACAACTGGTTCAGGATATCTCATGCAGGTCTGGTGGGGTGTTCCCAGGATGCAGTACCTTACAAAAGGGCTTCAAGGAAGGACAACCATGAGGAGCCTAAGGCTCACTGGAAGTCCCACCTCACAACTTACAGGACTTAAAGGTTCTGCTATAACATTCATCTTGGTGGCTTCCTAGGTTCTTCCCTGTTACTGGAACCTTTAGGGAGATCCAAAGCACACCACCTCGTCTGTTAAACACGGTGGTGTGGGTGTTCTCAAAGCCACGCCTCCAAATTTCCAGATAAAGGTGATGTTCTTCAGATATTTTACCACACATATGAGCTACAGTGTTCTGTGTGATGCTAATAAAAGATAAAAGAACCATTTTTGGTTCCATGAAAATAAAAATAAAGGTGCTCCAAAGTATTCTGAGTGACGCCATAAAAGAACCACGTTATGTTCTATAAATAATGCAACATATATTTTTAAGAATGCACTTTGACTTCCGTTCAATGTTAAACGTTTTCCTTCTGTAGTAGAGCTTCCATTTTTGGTACGAAACTCTAGAACCTGCTTGTGTAGCCTAGTCATGCTTTAAAAGCAAAGACTTGTTTCTTTCATAAGTGTGCTACAGTGCATTCATTGTCCTCTGCATAGCAGACCGCGTTCCTGTAGCCCCAGTGTTCTTGATAATATGACCTCTTTATATAGCCGTCACCTCAATCCCTGTCCCTCCGGGGTCTGTGGAAAGGTTATGATGTATGTGGAGATATTTTACTTAGCCTCTGAAAGTGTTTTTCACGCACGATCAGTTTAGAATGGGGTTGAGAATTAATCTGCTGTAAGTCACCGAAGGCATTACCTCACCTTTTAATAGTTTAATCAATTACGCTTTTAATTGGCTAAGCCATTTAAGTTATGATGGCGTTTAACCCTCTGGCAGACGGCGAGCAATGTGTAAGGAGATTAGTGAGCTGATGAATGCAAGCAATAATTCTGTGAGAGAGAACGAGCAGGAAAAGATGCCAGAATTTTTTGTTGCGAGCTCTGTTGTCTTCATTCATCTTTCCTAATAACCTTCTTAATGTTGTCTTACTGCATAAAACCCCAGAACCACAGGTCCACCAGCACGGAGGTCCGGCATCAGATGTTCCTCCAGACATAACTGGAGGTAAAACCTGGCCAGTTACTAGAAGTGCAAGGTGGGTGTTTCTAATAAAGTGGCCAGTGAGTGGACGCGCAAGGTGGGTGTTTCTAATAAAGTGGCCAGTGAGTGGAAGCACAAGGTGGGTGTTTCTAATAAAGTGGCCAGTGAGTGGAAGCACAAGGTGGGTGTTTCTAATAAAGTGGCCAGTGAGTGGAAGCACAAGGTGGGTGTTTCTAATAAAGTGGCCAGTGAGTGGAAAGAGAAGGTGGGTGTTTCTAATAAAGTGGCCAGTGAGTGGAAGCACAAGGTGGGCGTTTCTAATAAAGTGGCCAGTGAGTGGAAAGAGAAGGTGGGTGTTTCTAATAAAGTGGCCAGTGAGTGGAAGCAGAAGGTGGGTGTTTCTAATAAAGTGGCCAGTGAGTGGAAGCAGAATGTGGGTGTTTCTAATAAAGTGGCCAGTCAGGGGAAGAATAAGTAGGCGGCTCTAACATAGTGTACACTGAGTATAAATCTGTTGTTTTTGTTGATAAGAACAGACTGTATTTTATGAGGATGATTGTAGATGTACTTTAATGATGATTAAATCAGTTGCTGGCTTTGAGCTGCATTATGAATAAGTCGTGTTTGACAGTAGGTGTGCGTTCTCTACACGTGCATTCTGTGTAGCTGCGTTTCGTCCTACACTGCTACCTTCTAATCACGTTTCATTGCTGAGCACATACACACACCACACTAAATATTCCCCCCCCTTTCACCTGTCTGCTAGATGGATCTCCCCCAGGTAGTACACCCTTGTTCACCCTTGGGGCTTTAGTTCATTAGTTCAGGGAAGATAAATCATCTACAGCACAAGAACAGAAGAATACTTCTAGAACTTTCCAAACAACAATTCTCAGGGCCATCCGTGCTTTCTTAACTTGTGCTTCCACTCACTGGCCACTTTATTGGAAACACCCACCTTGTGCTTCCACTCACTGGCCACTTTATTGGAAACACCCACCTTGTGCTTCCACTCACTGGCCACTTTATCAGAAACACCCACCTTGTGCTTCCACCCACTGGCCACTTTATTGGAAACACACACCTTGTGCTCTCTCTCACTGGCCACCTTATTAGAAACACCCACCTTGTGCTTCCACTCACTGGCCACTTTATCAGAAACACCCACCTTGTGCTTCCACTCACTGGCCACTTTATTAGAAACACCCACCTTGTGCTTCCACACAGATGAGCTATAGTCTCTTACTGTACACCAGAAAGGTGTAGCCATAAGGAAGGTGTTTCCGATAAAGTGGCCATGGAGGTTATACATCAGTTTGTCTTTTTTAGGATTATTTTTACGGTTTCTTATCGGTTTTGATTGAGCACGACTCGGTGAAATTGAGTTGTTCTTTTGCATCCCTGCGACCAGACTGTTAGACGTGGAGAGGAATTCAGTTCTCTGCAGACAGGCTTGTGTGAGCGAGCAGAAAGGGCGATGAATTATCCTGCTTCTGACAGACATTCATTCTGATAGCATCAGGAATCCACACAAGGAGCCATGCATCTTCTGGAAGCTCAGCAGACCTGCATACCTGAGCTTGGGGCATCGTATATTTTTGAACTTTTGTGTACTTTTTCCATAACTCAAAGCTACCCTTGGTCACTATGTAAGTATTTTATTCCAGTCTAGCAAGCCTCTGATTTAGAACGCTGTCCTGTGGCTTAGAATGTGAAGAAATGATGCCTTCAACAAAGGTGTGACACTGACAGCACGTCTAGGGTGGCAACTACATTGGGTTGCCGTTAATCAAGAGGAAGAATTCAATAGTTGGTTCCTCAGCTTCACAAAGAAATGATTTGAAAACTGTACAGCAGCTTTAGGTGTGTTAGATTGAGTTTATACCAGCTTTGCTGAATGTGTGAGAGTGACCTTCACCCATTCTCTCTGCAGATCCAGGTTCTTTAGGTCAGTTGGTTGGATGGACTGCACATTTTCAAACACTACCACAGTTTCTTGTTGGACCGGGATCTGGAATACAGTTGTCAAAGAAACAAACAAACAAGCAAACAAAAGACCTTATTCAGAAGCTACTGTTTTAATGAACGTTCCAGTATGTCCAGTATGTATTCAATATGCAAAACAGCAATAACATAAGAAAATGGAATCACTTTTTCAAGGGAATGAAATGTGACAGTCATTTCAACTTTCAGTGTGAAAGTATTTTGGGTTGCTCGTGGTGTAACCAGCAAGCTGATTGTCTCTTTTTGTTGAATTTGAATAACCAGATGCCGTGGTTAGCATTACTAGAACTCCCATTCATATTTCAACCAGTGACGGTCTCGTCCTCTTATAGCATCTGGGTTAACTTTTACACTCCGCCTGTGTCCATAGATTTAAAGTGTTTGTGAGAGAGACATAGATGAAGTGAAAACCCTGGCAGTTCTCAGCAAAAATCTGCTGAGATGTTCGATCTCTAAAAGTAATGGAGGTGCATTATTCATGTTGCAACCTGCACCATCATCAGAAAGGTCCGAGTATCTCTGCATCACACACACGCACACACACACACACACACACACACACACACACACACACACACACACACACACAGTTTATTTTATTCCTCATAAAACACACATCCAGGATCCCTGCTGCTCATAACTTAACAGCCCCTCTATCTCACGTGAGGGTGATGGAGTGCTATTTATTCCACCCCTCTCATGCTCAGCACTGGAGTTCCTCCTGATACGGCTGTAAATCTGTCTGCCACTCGAGTGGGGGGGTTGGTGGTGGTAAAAGCATGTCAAGCGTCATTCTCGCTGAGCTCCAACTCAATCAGCACCGATGATCCCTGTCGGCCTCTGTGCTGGGCAAGGGAGCCGCATGTCACCTCCACTTATGCCGTTTAGTAAAGGGTGGAACTGCCCCGGTGACTCAATTCAGGCACGAGGCAATATAGTCACCCACACTGTGCACTTCGCTGTCTAGTGCCTCAGCAATAAATCTGTGCTAATATTGTTAGTGCTTACATCCAACCGAGCTAATGTCAACATTGCAGAGTCTTTATAAAGTAATATATCTAAAAATACCAGTTGAGAAAACAGCATATCCTTCTGGTGCATGTAGAGGACATACAGTAGTTTTTGTGTGGATTTCCATTACATTCAGCCCTTTAAGGAACACATTGAGAAATGCAGTTGAGTCCTCGTTTTTTTCCAAATGACACATTCCTCACAGCCTCAACTTCCAGTACAGCTTGATGTATTACCAGTTTTTAAAATGGTATCCTATATTCTTATATATCCTTTAATGACATTGCCACAAAGTTGATATAATACCACCTGGTTTTAATGGTATTTCAGAAATCTCAGTGTGTATTAATTATAGGTTGAACCTCATGGATTTACTAACGCAACCCAGAAACACAGAACTGAAATCGAAAAAGAATATTACAAACCTAACCCTTACTCTAACCAGAACCCCATAATCTTAAACCTAACTTTACCCATAACTGAAATCAAAAAGTAATCTACACCTTATTTTAAAGGTGTATCTAAACTTAATTTCAATGTTACCATAAGGTAAACTGGACCTAAAATCAATCTGACCCTAACTCTAATAATAATAATCTTAGTAGAATGTAAAATTCTTACAGTTTCTGTAGGAGTTTCAATTTATTATTCATTTGATTCAGCTGCATTTAAGGCAAAAGGAGCAAACATTGTCACCACATATTGCAACTTGTGGACAGGAGCTTGTGTGTGCGAATTGTGCACATGGTATGAAATGTATGGGGGTACATTTAGTCATAAATGTACTTTTTTAATGATGTCACTGACCCAGATTTTGAGTTATAGAGGAAAATGAGAAGGAAGGGGCTGTTGGTTCTTTTTAACTGACACATGGTTCAAGTTTTAGAATTAAAGTCCATTCAGGTTGTTTTTTTAATTTTATTTGGACAACTATCAAGTATATTGAATTGAATCCATTTTCTGCTCTCAACACTCAAACACCTGGGCCATTCTCAACAGGACCAAACAAAACAAAAACAAAACATAAATTGTGGGCACAAGTACGTTTTTCATCAAAATATGGTAACAATCATAATAATAAAATCATCATCATCTTCCTCCAGGTCACCAAGCTGCTAAACAGTCAGTAGCTCAGTGGTCCAGTCCACAGCCAATCACAACTCATCTCACCTGCCTCATCACAACATCACACCTTCACACTCTTCTGCACCTGCACTTTACTCACTACTGGAGCAGCAACTAGCTGGTCCATTACACTACACCCACCAAAGACAGTTTCTCACTACCTCCTCCCATTACAGTTATATTTAATTCTAAATGCAGATGTAATGGAAACATTCTTTTTATCATTTCTACATACATAGAACTTCTAAAGTGCAAGAATATATGTACATTGTATGTATAGTGTAAGTTAACGTGTAAATACTCTATAATACATATAGGTACATTCTTTATATTTATTCTTTTGTTTTATTTTCCTCTCCTGTGTTTTTATGCATCTGTTTTACTACTGTGAGGGACGTTCACTACTGTCAGTTTTTCACTCCCTTACACCCGTGTAATGTGATGTGACAATAGACTGGATTTGAGCCTGGGATGGAGGTTGACCTTCCAACAGGACAATGACAATGAGAAAGCATAGTGCTGAAGCAACACTTGAGTGGTTTAAAGGGAAATGTGTAAATGTATTGGAATGGCCTAGTCTAAGCCCAGACCTTTTGAGAATTCTGTGAATTCTGTGAATTCGTCCAATCGAGAATCTGTGGTCAGACTTGAAGTTTGCTGTTCACCAGCAGAACATGAAGGTGATGGAGCAGTTTTGCCTTGAGGGCAATCCCGGTGGCAAGATGCGGCAGACTCATTGAGACTTATCCACAATGATTTGCAACTGTAATAGAGAGCTTTACAAAGTACTCACAATAGGGGGGTGAATAGTTGTTTTGCCCTATTTGTTGCTTGCTTCACAAAAACATAATCAAATGTTCCAAACTGTAGTCTTGTTCTGTAAATGAAATGATGCAAACCCCTAAATAATCCATTGAAATCCTCGGTTGAGAGATGCCAAGGGGATGAATACTTTCTCAACGCACTGTACATGACCACGTCATCCATCCAGACTCTCGCCTGGTGTCCTACAAGGCTCAATGCTCTGTCCTCTTCTTCTTTCACCCTCTCCTTTATGATCACTTACTTGATGATGTCATTTATCTTCTCACAGCTTACCCAATCGATACTGATGACATCCAACTCCTTCCTTCCTTCTGACCTTCTGGTACTCAGAGCGTGCTTGCATTCTGGCATATATGGCTGACATTTTATCAAGAGCCCACCCCCAGAAGCTGATCAATCAACTGCTTCCACCTGTCATACTGACACACCTGCTTCTTTCAAACATTGACATTTTCCGCCCCCTTCCTTCCCACTGCCACCAGTTGGTCCCGCCTGTTGCCCAGGGGGTCGGCTCCTGGGCTGAAGATGGGGCCTACCCGAAATGAAGATTTTCTTCATGTACGTTTGCCTCTTGAGGTAGAACTCCCTCCATTCCAGGTGCACAGGAACAAAGCCTTGACGTACTTCTGTATAACCAGTTTCATTCTCAGTTAATGTTAGAAACCGGAATGTAATGGTTTTCTCCTCTAGAACATCTCACCTTTTCAAAGATTATACTTCATTCCCATGTGACTAGCATTCTTAGAACTCTTCAGCTGGGCCAATCGCAGAACTCTTCTGTTTTCCTGTGTTCTGTTTTCCTGTGATATTGGCCTTCAAAGCAAGAAATGGACCAGATCCCTCCAAGCTTCTGGTATGGCTTAGCTTGACCCACCATCCTTCAAGTCATATGGAACACAAGTAACTACACTTTCTCTGTTCTGGAGTGGCCAATTGGTGGAATGAGCTTCTCCTGGGTGTCTGAACAGAAGAGTGTCTTGCAGTCTTTCATTGCGAAATGAAAACCCATCCCTTAATAATGTAATTTGTGCTCATTAAAGGCTTGTGATTGCACCAATGTAATTTCTTAGTTCAGCATTTTTTTATTGTTGCATCTAGGCCTCAGCACTGAATCTTGGGTCTGGCAGTATCTTGACTCAAGTGTATCTTTGGACTGTAAATTATGTAAACCTGCAAGAAAAAAAAATTGCTTTTGGAAGTATCAGAGCATTTGGGTGGGTTAAACTTTCTCTTTTCAATTCTTCTGGTGTGTGAGATGACCCCAATTAGATTACACCCCTGCATTTAGGCTAGCATGAGCCACTGTGGTCCCTCTGTACAGGCTTCATCATCTTGCTGGAGATAAATGACATTAGGGACTCTGGTTCTCTCATCAATCGCTGTGAAGGCCTTATTTATGTGTTAATGATGTTGCTGGAAGATTGTGCACTCGGAGAGGCCAGGAGCAATCAGTCTTATCTATGTTAGTGCTTTCAAAGCATTTAAAGAGCTTTTAATTTAAACGCTGTTTGATTAAGAAACTCAAAATGCAGATGCAAAGCAAAATCAATCCATTATAGGGTGTATTTCATCTGCGAAAACTGGATTGAGAGCATGTATTGCATCACAACACTTATAAAAAAAAAGAAATGTATCCTTCATTTGGTTTATGAAGAAGGCAAGCATTTTAATCAGGTTCAGAGTAAAATGATGTTTGTCATGTATATTATTTAACTGTAATCTGCAATCCTGACAAGGTTTCAGGCACAAAAAACAGTCCAACCACACCACGTTTCCTATTATATCAATATAACGTATTTACAGCAACATGCAAAAGTTTGGTTAAAATATCTGTTAGGGTATAAAAGATTTCCTGTTTTTTTACTTACATCTTTTACATTTATAAAATAGACAAAATCTCAAAGCAAACGTATGGGCACTGCATGGTCAGTACTTAGTAATACCCCTTTGGTGAGTTCCCCACCGTGTAAATGCTCACACCGACCTTGTTTGTTTGTTCGGTCCCTTTTGTTTGGCACAAACCAAAAGTTTAGGTGTGAAAGATGCTGTGGACCATAGCCTGGAACCATAATTTTGTCTATCCAAAAGTAGGGCTGGGTGATATGGGTGGAATTACTTCACAATGTCTTTTTCCAGAATGCTGATATATGACATACGATACGATATATAATGTGAAAAATACAATCTGAAAAAATTTGTACAAGCACAGTGAATCTATGTGCATGTTTACATTTACGTTTACATGTATGTGAGAGTGAAAATGGGGGTATTAATATAGATATATAGCCAAGCCCTATCCTAATTTGGTGGTCTTGATCCAGAGTGACTGAACCATTGTCTGTTTTTTTGCAGTGTGAAATTTTGTTTTGGCAGGCTTTTCTCCCATCAAACAATGGAAGAAGAAAGTAATGCAGCAGCGTGGGCATTGACATGCTGTCAATGTATATACTTTAAATGTAGTTAGTTAGTTATTTAACATAAACAAGCACAATCATGATCCAAGTATATTAACTCATTCTGCTGTATGAAGGGAGTTGGATTCTGGCATGGAGGCAGACACATTTAGTACAACACCTGGAAAAGCAGCTCGCACATCTAATGTCAGACACAAACCCCACTAAAAATATCAAGTACAGGGAGTCACGGCCCAAAAAGGTCTTCATTGTTCAGGCTAAACAGCAGTGTGAGATCAATCTAACCAGATCAAATGCAAACAGACTTTGGTCTGGATTTATGAAAAAACCCTTTCACTCCTTGTTTGGAGGATTTTCACCTCTTTCCTGGTTTTAAAGGAATACCAGTGAAATTCACTGTCACTGGCTGAAACATAATCCCAAAGCATGATTCATCCACCACCATGTTTAAAAGTGAGGTGTTCTTTTCATGAGATTTTTCTCCAAACACAGATTTTCTCATTGTGGCTAAGATTTCCAGCAAATCCATCAGCCCACAGGATCCAAAGTACATCAGTTTAGATGTTCCTTTCAAAGCTTTTGACATATAATTTTCTGCTGAGGATACAGACAAGGTTTCTGTCTCATGACCTTTCTGTGAAAGAGTCTGATCAGTCAGGCATACAAAGTATTGTCTTTGATGTTTTCTTCTTCCAAATCTCAACATGACCTGGGAGTTGGTTTACATACCAGGCTTACACATCATCTGATTTTTTTCAACAACATTGTCTGTCTGTTTTTTGGTGAGGTCAATACTCACCAGTACTAAAGCCTTTCAGGTGTTTAAACCACATAGCTCTTTATTCCAGGGAAGACACTTTGATGAACATGAAGCAGAGTGTCCATTAATATGCCCTAAAGAATTCGAGCACATCTGCTTAATCACAAACCCTTTACACACACAGCTGGTTTATATCCAACCTTTCCATAATCAGTAATGTCAGGAATTTCAAACAGGCAGTGTATTTTAATACCTCTGATCTCTCGATACAAGGCTCATATCCATCAGGATGGTCTCACAATTGGAAAAGCTGTAGAAATTAATGGTGTGTAGGTTTCACGGCTGTATCAGTGGTTTCCTTGTTTCTTGCTTATAGAGTGGCTTGACTGGCCAATTGGAGCAAATGTGGCATTTATGAGCAATATATTTAACAGACCATCTCTAGCAGCCCCGCCTGAGATGGAAGATGGAAGCAAGGCTTGCTGAGTTTTGATGTAATTGAAAATTGCTGCGTATACTTGGACAGTATTGAACATCATCTTTATAGCACCTGCAAACTGCCTGCCCCGGTCCATTAAAGCTGCAGCATTTTCCCCAACCGGCCCACATGCAATATACAGCGGTAAATGAAGATGCTGTTACTAGCCCATGGCAGAACAGTGTCCACTGTCCAGTAGATACCTCATATCAGTCGATTTCCAATCTTACACTGCTTA
The DNA here is from genome assembly GCA_034509495.1 of Acestrorhynchus altus. Classification (NCBI taxonomy): domain Eukaryota; kingdom Metazoa; phylum Chordata; class Actinopteri; order Characiformes; family Acestrorhynchidae; genus Acestrorhynchus; species Acestrorhynchus altus. Next base: position 6,568,511 of record CM067506.1, on the reverse strand, counting down.
TTAAAACCAGGACCATCCCCACAGGTTAAAGGGGACGACACAACCCTTTAAATATACCGCAGCGTGTGAGTGCCTGAAGAAAATTACACGTTAAAATGATGGAGCTCAACAGCTTAGAGATGTGTGAGATATATGGAGTGATGGGACATTGCTATGGAAATTAAATAGGAATCCTAAGGCGTAGAGAAGACAAGGACATGATGATACTCAATCAAATTGAAGGCTATGCTACTCTGTGGGAAGTGTGTGTATGTGTGTGGGGGTTTTCATACATTTTCTGGACAGAAAATGTGAGTTCTTGGTAGAGTTGTCTTAAAAATTTCTTAGATATATAGATATTTTTGATTTTAGTGATATTCTGTGACATTATCAAGTGAAAAATGCTGTTTGCATAAGTATTAATATATAAAGATACTGACCCAAGCATGACCTACTTGGTGAACTTCTGGCCTCTTGAGTTCACTTGTTCTGGATAAGAGACTTAATTCAAACACCACCGGTCAGACTGTGACTATGAAGGAAAGCTGGGTAAATGAAGATCAAAGAGGAAATTACAGGAAGTTAAGTGGTAGATCACTGATGTATCAGCCGTGAGGAGGTGGAAGATGCATCATATCAGCCTGCACTGCCATAGTTAACAACCGGCATGTATGGGAGCTACAATACGTAATGAGGGTTTTTGGTCAGATGAGTTAACATTTAAAACACTACATGTGGTGCCTTTTCCTCAGCAAACACTATTCCAACAGTGAGGAATGGTGGTGGCAGCACCGTGTGGTGGTGAGGGTGTATTTTAGTGGATACTGGACATCATAGTTAGATGCAAGATAGATGCAAATATACTTCAACTGAGTTGACTCGGCAAAACACAGTCACCTACACTTCAATATACACCTAAACATAACCTTAAGCTACATCTTAATCTACACCTAAACCTTACCATAACCTATCCTACATCTGCACCTTTCAATTATTTTAAACCTTACTTTAATAATAGTGAAAAAATGAATCTTTATTTATTCTCCATTCATTAAGGTTGATTAATTTCTTTTTAAAAGAAATAAAGAGCAGCATTTTCTACAACATTGTTTCAGTTCTTCTTCAAGTACATCGAGAATTCCTCAACAAACATCATACCAACAATGAAGCATTGAGGAAAAACCTCCCCACTTGATGCTGCCACCACCAGACAGAACTGGGCTTCTGGTAAAAACTGTAGGATGAACGGATGGATAGTGTGTCAGTCTGCTACAAACGAAAGCTTGTGAGAGACTCAGCAGGAGGGTTATCCCAAACACAAAACCAAATAACACTGGTGTGAACAAGTGAAAGCTCTGATCTCAATCCAACTGAGAATTTTTGGCTATGTTTGCAAGTGGAGGGGGTTAAACACTTATGCACACAGTATTTTAAGACATTGAACATGTTGATTAAGAACAGCCTGCTGTGGTTCAAAAAGGCCCACTGGAGGGTTGGAGGGGTATGTGTCTATAAAGCATGTGGGAGATATGTGATGTGTGACCCCATCTCCTGACAAAGTACAAAAACCAACCCATGTGTGTGAGATAGAGAGATCAATTTATAGTCATAGCGTCCTGACCCCAGATTGATCAAAGCTCAAGGCCCTGTCCTTGACCTTGACAGCCTTAATATAACACTAAGAAGCGTGTGTGCAACCACGTGCATGTGGCCGAGCGTTTGTGGGGTCAGGGAGCTGCCGTTAACACAGTTCATTCTCATACTCCACAGTATTGACCACCCTTTGACCTCACTCTGGTCATTTCCCATGATCACATGTCAAACGGAGGAGTGATTGAAGACCTTCTGAGACATTATATCATGAATGACCTCAGTGTCATCATTGCCATGTTCCATGTTCTAAAAGGGATGTCCTTCATGAGAGAGAGAGAGAGAGAGAGAGAGAGAGAGAGATGTTTGAGAGAGCTATGTGATGTTTCAGCATCAGTCTTTGTACAGTCTTATGTTTTCCAAGCCTCCTCTGATACAATAGCTCTCATATGATGGAACTCTTCAGGTCGTGCTTCAGCAAAGCAGAAGCTCAGTCTCATCCTTTTTGTGGTGGATCTCAGTGAGCGGAACCCATTGCCCAAAGCCCATTGTTAGGATGACTGAGGTCCTTCACAATCTTCATGGCTTTTGACCAGCACCGCCTGTTCTAGATAGTCTGCAGATCTGGAAGTGTTGTCCTCATGATGTGCTCAGCAGAGCGCAGCACTCTCTGCAGGGTCTGTCTGTTCCGTTTGGTGCTGTTTCCAAATACTTCACATTTGGAATGAGATACTTGTGCTCAAAGTGTTTGGTTTGCACTCAACATGAATATGCATTGACAGCCTGCTTTCTGAACGCCTCAGAGAGCTCTTCCCTCACTTTAACTATCAAGAGCAAACAAGACTAATGTCTGAGGTTTAAATAAGACAGCCTTCTTCATAGTCCTCTGTAACAGGGGTCTAGTCATTTGCAGCTGATGTGCTGCACCTGATTCTGACATTTAAGTAGTAATAAATGTGGGAGAGTTGTAACTTTTTCCGCACAAATTTGGATTTCTTTTTCTTTTGGTTTATTTGAAGGGTGACTTACGCTTGACTCAATTGTCAGGCAGGTACTGAAATATCTCCAAAACAGTAAATTCTTAATGTTTAAGTGGTAAATGCATCGTTTTCTAAATGTCCAGATCATTTAAGGCCCGTTTCATGTAAAACTGAATATTCCTGCTTACAAAAAAAAAAATAATAATAATATTATCAAAGTAATCAGCAAAAAACAACCCGGATTCAGATTCACATTCACATTCAAGACATTTTCAATTAACATATATTTATGAAGCTTGATGCAGTTTAGCCCTCAAATCATTAAAGTAGTGTCTTGGTTTGTAAACAAGGTACAATCAGATGGTACAATCAGAACAGTCATTTATGTAAGGAAAAGCCAACAGTAGCAACATTTCTCCATTTTTTCTGTGTTAATGAGGTAAAGAAAGGCACGTGTATGTTCATTGGTGGGTTTAGACAATTAAATAAATAAATCGATAGCCAGGGTAGTTTTGGTGTACATTTTGGATCATCCTGCAGAATCTCTATATTTAGCTTTTAAATCTATTAACAGATTGTTGATATATGCTAGATTTACTGGTACATTGTAGAATCAATTCAATACACTGGCAGCAGCACAACCCAAAAGCATGTGATATTTACCCCCATGCTTCACAGTGGGCAAGGTATTCTTTTCATTGTATCCAACCAGTTTGCAACCAGTACATTTTAATTCTGTTAATAGTGGCTTTAGACATGATTTTATCATTCACACACACACACACACACACACACACACGATCTGATATTGTGTGGCTGGTTGTGTGCCGGTAAGCTGAAGTACCGAAGAAATGATGAATGCTAGTTTTGCACTGTGTTGTGAAAGTGATAAAAGGGTTCTGCCTTCTAGCTAGGAGGTACATCACTGAGGCTGGCAAGAGCCTTCACGAATGTGTGGAGGGGGGTGTATAAATCACAGACCTCCATGGAGAAGGGATCATCTTTGCTTTGAGGGAGTGTTCTTTCAAAGAATGGGAGAGGTCCAACATGACTAAAGAATTTTCTAAATCCCAGCACAAGAATAGTGGAAGGTCTTTTTATATGTGACACTTTGATTCCGGTTTGAACTGAAGCAGAGTGTAAACTCAACCCACATATAGATTCTTTAACAGCTACTGGTGCTAAGATGAAGAAGCTGGTTGATATGGTACGAGGGGGAGCTATAGACGCTCTAGCAACTGTGGATTTTAGGTGAATTTACCTACTTTTATTTTGGTAGTTAACCTTTAGAACCTTTACAACAGTCACACATGGCATATATGGTTATTTTCAGGAGATCCTAGGCTACTGAAATTTGTCTTCATTTGAAATGTAAAATAAAATGTCAATATTTCTATGAATTTGGCCAAAATGACTTGAGCTGGTAATTGCATGTGGTGTTTGGTTATAAGCATTAAAATACAGTTTGTGTCTCAGAAATTCTGTTAGAATTTTGTTGTCATTCAATGTTTTTGAGATGAAAATGCAATTATTTTGATGAGTTATTTGAAATGACCAGATTGACAGGGATATTCAAGGTTCTTGAAAGTTGTCCAAATAATAATAAAAACCCCTGAATGTTTAATTTAATTATAATTATTACATTATTTCATTTAATATTAAATAATATTTTTTCAATTATTTATTTTTTTGTTATTTACAGTGCCTTGTGAAAATATTCACCCCCTTGGCATTTTTTACAACCTGGAATTAAAATTAATAATTTGAGGGTTTGTATTATTTCATTTACAGAATGTGCCTATAACAGAACATTTGACAAATAAGACAAATAACAGGATAGAAAAATTCTGTGTGCCTAACTATTTACCCCTCAAAAGTCTGTACTTTGTAGAGCCCCCTTTTGTGGCAACTACAGCTGCAAGTCGCTTTGGATAAGATAAGATAATCCATTATTAGTCCCACAGTGGGGAAATTCACAATGTTGATTTTGTTCAGTCCCAGCAGACCACACCTTTACAGATGGTAGATGCCACCACTGTGTCAAAGAAGGTCCTCAGGAGTGCTCCCTGCACTCCAAATGACCTCAGTTTCCTCAGCAGGTGAGTCTGCTCTGGCCTCTTTTGTGAAGTGCAGTGGTGTTAATTGACCAGTCCAGTTTGGTGTCTAAGTGAACACTTAGTGAAGGTACTTATAAGGCTCCACTCTCTCAATGTCCATTCCTTGGATGTTCACTGATGGAGGGGTGTGCCTGCATCTGCAGAAGTCCAGCATCAGTTCTGTCATTTTTCTCTTGTTTATCTAGAGATGGTTCTACAGACACCAGTCCACAAAGTCCCGAATCAGTTCCCTATACTCACTGTCAGATCATCGCAGAGTCATCAGAGAACTTCTGGAGGTGACGGGTTGGTGAGCTGTACATGAAGTCAGAAGTCTATGTATGTATTAGTATTATCCTTTCTCAGGACTTTTATTGTGAAATTTGAACACTGAGCAATGAAAGAGAGCAAACGGCCTCTTCTCATTTTTCTCTATAACCCATTATCTGCATCAGTGACATCCTTAGCCTCCCCTCTTGCTGAACAGTCAGAGACTGCATGCAGGTTTATTTTGAACGTGTGGACAGTGCAGTGTACTGGAAAGCTGGAATTCCTCTTTGGCATATAAACTGGGATTTAATTCAGTTGGAAACAAGCGCATTTTAGCTGTTTTCTGAGCTGCACTACTAATAATTCACTAATAATCAATCACACAATGATGATGAGATGAGATTTGAATGTATGTCTTGTAGTTTGCTATGATATGTTAAGCTGTGGTATGTGTATAACATCTGTAGATTACAGTTCCTGAGTAATGAAACCTAGAAAACAGGATGTAACTGCCCACAAAGTGCAGATTTTGGATTCTTAGAGTTAATCCCAGGTTTACCTACATTCTTCATCGAACATTAACAGCAGCTGTTGCAGGGAACTTGGCTTTAAGGCTCTCAAATATGGTTCACTCTTCAGCTTTTAAATATAGCTTTTCTTTGACCAAATGTTTGCTCTCGATGCAAACTTTGCATGTGTTTTACAAATAATGCAGAGAGCACAGTCTGCATCAGGATTCCAAAGAGGTTTTGTTACAGATTGATTTGACGTATATTCATCCTCGGGAATACCAACAAAATTCAGTTGGTATACGTTTGCATCCAACCCTACACAGAACTGAAACTTTCTGTGGGAAGATTGGGTGAAAATTCCCAAACACAAACTCTTAACTGTTACAAAAAGTGTGTAAAAGCTCTGACCAGTCAGGTGTCTTCAGTGTGAGCCTAGTTTTCCTGTGTGTCTCTGAGATCAGGCTGTGAACCTGTGTGGGACCTGTTTAACAGGAGGATTGCACTCTTCTAGTGGCCCTCGGAGGAATTCCCAGCAGTGTATGCAGATGTCCTCGGAATTCAATTTGATTCCCCTTAAATTGAGCGGTGGAGCTGTGGAGTGAGTATCAGTGGCTGTGAAGTGGAATATACTGTTGTTTTATGAGTAAGAATCTGCACAAAGAGGCTGTTGGCTGCTCACAGTTCTGGGAGATTTATGGGCGTGGTGAGCTTGCACTTCATGCTGTAGAGTAAGTGACCGATTCTGAAGATCCCTGGAGAGCTATTTTACATACAGAATGACCGAGGCGTGGGGTGGGGGAGGTATCAGGCAGTTTCTGAAAAGAAGATAAATGAAGTGGAGTGTAGTCATCGTACAGAAGTATCATAGAGAGAGAGAGAGAGAGAGAGAGAGAGAGAGAGAGAGAGAGAGAGATGGTTTCCATCAGAAACCTTTTGCAAATTCTGAAATTTCAGAAGAAAATTCATGAAAGATCCACACATCGAAACAAGCAGGAAAGAAAAATTTAGCTTTTAGCAGAATCACCTTTACAACTTTGCAGTCCACCACACATATGAGAGCACAAACACACCAGACAGTTCTGGGACACCATAGTGCAGAAGCCTCATTCAGACCAGTTTTGGATTGTACATATCAGAATGTCAAAAGTGACCTTTGAAAAGCTGTGTCGTGATCAGACCATCCGCAGGTCCAGTTGTTTCCAATCTCCACACCCATCCGTTTCCACTGAAGAAAGAATCAGGTGACTTATGGCTTGTTTATTATTTTCTGCATTTTGTCTTTCGTGATATTCCAACATTTCCTCCTTGTCCTAGAATTAAATACCTTTTTAAGTGGATTTTGAGTGTTTTTCTGTTCATTCTGTTTTTTTTCATTCCATCCAAAAGAGAGGGAGGGAGAGACAGGGAGAGAGACGGAGAGGACAAGAGTAAGAAACAGAATGGGAGGGAAGGGGAATGAGAGACAGAAAGGGGGTATAAAAAAAGAGGAACAAACAGAAAAACTGGAGAATAAAGCAAAAACAGAGAGTGGAAGACAGAGACAAGAGAGAGAGGATAAGCATTGAAGGGTTCGGGGAGGAAAAAGAGAAAGAAAGGGGCTGAAAGGAAGAGAAAACGGACAGATTTTATATGAATAACTGAATTTCCCACAACTGAATAAATACGTAACTGTATTATTGTATATTATATATATATATACACTGTATATGTATGTGTGAGTGATACGTTTTCCTTTGTGAATCGATGAGTCAGCAAATTCTAACAGCCATAAATCATTCACACGGTAACCTCACCAGTTCTGAACATCACTCTCAGTCTGTCTCTCCAGCCTTCAGTCTGCTCATGCTGGACATACGTGAAGGTCGAACTAAATAAAGGTAGGACAGGAGTCAGGGGGACTGTGTGATTCAGTTTGTGCAGGATATTTAAAAATGCTGTTTCAGTCTCATATCTTAGAAACAGCAACTTTATAGAAGAAGCACATTTTCATTTGGAAACCCGTTGATTCACAACAAGATACTTTATTTAACGTCCATTTAAGAAGGCAGATTATTTTGAACAATCATTTGCTTTGGTATCTGGAGTACCTCCCAACCATTTTTGGGAGCTGCCTCGGAAAACAAAAACAGGATTTGGCTCAGCTTTTTGGAAGGTACAGCAGAGTACAGCCGAGGGGGAAATGTGCACTCAAGGTGAAGTACATGTTATCTAGCTATTAAAAATGGACGAATGAAAACACGATCATTTGGTCTGTTCTTCTGTTTATCACAGTTTAGCGAGTGTACTAAAGAATGATGTCTTGTCATCATCACCTGGGCTTTGTCTCCCTATATTTGACCCTCCCTACACTACTCTCATTTGTACCCCTGTGGCAGAGAATCACGTGTCTTACGGCATGATCATCATTTTCTTCAAAAAACCTTTTCCATCACTCTTTCAAATGTTCACATTTTAGCTGAAAATAATAGAACTATTTCACCTCGCATACACAGTACAGGCCAAACGCATGGACACACCTTCTCATTCTCAGTTTTCTGTATTTTCATGACTATTTACATCGTAGATTCTCACTGAAGGCATCAAAACTACGAATGAACACGTTACAGCTTTGCACTCTTGGCATTCTCTCAATGAGCTTCAAGAGGGAGTCACCTGAAATGGTTTTCCAACGGTCTTGAAGGAGTTCCCAGAGGTGGCTCATCGAGAGAAAGCCAAGAGTGTGCAAAGCAGTAATCAGAGCAAAGGGTGGCTATTTTGAAGAAACTAGAATATAAAACAAGTTTTCAGTTATTTCAGCTTTTTTTTTTGTTAAGTACAAAACTCCACACGTGTTCATTCATAGTTTTGATGCCTTCAGTGAGAATCTACAATGTAAATAGTCATGAAAATACAGAAAACGCACTGAATGGGAAGGTGTGTCCAAACCTGTACTGTACTTTTTTATGATGTTTGGTTGTTTGCTTTCATTTTGGGCTACACCCTGGTTGATAGTGTCCAAGTCAGTAAGATGCCTTTCCAGGTGTTGTGCCAAATGCTTCCTCTATGCCAGAGTCAGGCTAGTGCATGTATATCACACAGCAGAAAGAGTATAACAGATCCAGGAATGAACAGAAATTCCTTTTGTTTTAGTGTATAAATAAGGGTTCATTTACAGGTACAGTAGACACAGGAATCGCCAGTGTATCTGTTGTGTGAAGCGCATGCATACAAAAGCGAGTCAGATTTCAGCACAACACTGGTTCTTTTTAATCTTCTGTTGTTAGATGGTTAAAAATGTGCTGTGGAGCTGGATCCTTGAAGTAATTTGACCAATGCATGTTACAGATGTTTCAGTAAGTAGGGGTGTAGTATGTTACCAGGTAAAATCCCGGGTAAAAGGGATTGTGTGAAAGGGGCATCCCTTGCAACCGAGCCCTGCATGACATTCAAACCTGCCACCTGAGTTTGACGGTTGCGCAATTTCACGTAGCTGACATTAATGTACCTCATATACTGCACAATTCGTTCCAAATTGGTTTCGTCATGACGGGGCACCACTGTGTGAGATCTGTTATGGTTTTTGCATTTCTGAATGAGAGTAAGATTGTCATTTCTGGAGCAGAACCAGCGACTCCCTGAGATGCTAAAAAAACGAAATGAATAAAAATGCCTTTGTTCTGCCTGTATTAGTGAGCTCCGTATGCAGAACGGGGTTAGTTTGGCATTGTGCCAGCATGAGCTAATAACACTAAGTGCTGGTCAGGGCATGGCACTGGCAGTGTGGTCCCTTGAGAGTAGCTGGAAAATGTTGTTTTCGCCACTGTGCTTTGGGCTGGTTTGTTCTGTTTTGGAAAGAGCAAGGGGAGAGTGCATGGGCTTTCATACCTACAAAGCTTCTGGAGGGCAAACAGCCCAAAGTACTGCTGAAAAGAAAATTCATGAGTGGTGGTGAAGACCTGTGTCCCAATACTTTTGTGCATAAAATGTACATTTTTGAACTTCTTTAGAGACCCCTCTCATGGAATCAGGAGGGCAAGAGGTTTCTTCATTCTCCTGAAAAGAAGCGTCCTGCATGAGGAATCCAAAACTTGTGGTCACCTGTCACTGTGACGGGCAGTGAGAGAAAGCTCAGGTTGCCAGATTTATGCAAAGAAATATAATCCGAGAAATGACAGTGAGTGATATATGTGGCTAAATTAGACCGTCAAGTAGGGAAGGTACCCCTGTACACAGGCCCTCTAGTGCCCATTCTGTCATTCTGTTATGGATGTAGTGAAGGTGGACATGGAGATGGTTGATGTAACAGTGGAGGAGGCAGGGGATAGGGCAAGATGGAGGCAGATGATCCGCTGTGGCGACCCCTAAAGGGAGCAGTCGAAAGAAGAAGAAGATTCTCTGACCATTTGAAGATAATTTTAAAAATAGATAATTGAGTATGAAATTTCACTATTTCATTTTTTTCCCATTTTGTATAGTAAATAAGTAACTCCTCCTCCTGCCTTCTGCCCGGCAGCTCCATCTCCAACCATGTATCCACTATTCCTCCTCAACACATGTCCAAACCATCTCAACCTGGCCTCTCTGGCTTTATCGCCAAACTGCTCCACCTTCACTGTCCCTCTGATCAGCTCATTTCTAATCCTGTCCGTCCTTCCTCCCAACGAAAATCTCAGCATCTTCAAATGGTCAGAAAATGTAACCAATAAATGTTACACTGACCACAGGAGTGATGTAGACTTTCTATTCCTGTCAAAGAAAACAACTTTCAAAATATATAAATAAATGTTACATACATATATTTGGTTGCTATGTGAAAGCTGTGCAAGGAATCAAAAACTGTGTTCAAGCATACCATTCCTGAATGGACCAAACACTGTGGGTCAGGGCTGTGGCAGATCTGTTCCAGACTGGGGTGGAGATGGTAATGGAATGCATCAGAAGCTCTGCTCACATGCCCACATGTACACCAGTGTTCAGAAGTGATAGGAAATCAGTAGTCTGAAGACAGAACGTGGGGAACATACTGGGCTGATTGTCTCCAAGGTCAATTTGGTGCGAATGGTTAAGAGAGCATTTCACTGAACACACTCTCTCTCTCTTTCCCAGTTAAGCTGATTTTAACAAGAAGATAGGCTTGGTAGCTGCGCCTTGACAAACAGAGCATCGTTAGTCGTGTTCATTTGGATTCAGTGCAGTGTCTGAGTAGCGTCTGATGGTGGCACTGCTTGTTCTTTTCTGACTGGTCTGAATTATTATAGTTTCAATACTAACAGATTATTTTAGACATGTTTATTGTGTTTCATGATGTGACATCTCATATTGTAGTTCTTGTATTTTATGAGATATGTTCCATTTTCTATTTTTTTGGGTAGTATGCTCCCACAGGCAGGTGCGGAGCGGTCACTGAGGTGGCCGAGTTTGTTTAGCAGTTTATTTAGTTTGCTCTTCTCAGTGCCGTCTCTGCTCCATGCTGGGACTGTACACTGCTCCATCCTGACTACAGATGTTACACAGCATGAGACTCTCTCTTTCTCTCTCTCTCTCTCTCTCTCTCTTCCCTTTTTTGTCTTTCTTAATCTCATAATTTAAGGACAAAATATTTGTGACTGTAGCTCATTGATATTTTTTGCACTGAATTCAAGGGTGTAAAAAGCTTTTTGCCTGTGTTTGTGCCAGTTTCTATTCTGGATGATCACCGCCCTGCCTCATGCTCAACTCCCCAGCCCACTCCAAATGTATTGGATGGAGCACCAACACAGTCCCACTGCTCCATATCTCAATGCTCGATACCCCCATACCCCTCTAAGCCCTTCTTCTTCTTTCGGCTGCTCCCTTTAGGGGGCGCCACAGCGGATCCTCTGCCCCCATCTTGCCCTATCCCCTGCCTCCTCCACTGTTACACCAACCATCTCCACGTCCACCTTCACTACATCTATAAACCTTCTCTGAGGTCTTCCTCTTCTCCTTCTGTGCGGCAGCTCCATCTCCAACATTCTTTGTCCAATATATCCACTATTCCTCCTCAACCTGGCCTCTCTGGCTTTATCGCCAAACTGCTCCACCTTCACTGTTCCTCTGATCTGCTCATTTCTAATCATGTCCATCCTCGTCACTCCCAATGAAAATCTCAGCATCATCTCCACCACCTCCAGCTCAGCCTCCTGTCTTTCAGACAGAGCCACAGTCTCCAAACCCTACATCATAGTTATACCCCTCTAGCCCAATGGATGCAATTTGGAAGGGATGTCCACAAACATTTGAACATTTATTCCATTCATAGTACATATATTCATAGTGTATCTTCTGTATATTCTCCATATGTATCTCCTGCAAAAACCTGTGTATCTCCAAACATTTGAATATTGTGAAAAGTTCATTCAGTTTCTAATGGTCATATTTTAATTTCATTACATGTAAAGTGAAATGTTTCAATGTTTCATTTACATTTGATCATTATGGCTTACAGTAGGATGTCCCATCCTGTGGGCCAGGGACCACCAGGGGGCTGTGCAGCACTCTCTAATGGTCTGCAGACCCATCCTCAGGGTGAGAGCCATAGTGGGTCAGAAACGGCCCTTTAAATCATAAATCAGGCCCTAATTCTCACATTAAAAGTTGTGTTTTATATTTTCTAATTCTAGTTATTAACAGGTGGGCCATGAGGTGGAAAAGGCTTTTAGCTCATGAACATTAGAAATTGAGAATCTCGTGTTACTAGAATATATAGACTTGAATAAATTGTTAGTCACAGAATATCAAAATAAATCACAGTTAAGTAGGTAAGTTCTTGTCTTTCAACATTCATGTAACAAAGCAACATTTCAGTGGTGAAATGTATTTATAAGTGCATTTAATTGTCAATTAAGGAAACCTTTATATAAACATAAACAATAACTAAACCAGTGAAAGTGTGATAATTTGTTCTGAATCATTTCTTTCCAGTTCAAGTTTATAAAACATGTTTAGGGTTTTGAACCAAAAAAAAAGAAGTTTAAATTAATTTCTATATGACGGTTCTTTCCCCCTTTAAAATGAATTCCGTCTGCAGTTTGTCTACTGACCAGCAGAGTGGGACAGACGCTCAGCTATGCTGGAGGTTTGGCGCCTCCTGACAGCGGGATCAAGGACTTCAGCAGCTCCCACCTGCAAGAAGAACAGTCATAACTCCATCACCCACCACATAGCCAGCCGCTCAAGGCTGCCGGGTCAGATCGTCAGATGTTCTGGTTCTCTAGAAGTGGTCAGAGGTCAAAGGTGGGACCAGCAGGTGGGTGGGGGTAGGGGATATCAGCTGCCTGTCAAAGCCCCCCTCTGAACAAAGTAGAAGCAGCTGCAGAAGTGAGTGAGAGAGAGAAGAAAGAGGGAGACATACAGTGTACAGTAAATCTTACAGGATAAGCAAAGCGTAGAAGAGTGGGATCCTCTTAAGTGTAACTGTCAAAAAGATCTCATTTGCTTTGGCCGAGGATGGATTAAGTGCACGACCAGGAAAGTCAGTGTCCCCTACAATGGATCCCTGTGTGATTTAAGATACACACTTGTCAATGAGAGAGATTGGGAGGCTTAAACACAGTGATTGCGGCAGACTGTTTAAGCTAGCCCGGATTTATCGGCTGAATTACAGAAAGAATGGTGGTCCGATCTTGAGATACAGTGGAGACGTTCCTCGGAATGTTCAGATGTATATGTACACGAAGCTCTTATCACTGATTATACGAAATAAAACACACTCTATGTGTCCACATAATTTAATTTATGCGTTTCCCCTTCTAATGAATGTATTCGGCTACTTGCTGACACAGATGTGCAAATGCACACACCCTTTGTCTGGTGCCTGTAGAGAAGTATTGCCAATAGAATATGACTCTCTGGAGGAGAAAAACATAATGCTAGGCAGACAGTCAGATAGTTCTGTGGAATGATGGCCATCTAGCCAACACTTAGGATCATTCAGCATCCAGTATGTTACACAGTCTTCACTGGACATTAGAGACAGAATCATTGCATGAGTGGGTGTCCCAATACTTTTTTCCATATGATGTACCTAGTGCACTATCACACCTTTACAGTTAATACACCGACAACAAAAAGTAATGGTATGGTATATCAGTCTGTAAATGGGTTATGAAGTGGTGTTACCTCAGGGCATGGCTTGGGAACGCCCATACCTGAATGAGTGAAGTGTTATTTTGTGAGCTGGCCAGCATGTTCGCAGCAAGGAGGTCAGAATAATCAGGTTTAAGTGAGGCATGAAATTGGATGCGAGATGGATGGGAAATTCTATTTCCAAAGGTGCGTGGGCATTTAACATTCCACAATCCATAGTGTCACATGTATACCAGGAATATGTCAAGGAAGGCATTACCACCCACTGTGGCCACCCGCCACAAATGCTTAATAATCGTGACCTGTGGTGTCTGCTTAGATTCATCAGTGTGAACCGACACGCGGCTCTAGCAGAAATCACATTCACATTCAATGCAGACCCATGCCCCACAGGTGCCCATAACCCAAGGTTGTACTTCCTTGGAGCCCTCTTGCTAGACATTGACCACTGCATATCATGAACACCCCCCACAAGACCTGCCTGATGTTTTGGAGATGTTCTGAACCAGATGTCTAGAACATCACAGTATAGTTTGTGTCTCAGGTTCTTGTCCATTTGTGCTGCTTCAACTCATCAACTTTAAAAAAATGACTGTTCACTCGCTGCCTAATATATCCACCCCTTGACAGGAGCCATTGGAACTAGATCATCAAGGTTCTTCACTTGATGAACCTGTATATATTTTAGCAGGTACCGACAATGACCTTGCTTCAGCACATCTCTGTAAGCAATCGATTTTGCCTGAAACATGCTCCCCTCTTCCTAGAATAGAGGGACTGATTCATGCACAGCAGTCCATCAGTACAGACGATACGTCCAGCTGAATATGAAGGTTAACCATGTCCTGATGTCTTTATGAAAGCCCTCTCTTCCTGATCTCAGAGAAGACACGCCGGAGTACGGCGCTGATTAAAATGAATGGGCATAATCAACCTCAGTATTTGTGTTACCTGTCTCTTTGTGAGGAGCTATGGATGCCAGGGGTCAGGAGAAGGCCCATAAATGTTCTCCGAGCCTGTAGCTATCAGGCAGAGGTATGTCCACTGTGTGCTGTAAATAGCCCATGTGATGCATGTTCCCTCTTAAAGCCATGACTACAACTCCCGGGCCTACCTGTAATCTTGGCTGAGATTTATTTCCAGGTCTTAAGCCTTACATCAGCTGGGTCTAACTTTGTAGAATCATGCCACTGGATGAATAAGCGAGATCAAACAGAGGGAGAGAGAGAGAGAGAGAGAGAGAGCGAGAGAGAGAGAGACAGACAGAGAGAGAGAGACACAGAGAGACACAGAGAGAGAGACACAGAGAGAGACAGACAGAGAGAGAGAGAGAGAGACAGAGAGACAGAGAGAGAGAAGAAAATTGGAGAACACCCTCCACCCCCATCCTTCATTTTTTCATTCTTTCCTCTCTTGGCCAGAGCCCCCTCTGATGCATGGTGAGTCGGCCCCTCTGTGGCAATGTTTTCAGAGACCGTGATGCTGAGCAGACTCAGTAGGACTCACTGAGGTCCGGTCTGATGACAGGATGAATCTGACTGATATAAACAATAAACACTCGATCGGGTCCACAGGAAATAGAGAAGCACTGAGATCAACAATAAATAAAGTGACTGCTTGACTCCGACTGACTCGGCAAAGAGACCTGGCGCTTCCAGCTGCCTCCAGTTCCCTGAGGAGTTTCACCACATGACAGAACCTGTTTGCACACTGGGCACAGTGAGAGAGTAATGCATTACACACACACACACACACACACACACACACACACACACACACACACACACACACACTGCTGGAGTGTCCCCACAGTGTCACTGCTTTTCTGAGAATTGTCCACCAACCAACCAAAGGCATCCTGTGGACAGCATCCTGTGAGCACTGATGAAGGACTATTAGCATGACCAACACAAACTGTGCAGAAAAAGATGACCTTCTTTACATCTACAAGGTGGAGCAACTAGATCAGACTGTCTAATAGAGTGGACAGTGAGGGGATACAGTTTTTAAACACTCCAGCATCACTGCTGTGTCTGATCCACTCATACCAGCACGACACACACACTAACACCACCACCGCCAAGTCAGTGTGACTGCAGTGCTGAGAATGACCTCTGACCCAATCAATACCTGCTCTGTGGTGGTCCTGTGGGGTCCTGACCATTGGAGAGCAGGGTGAAAGGAGGTTAATAAAGTATGCAGTGCTGTAATTACAGAGCTACACAGTGCTCCTGTATGCTCAGTGGAGCTGATTAAATTGACAGTAAATGTGGAAACATGGAGTTGGTCAGTTGCTTTGTGAATTGGTCACAATCCAGGGCATCCATTCGGGACAGAGCTCATTTACATAAATCACTTTTAAAGGAACAGTAAGAAAAACACTGGCAATTTACAGCTACATTTCTAAACTAGACACTGTTAGTATGTACTAGTTATGATGTATGGGATTTCTAAATTTAGACCTGCAAGGACACACACACACTCGCACACACAGCACTGTAATAGAACTATAAGGGGTCCTTTTGTGACTGTTTTGTTGTCATCTCTCCTCTTTGTTGCTTTTTGTTTCAGGGTCTGGTTCATTTTTGTGATAGGATTGAAAGGACCTGCACACGTCGATCCAGAGCAGGACATTGATTCATCACTTCTTCCAGACTATCAGGGGTGCTAGGTTTGCCTTGAACTAAACCATAGTCTACGACAAATGGGTAAGGTTTGGATATTTTAAACAAGGACCAAGTGAACAGTCAGTTCATGTGTTGAAGCAGGAAATATGGACAGGCATAAGAATCTGAAACACTTTAGCAAGAACCAACTAAGATGTTCTAGACAGCTGGGGCAGTACATCTCCAAAACATCAGGCAGGTCTTCCCTCTATGCCGTGGTCAGTACCTACCAAAAGAAATCCAAGGAAGTGCAATCTCCCTTGATGCTAATGGAGGCTGCATTTCTCAACATACAGGACATAAGCGATCTGCTGTAACATCTTGGTGCCAGATACCACAGGACACAGAGGTCTCAGAGGTCTTGTAGACCTTTCAGAGGTCTTGTAGAGTCGATGCCTCAAAAGCGCAGAGCTTTTTATAAATGACTTACAACTTTCAGATTGATGCCAAAGTGAGCTTTTCAACTCAGGGTGCTTTTTTGAATGATTCAGGGCAGCCAATCAGAACAGAGCTTGTTTGCATATCTTACAGGCACAGTCAGTTTAACTAAGCAATAATTAAAGTTTTGGGTTCATAAACAAACATTAGGAAAAGTAAGTTATGGGTTGTTTTCCATTATTATGCTGTAGCCTAGAGGAGAGAGAAAATGACTTGTACTGTACATAAGGAGAGAGGCCTGGAACAGGTTAAGCTAGACAACTTCAGAAAGAAATCATGAAAGACAGAAGGGTGGGGGTGGGGGTGGGGGGAGGTGGATGGGGGGATTGTCTGAGATGGAGATTGAATTAAATTACTAGTTTCTTTTTGTTCCTTTTCCCCCCTCATTTATTGTTTTACTTTCTCAAAACATTAAACTAATATCCCCTGGAGCATTGTTCTCCTTCTGCTAACTCATCGGTGTGATTGATGACCCCTCGCTCCCTCACTCATTCTGAGAAAGAAAGAAAAAAGGAAAAACACAACTCAAAACAACTCAAATGGGTTTCACCCGTGCTTTGCTTTGCCGCTTTGCTCTTAATGTCCATCTCTGCTAATGTCCTTCTCTGTCCATTACCCTGATTTAGAACAGAATGAAAAAATAAACATCCATCCAATAAAATCCACTGCAGAAAACATCTTTGGGCTCACTGCCAGAATATTCTAAGCAAAAAAAGGTTCTCTTTAGTACTGAAGAAGAGTAGACAGTAGGCAAACCCAATTTTGGTGCTATATAGAACCCTCTACAAAATATTTTCAATCAGTCCAAAGAACCCTTTAGCCAAGCAAAGAATCCATAAAATGTGTGGAGGTTTAAATTATATAAAGTGTCATTCAATAAGTCTTAGAACCCAAGATCCGCATGTTGTGGGTAGTTACGTGTTTTTGAGGCTTCATATCTCAGGATCAGGATTCATATGCTCAGGATTCATATCTCAGGATCAGCTCAGAAATCAAATAAAATTCACTTGTTTCCAACTGAATTAAATCCCAGTTTAAATTCCATGGCATGTTTACTGCTCTGTCCACATGCATTTGTCCAACCTGCATACAGACTGGCTGATCAGTGAGAGGAGGTGAGGCTGATGATGTCACTGACTCAGACGCAGGGTTATAGACAAAAGTTCTGAAAAGTCCAGAGAATGGATAATATTGATACATACATAATTAATAAAAAATATTAATTTAGGTTGTCATTAAATATGATTTACACTTCTGTCAACAATTTCAAAGAACTTTTTATTACAAATATATAATGTTTTATAAAGTGTTTTGGTTCATATAGGCAAAACAAACAAACAAAAACGTACAAAAATACAAAAAACCCTACAAAATATGTAGGGGCAAGTAATTTTTTTAACAAAACAGAGTCAATTAATACAAATATGAAAATTATATTAATTTTACATCTCAGAGGAAGACAAATTATAAGTAACAAATACTTTTAATAATAAATACTTTTAAATAATAAAAAATGTTTTTCTGGTGAATAAAAGTGTGTCAAACTACAAAAACATCCCACAACTGGTCTAGGGTTTTTAATGGATCTGAAGAACCCTTTACCCAAGCAACCACTGCTTTAAAGAACCATTTTTATAGTACAAACAATGGAATTCTTTGAATCATTCATTATCTCATGTTGATAGAACCCTTTTGATGTTCATCTACAAATGGGTTTCAACCAATCCAAGGAACCCTTTCCCCAACCAATGAACCATGAAGCTCTTTATGTTACCAAGGTTATATATAGAACGTATGCCATACTAAAGAACCCTTTTTCAAAGTATTGAAAAGAGGCACTTTGACTTATGATGTTAGAGAAACCATTTTGGTGCTACATAGAAGCTTCTACAAATATCTAAAGAACACTTTATCCAGGCAGATAAATATTTAAGAGCTGAACTATTACCTTACTAAAAAAATGGTGTGTCCGTCATCTGCTGAGAGCAGTGCTGGTGGTACAGTCTAACTGCAGCAGGGAGGAAGGACCTGTGATACCGCTCCTTCACACCCTTAGGGTGAAGCAGCCTGTCACTGAAGGAGCTGCCCAGTGCTGCCAGAGTCTCATCCAAGGGGTCAGAATCGTTCTCCAGCATGGATGCCAGCTTGGCTACCATCCTTCTGTCTCCCACCACCTACACTGGTTCCCAGGACAAAACCGGCCTTCTTAGCGAGTTGTTCAGTCTCTGCGTCCTCAGCAGACCACTCCATAAAAGATGGTAGATGCTACCAATGTCAAAAAGGTCCTCAGGAATACTCCCTGCACTTGCAAATGACCTCAGTTTCTCTGTTCTGGCCTCTTTTGGAAAGGGCAGTGGCAGTTTTGCAGTGGTACTTAATATTATTCAAACCTCCTGTGTCCCACTACTCCCTCTCGCTGTGGATGAACACAAGTGTAACCAGTGGCACCAACACAGCTCAACAGATGGACACCTGACTTCTGAAGGTGTCCTGTGGTATCTGGCACAAAGTCCAGCAAGTTGTGAGGTGGGACCAACATGTACATAAACAAGCCTTGGATCCTCATCACTACACTTTTGGTAGGTACTGACCACTGCATACCAGGAAAACCCCTCAAGACCTGCCTGATGTTTTGGAGATGTTCTGACCCAGTCTTCTAAAACATCACAGTTTGTGTTGAGTTTCCCCTATATGACACTCCTTCTATTGAATGCATTCAGCTACTTTAAGCTGCACCCATTGCTGACACACACACACACACACACACACACACACACAAACCTTTTGTGGTCGCTGTACAGAAGTACTGCCAATAGAATAGGACTCTTTGATAAAAATAAACCAGTTGGCACCAGATGTGGGCTAGAGGGGAATAATGCTCCATAGCACTAGTTGTGGAGCAGTGGAACGATTATGGTTCACCCAATAATTTTGGGATGAGTTGGGGTT
Organism: Acestrorhynchus altus; assembly: GCA_034509495.1. Taxonomy (NCBI): domain Eukaryota; kingdom Metazoa; phylum Chordata; class Actinopteri; order Characiformes; family Acestrorhynchidae; genus Acestrorhynchus; species Acestrorhynchus altus. The sequence goes on along the minus strand of CM067506.1, from coordinate 6,548,946 downwards.
GGAGTTTGGGGTTGAGGTGTGGTGTTGTTCATATAACATTTTACTCTCACTAATGCTCTTGTCACTGAATACAACCAAATTCTCACAGCAATGGTCCAAGATCTAGTAGAAATCATTCCCTGGACAGTAGAGACAGTTACTTGACATGGGGGATTGGAACCAGACCTTTAATGTTGTGCATGTCCCCGTTTTGCAGACCACCGTAACTCCAAATAGATGTTTGATCGGTTGACCACCTATGGTGGACCACCAGCCAAATCACCTGGCCTCCATTCAGGTTCTCACGTTGGAACATTGATTTGAAATACTGAGTTCTCACAGACACTGGAGTAAATTTTACCTGACACTACTGACACTGATCAAGCACCCCTATCTCAGCTCTTGAGGTCATAGTACTCAGAAGCTGGTCTCGTCTTTCTACTTCGTCCCCAGTGTAGCATCACAGTGAGAGCGATGTGGGAACTGGCTGAGATTGTTCATCCAGAGGATTGAACATTTCAGCAGTGAGATCCTCTTTCCAACTGTTGGTGAGTCTGAGTATGATTACAGGCCAAACTACCCCCCACTACACCCCCCGCCCCCCACCCCGCCCTGCTCTGCTCCTGATAAGGTCGGCCTTCAGCCAGCAAGCATTAAGAGAGATGCTGACAGACGGAGATAAATAATAGCAACCTCAGTCACGAGGGGATGGAAAACTCTGGATAGACATCGGTGACGGTTCCACTGACGGAGTGTGAGGATGTAGACAGGAGCATTTGAACGTGACATGTGGAAATCTAGCTTAATGGAGGAGACTGCTTGCTGTGTTTGGACGCCTCGCTCTGTAGACACAACACGTACAACGGCACGGCCACCCACATCTCCAACACCCCCCCACTCATACTCCCTCCCATAACTCACCCTGTCAGCAGTCAGTAGTGTTCTGGGGGTAGTTCCTGCAATCTGCTACCAATTTCACTCCTTCACCCCAGCTCTAACCACTTCATGCCTTTCTAATGCTATAATTCACCATCTAAATGGGGAAGCTGGCATAGTAGAGCAGCACGCAGTACTATGACCCACTCTTCTTGCTTTTTGCTTCTTGTGCATGTATTACATCTGTTGAAGGAGTCTGTGGTTTTCAGAGGAGCCTACTTGGTCTGTGTGATGAAGTTGGTTACTGTAGGAGTTGAAGCCCACTTGGGTAGTGTAGTACAACTACTCACTCTCCCCTCTCTACTCACCCAGAGTAGGCTTTATACTGGTAGCTCCTCCCCCTGGGCTCTACCAATATAAACAAAGGTAATGTTAATGATACAACATGTGATGGTTCTCGACACACAATCACATTCAACGATCATCAATCATCATGACCATTCACCGTACAGATCCATAATATCATTTAGATTAGACAATAACTATAGGTAGTCAACCTTCTTCTTCCTTGTCCCCTCACAAGTCCAATCTCCCCTCTACTACAGCCACAGGTGGACTCACCCAGGTAAGTAAAAACCCAGAGACTGGTCTCTTGCTCTTTTGGCCCTGGGTGGATGTGAACAATGCACAGGTGTGAACAGGTATGTACGTGACCTTCCTGTTGGTAATGTCTATGCATCAGCTTGCACGTGTGGAGATGGCAGTTTCTACATAAACACCTCCTTTGCACTCTTGTCTCATCAGAGAAAGGTGACTCCTGCTCATGCTGGTATATTTTAAATATCAACAGATGTTTTCTGGTTGGACCTTCACCTGCTCATTTTTCACTTCTGAAACCAAGGCTATTAAAGAGTTTATCCTGCTTTTGTTGGAGTAACTTGTCTCTACTCTCCACGGAAGGCTTACTATTGGCTTTACTGCAAGGATTTTGAGGCATAGCTGTGAGGATTTGATTGCATATAGCAACAGGCCTGCTAGTGGGGTCAGGGTATTAGCTGCTCATTACCCCACCTAATTCATTCACAACTGCCTAGCTCATGCCTAAAATATTGGATGGAGAACCATATTCTAGAGAACACTCTCCCACTGCTCCACAGCTCAGTACTGGGCATCTTTTACCCTCTAGCACACGCAAGGCATTGGGCATGATGCCAATAAATGTGTGTATCTGCTCCAGAGGGTTGTTTCTATTGGCAGTAATTCTCTACAGAGAGTAAAAAAAAAAAACTATGCATTTGTCTTTCTGTGTCAGCACTGGGTGCAACTGAATGCATTCAGTTGAAGGGGTTTTGACAAACATTTGATTATGCAGTGTATGTTGTAATGTCACAATCAAAATTCTGTGTCAAGACGACGTCTAATACCAATGTCAATTTGAATTACAATAAAGACAACAGTAAATGTTGATATTTTGTTGTTTTTATGAAAAAAAAGAAAAAAGAATAAGTACATAAATAAAAACAATATATATAATGTTGGGACTTGATGTCAATACCTAGTTGGTTTAAATTGATATATGATTTTGGTTGCCAAACAGCATTCCATACAAAGTTGGCTTTTGGCCTCAACCTGATTTTGATTTTCAACCAAAACTCAAAATCTGTGGAAGGTTAACAGTCTATCATCTTTCTGAGCCCAAATTGATATCTGGTGCCTGCTGGATAGGAATGTGGTTGAGTGGCAACAGTAGGTGGTGATTGGGTTAATGGCAACCCAATACACTTATTATTATTATTATTATTATTATTATTATTATTATTATTATTATACTATAATTGCTCCCAAACGTGCCTCAGTTTTGCATGGAATTCATTCCCCAAGACAATGGAAGCCAGGGACTCGTGTTGTAAGTTCCAGACCCTCTGTGAACCTCATATGAGATGGAGATTCATCAGATCAGATTTCTCCAGTCAACTGCGCAGTGTTAGTGAGTCGGTGTCCACTGCAGCCTCAGCTTTCTGTGTTTGGTCAACAGAAGTTGAAACCAGTGTGGTCTTCTGCTGTTGGGAGTCCATCCTCCTCAAAGTTGAACATGTAATGTAACAGCATTCAGTCAACAAGTGGGGAGCTGCCAGCCAGCCCATCCCTCTGTGCTGTACATGGCCCTAATGTGTCACACCTGGGGCCAATATGGGCAAGGAGCCTCAGGTAGCACAAATAAGGAGCACATCAGTCTGCAGACTGAGCTGAGGATACAGACTCGAGTGTAAACACAGGTTAAGAAGCCCCTCACAAAGACTGCACTAATATTTCCCATAGTATCATTTATTTAGATTTTAGTAGAAGTATATTAAGTTATTACACACTGAATGGTACAAGCAGTGCAAATGAGCAGTGTAGTGAGATTCAAGAAAAGATTCAAGGATATAGTTCAAGTACAGTTTGGTTAAGGTGTAGCACAACTGCTGTGGTTACCCCTGTGATTGAGGAGAGTTACAGCTCTGAGGAAGAAGCTGTTGGCATGTCCTCTTGTGCTGGTTTTGATGGTCCAGAGTCTTCTGCCAGAGGGTAGAATCTGGAAGAGGTGATGTCCAGGATGAGGGGTCGGCTGTAAATTTGCCGGCACGCTTCCTCACCCTGCTGGTGTAGCTGTTCTGAAGTTTAGCCCTGATTATGTGCTGAAGTTGGGGTTGTTCTTGTGAGGTGAAGGACTCAGCATGTGCTGAATGCTATAGTACCTGTTTTGCATCAGACCGATTTGAGTGTAGCAACAGGAGCAACCTTGTGTGCATAAGATTTATTGTTTATGTAGATGTTGGATTTTAAATGTGTGATTTTTTTTTTTTTTTTTTTTTTTTTTTTTTACTGATTTACTTGCTGTTTGTTGCCTGATTAAATGTAATTCAACTCTCAAACACCATGGTTGGAAGCTCTTGCCCCATAAACATTCCATAACTGCATCTGATAAAACCCAGCATAAATGTAATCAACATGCTGCGTGATAGAAACAATTTCCCACTGGAAATAATCAGCCGTACACCGGCTGCACTCCAGGGTCTTTGCTTTGAGTCATGCCAATAAGTAGCGTTCCAATAAGCTTTTCATCACTTTGTGTAATTGCTGTGCGTCAGACTCCGTTCCTGTATCTCGGACGTCTGTGTTTGATGTGTGTCTGTTTTGTGTCTCGTGAACAGACAAGCCCATCGGGGGAGTCTCTCGCACTCAGGCCTCGAAGCTTTCATCATCGCCAGACCAAACGCCTGCTAAAACACATCACCGGCCACTTTGACCCCCCAGTGTCACTCCAGGCAAATGCAGAGTGCGGGTGGGGAGCTGGGGAGAGTGGGCCGCGTCAGGACTAAATGCCTTTGAGAGATGAAGCGAGAGTGCCATGATAAAAAGCAAGAGTCGTCCTGAGTTTTTTGAAGCAAAGCAGATGCTTCAGTGCATCCTATATGGAGAAAATGTGGAATGTGTAATAGGTGGGTGACTTAGTTATTGCTTTATTTTAGTCCCACAGTCCCCTTAAAGTGGACCCTTTCAACCTTGTCCTAGGACGTATTAGAGGTGAATTCCACCGATATTTCTAAACTTCTAATTTGTCACAGTGGTTGCAAATCAACACAAATGTCTAAGGAATTGCCTCTAAAAGCTCCCTGAACCTTAGGTAAAACATTTTGGGATGAGTCAGGATATAATGTCCAGAGACAAGGCATGGGGTTTGAGATACTAAGATGCGAAGTTAAATTTTTAATTGAGAGATTAAGGTGTTTGAAATAGTGAGTGAACGTTTTAAAAGACTGAATCAAAAATTGTCAAACAAAATAAGGGGGTTGAGATAGTAAGTCAAAAATGAGTCAGTTTGATGCATATTAAGGCACAATGTTGAAGGATAAGTCAGGAGTGTCTGAATCCTGTTTACTTTTCCTGATGGATGAGTTTTGAGGACCACTATTTGATCAACATTCCTGATAAAACAGGTGTAGGTTCACTGGTGGGTTTGGATAGTGATTAGCTATATGTATGCTGTAGTGATGTCAACCCCTACTTCCTATATATAGATATTTTTTTAGAAGTACCTTTGAGTAAAGATACAAACTCTTTACTGTGGCAAAATCATTAGCTTGCAGGTTTCATCAAGCTCTACTTTAAAGCACTGAAGGCCTGGTCTGGGATATAAAAGTAAAGTTGTGCTTACATTGGAGGCGATGGGAGCTTAGGCTCCTATGAGCCTTTTGGAGAGCAAACGTCTCCTGCCTTCCATCTACAGCAGGGCTGCAGATTCATGGGATTTGTAAATCATGCTGCAAACTGCACCCAGAGTTCACATTAACACACCAGAGCTTATCCTGAAGCACAAGTGGCAAGAGTTTCCTGTAAAATGGTGTTTTGATCCACTTGGTTATGGTTTTCCTGTGAACTGCACACCAGTAACAGCTACAGTAGACTGAGTCTGTGAGTGACATGAGCATATTCTTACAGTGATGCTTGGAAGTTAACATTTTTATATATCTGTGTAGTGTTGAGAGTTCCACCAAATCCTAAAAGTAGACAAGGAGAACCAAATCAAACAAATGAGACAAATATTACACTTGCTCACTAATTTATTGAGGAAAATGTTACATCACATATATCTGTGAATGGCAAAAGTATGTGAACCTTTGTTTTCTGGTGTGACCCCCTTATGTTACATTGAATGCAACTAAATGTTTCCAGTAACAGATGATTCATAAAACCTACATAAATTTCCCATTTAAATCAAAAAGGTGTATTTTGGTCTCATCCATCCACAAACTATTGTTCTAGTAACATTCTAGCTTCTCCATGTGATCTTTAGCAAACTGCAAACAGGTAGCATCAGCTTTCTCCTAGCAACTATGCTGTGCACAAAATTGTTTATCAGTGTTCACCTAATGGTGGACTCATGAACATTAACGTTAGACAGACATGTGAGAGGCTTTTATTGCTTATTAGTTACCTTGGGTTCCTTTGTGACCTCACAGACTTTTATATGACTGGTGTCATCTTTGTTGGTTGATTATTACAGATATGTAATACTAGATTGGTTGTCTCAATAAATAATATGGGAAAAGGCTTTAAGGCTTAAATATGATTAGGTTTAGGTCACAGTTATGTAGAAATATAACAAAATTGTTCTCAAAATTTCAAGCACCATTGTAGGTGCCCTGAGCTCATTTTCAGTTCACACAGTGATGTAGTGTTCAGGAGAAGTGTCCTGGAGTTCTGTCCTCGCACCAAAATGATGGAACGAACTTCCTTTGTGGGTCCGAACAGCAGAGTCACTCGCTGTCTTCAAAAGAAGACTTAAAAACCATCTCTTTCATGAGCATTTAACACATTAAAAGATTATAATTATACTGAATCTTGACATTTGTTCTACTAGCTAACAAAGGACATAGGAGTAAACAACATTTTCAACAAAGTCCATTTGTAAGTTGCTGTGGATAAGAACATCTGCCAAATGCCTTAAACGTAAATACTAAATTATTAGACATTAAAAAAATAAATTAGAATTGTAAGATACTAAGTCATTGTTTAAATAAAATGTATTATTTACTTAATTCTAAGTCAATTTTGAGATGCTAAGTCAGTGCTGTGAGGTACTAAGTTAGATTTGTGAGATACTAAGTCAAACTTGAGACAGATCAAGTCAGAATTGGGAGATACTAAGTCATTATTTAAACATTATTACATATTTTTATACGGTCAGTATTTGTAAACAAATCATTATTTCAAGATATTGCTCAGATATTAAGTGAAATTAGCAATTTTTTTAAGATAACAATGTGGTGAGTTTATGGCAGTGCCACAGACTCCTGGGACCTAAATACCATAATGGACCTCTCTCTTATTTTTATTTAAAAACACACAAAAGGACACACAATGACATTTATGTAAAGCACAGAAAGAAATGAGTAAATAAATATTCTAAAATAGTAATAGTTCTAAATACTAAGTGAAACTTTATTGTGGAAATGATCTTCCATAGCAAGACCTATTTTAAATTTTACAGTTTAGTGGTTCTTCAATGATGGAAAACAAAATATAGATAACAACAAGATGTTTCTGCTACTGGTACACCTCATAGAACCATATTCCGGTCCTATGTAGACCTGGTGTACTAGTAGAGCGCTCTCAAAGTGTTCGTCTAGCCACATTAACCTTTAACACCGCCTGCTAAGAAGTAATGCTGGTCCAAAAACAATTCAAGATCTCCTTCTTCCCCAGAGTCACCAGTAATGCTAACAGATGAATGTTCTACTTAGTCATAGCAGCTTCAAATAGACTTGAGTCAAACAAGGACTTTGTTCAGGAGTGATGTTTTTAAAAAAGGCAGTTTAATTTCACGAGGGCCTACAGAGAAAGCTTGAACTTTACAATGTTCCAGAGTCAAGAGTCTCTTGGATTAAACAGTCTGGTCAGTTTGTAGATAAATATGAGCACCACGTCCAGGAACCTGTCACAAAGGCACTTCCAGAGCGATGTGCGATCTGCCTGAGTAACTCTCGAGTTATCAGCTTGACTTTGGCATGGCTGCGTTTTTAATACTTTGGAAAACCTACACATTTCCCATGAAGGGATTTACACTTAAACAATCATTTCCATGTGTGGGTGCCGTGCAGGACTGAGTGATGCTGAGAAGTATAGAAGCGAAAAAGTGGCGTGTGGGTTTTCTTTATCTCACCACAGAGCAAAATATTTCTTTAAAGCCTGAGAAAAACTCACCATGTTTTCAAGAGCGAGTCAAAACATGGCAGTCCGGCTCAGGGGATAGGCCTCTGCTTGTCCCAGGCCAGCCTGCCATTCAGGAAAGCCAAGCCATCAATCAGATTACCTGGTCGGATAGCAAATGATAAATAAATAAACAGCTTGGTGTTTCAGGCCTGCTGGCAGTGCTATTGTTCTTTCAGGCTGTGTTGTGTTTTATGCTTGGGCTTTTTTAAGGACACGGGAACCGAGGCTGGAGTCGTTTGTTCCTGGAAGAAGCTGGGAGTGAACTTAAGGTCGTCATCATCTAATCGCGAAGAGCTCCCACTTCTTGGCGTTCCTGCTCCATTCGTATCCGTCCAATTTACAGCAACACCAAGAAAGCCTTGACGGATTCTTCTCCATTAAACTTGGCTGCCAAATGAACCCGGCAGCAAGAACTGGCTGACACATCCTGAGGCTCCTGCTGTTCGCTGACACCCAAAGCAGTAATGCTGTCACTGTTTGGGCCTGAACGGGGCATACACCTATGCGCCTCACAACATCTCCACTTCTTGGAAGAGAGGTTGATTGGTTTCCTGGCAGCACGTTGAGCTGGTCATGCCAACTTGCATGATGTACGTCACACATGGCCTGATGGATGGTGATACTAATAGACGTCAGGCTGATGAAAACGTTCCTTAAGATCGACTCGATGCTCATTCACAGTGAAGAAACGCACACAGCTCCCGTGTTTGGTTTGGAAGTGAAGTCCAGCACAAACACGGTACAGTGGAGCTGGCAGAGGAGAAGAAAGCTGAAAGGGTAGGTAACATCAAGTTGGGCCAACATGCTCCTAGATGGCTACTACTTCTGTTTTTAGCTTTGTGACACCTTTAGTACATATTTATAGATAACAGTGAGTCAGAAACCACATAATCAAGTCTGTAAGAGGTTACTGAAAACCTCTACATAGATCAGCACGTCTTCTCCAGAGTTTCGGAACACTCCCCAAAGCACTCAGGCATGAACCAATATGAAATAGTGTGTATGATCTCATGAGCTTTCATGTTTAAATCAATTCCCTGCTCGCATTAATCTCCACCATCAAACAAGCAATGAATACCAATGCAGGTTTTTTTCATGCAAATCAAAATATGACCTTGAGCACCAGTTTGACCTAGGGCCCAAGGGCCTATACTGAAGTACTGAATTTTCCACATAGACAGGTTTCATGTTTACAAACATTCCAGACTGCACACTCAGCCATGGGCCAAAAGTGCTATGGTTACACAGGCAATCAAGAAAATATTAGTCCCCACCTGTAATCAATGTAGATTTCACACTGATTTCAATTCTTTGCATACTAATATAACATTATGTGAAACATTCGCTATCAGCACGACTGCCCGGGGTCATCTAGTCATCAGGTCTCTATAAACACCCCACTGTGTTTGCTATACACTAAATGTTGATCACAAAAATACATTATGGCCTGTCAAAAAGTCCTATGAATTTAATCCAGTTTACCTGGTTTTGATGGGTCTGTCTGTCCCGTCCTTATTTGAGGAGTATAACCATTATACCATTAATCAAATGGTAAAAAGTCAAAGTGAACATATGAGTTACATGACAAGGACACTTGACTACTCGCCACAACTGAGACATGGCAGCTTGTATAGGTCTGGGACAGTGAGGAAATAGCTGGCATAGATTACCTTGGAAGCCTTGGTAGCTTGGACCACTCAAGTACCTCAATAAATTAGCACTTAGTTCTGGATTCTTAATCTTCTGTGATTTTTTTAAAGTCAAGATAGACTTTTATTGTCCCACTGGGGAAATTTGCATTGTTACAGCAGAATACACAGTAAGTAGAAAAAGAGCAGTAAGTAGACAAAGATGTGCATTATACAAAATACAAAAAATAGGATGTACTATAGAAATAAATGAACAAGGTGTCTGTTAGCAGACAAAAATATATAAAAATAAAAAAGTAGAATTAAGAAACAATACTTACAGTATAAGTGGGGAGACAGGAGCTGTGGTATCTCTCCTTTCTGTATCACAGCTGGAGGAACCTGTCACTTAAGGAGCTGGCCAGTGCTGCAACTGCCTCCTGTAGTGGGTGAGAGGTGTTGTCCATTATGGATGCATACTTGGCCAAAATCCTCCTCTCCGCCACCTCTCCCACTGGGTCCAGCGCACAGCCCAGGACAGAACTTGGCTTTTAGCAAGAGATGTGATCCCCTCGATATATTATAGGTATCCTTCCATCTTCACTGCGGTTGGAGCAGTTTTACTGCCAGTAATGAACTGGCCATTGGGAGGTCCTGGTGGACCACTATGGGTGTGGGCCTCTGAAAGGGGGAAGGGGTCAGTGGTCAATACATCACCCCCCACGCCATTGACAGACCAGTGAAACTGAAATGGACCCAACACTGTTATCACAATAGTAACTGAACCACTGTCTGACACCAAACTTAAGTGTGTTCATTAAAAATCATTACTGTGTTTTTGAGAATTGCAATATTGCAAACCATAGTGTGTCTCTGTCAGTGCTTCTATGTCTGTGCTATCTGGTGTTGATCTACGGAGGATGGGTTCCCCTTTTGATCCTCGGAGCCTCTCAAGGTTTCTTCCTCTTAGATTTCCTTGGTACTGTTGCTCGCTGGCTTGCTCAATTGAGGCTTGGACCTGGATTTCTGTAAAGCTGCTTTGTGACAACTCCATTGTTGTAAAAAGCACTATATAAACAAACTTTGATGAATTGATAGTGTTCTAATACTTTATATATCAATATTTCATACACCCCATACATGGTGTCCATGGAGCAGGGGGGCTTGAAGGTCTTGCTCGGGTGCCCAACAGTGGTAGTTAAGCAGTCCCAGGTTTTAAACCCTGTGATCAATAACCCAGCATTCTACATACGAAGCCACCACTGCCCACGTCTGTGTGTGTGTGTAATACATGAGTGACAGAAAATGAAGGGGACGTCTAGTCTGATCTGTAAATCTCTCTCCCTCCATGGCAGCTTGGCACTGCAGCCCTGATGTAGCATCACTTCTGAATGCATCATTAAAGTCATTAGGGCCCACAATTTCAGCAATTTTCCTTATTCCAAAAACAAACAGCCTTTGGCTTCCACAGTCCAACGCTCCGAGACCTCCCTTTAGTTGGGAACGAGCTGAATTCTGACAAATGCTCCCCAGGCTGAGCGGGACTTCTTGGCAAGACCTGGCTCCCTGTCTAAATGAGCCAGCAAATACCCTAATGGCGAGCACAGGTGGGAAAAACATTAGCAATCCATCGGGGAGCACTGCTGCAGTTCTGAGAGAGATGCTTAATCTCCCATTAACGCAAAGCGAAAACATTCTGAAGTAATCAGTGCATTTGGAGGAATGCAGGAGTGTGAGGGGGGGGGCATATGTGTTTGTTTCAGAGAGGAGGTAGTGAAGAGGTACAGCACTACTGCTGCCTTTTGTAATTAGGGGTCACTGAACTCTGAGAGTTGTGGTTTACTGGTCGAATTCAGCTGGACTGGAGATGCCGATCATCCAGACAGGGCAGGGGTGAAAATGTTAAATGTTGATTTGTGACTCTATGAGGCCTGACAGTATCTACCAGGAGTTTTGTCTGTACCTCCAGCTGACTGATTTATGAAGCTAATAGTTTAATGGTCTGTCAGTACTTTGCCAAAGCATTGATGCCTTCTAAACGCATTTCTAGCACAATGGTTGCAGGTACCATCATCAAAAGGCTACCTTCTTAGGCATCGACTTTGACTGGTTCATTGTGGAACAAAGGTTTTAAGGGAAAATGGAAAAAAAAACTATCCTCAGCCTAACTGAATGGAGCAACAGTATTCCCCACACCCCATAATATCCCTACAGGGTTGGCGTTGCGAATCCCTTCCTTATCTGCCATCTGTTCATAACGTGGGTGGTTTCTCGCAACCTACTGGGATTTGAAGGTGAAAAACAAAGTGGGTGGTCATTCAATCCATTCAAGAGGAATGAATGACAATGACACCATACAGTACGAAACAGTCAACAGTACGGAATGCTGAAGCACACAAACTACTGGGCACCATTGCCATTCAATATGCAACTCAGCCAATCTTCTTTTCTTCTTTCGGGTGCTCCCTTTAGGGGATCACTGCCACACCAACCATCCTTCCAACCCGCCTTCCTCCTCTCCTCCTCAATAATGCTTGATCCACAGTAGTCCAACTTCCAACAGCACCCTGCTGGTCAACAGCACCGGAGGCGGTCGTCGTCCACCCGGGCAGATCCGGTATGGCAGTCATATTTGTGATCCGCATTATAGTTTTGGCACAAGTTTTATGCCGGATGTCCTTCCTGACGCAACCCTCACCATTTATCCTTGAAGAAGAAGTACACCCCTAATGGCTGGTTAATGCAAATATGTCTCAAGGGTTCATCGACTAAAATCATGGTTGGACTACACAATAGTGGGAACTGACATTGTAATATTTTGTTGTTCTGCATTATTTCACCAGAAGTCAATGATCCAGTATGCACTATGTATATCCAGGTAAGTATAAAAGATTAACAGATATCGGGGAGATAGAAGAACCCTACCATCAGCCTGATACAATTAGCACAGTGACTTTTCAGACCACGTCACATGTTGCAGGTCCAGTTACCAACCTCATGAGCTCAGATGAGGTACTGTGTCCCATGTCAGGGTGTTGATAAAAGCACACTGGTGGTCCTCTGCTCCCATATCCCATGGAAACTAAAGATCTCTCAGTTGTTGGATATGCATGTAGGGCTCCTGCGCTGAATGTGGATGTGATTTGTGCCAGAGTTGCTTGTCTGCTCTCACGGAAAATTCTAGCTGGATGCCACCAGTCACAATCATACCGTCTATGAAGCATTCCCTGTAAATGTGACACTGTGGATCAAGGAATGTTAAATGCACGCACAACTTCAGAAACGGAATTTCCCATCTGTTACCCACCATCATGCCTCACTTTTAGCTCTGATAATTCACATCTTCAACAATTCAGCCTTCAACCTCATTCACAAGGTAACACCTCACAACTACAGGTGTGTGTTCCAAAGCATCCCCTGAGGTAACAATACTTCATAATCAATTTGCATACCGATTTCCCATGACTTTTTGGCGTGTCAGTGTACAAACACTACCTCAGCTCTGACGTCCAAGAAAGTGCTCGCCAGGGGTGATGGTGCAAGAGGTATGAGCACTAAGCAATCCGGACAGTCCAGCCCTGCAGTGTGTGAAAGCCACGCATACTTAACACATTCTCATATATATTTTGAGAACTTTGAACGTCACATACATAAATCTGAAAACTGCTGTCTTTCATTTAAATGGTGTGCAACCCTAATTTGTGGTATTGCCCACAGTAATATTCACTGCTTTGCCTATATTAACAGCTTCACGCACTTTAAAAAGGGAAAAGGTCACAATCATTTTTCAGAAAACACTTGAATTGGAGAGGCTTAGTGGAGGAGTGCGCATTTATACTGTTGAAACATGGACGTTTATTGTCTGTTGTTGTGTTCGTGAAGTGACTATCCATTATTTACGGTCATTAACACGTCAAAGCTAGTTGCACGCTCAAGTTAGGTTGTAGTTTTCATGTGTAGCCTGCCATTTAGCCATATTTGAGTCTTTATAGAGTTGCTGTGCGTAAGCTGTACCATACAAACTCAACCCACGGCATCAGATGTACATCTTTATATATATAACATATAAAACACAATATGTGCTCAAATATTTGTGGCCACCCCTTCAACAGAATGCATTCAGCTACTTTGAGTTGCACCCATTGTTGACACAGATGTGCAAATGCACACAGCTTTTTTTACTCCCTGTACAAAAAGTACTGCCCACAGGAGCAGATAAAACTGAACCTATTTGCACCATGCCATGCACTGAGCTGTGGAGCATTGGAATGATGGGGCTTCATCCAGTACTTTTGGAATGAGCTAAGGAGTTGGGGGTGAGGTGGGGTGGTGGTAATCCAATGAGACGTGTTGTCAATAAGACACATTGACATATTTGGACACATGACAAAATTTGCTCTGAATTGATTATAAAGTGGAATAAAAGACTCATTTCCCAGGTTAGTTTTGGCAACGGGTTGATTTATTAGTTTGACAAGTGTTCACTTTTAGGTCAGTGCAGAACTAAATCTGTGGAACAGTTTGACAAGAACCCTGATGAATTTTTATTTTGATAATTTAGTACTGAGATAAGGCATTATTGTCAATATTTTCAATTATTGTTGATTTGTTGGTCCATCATTTAGCTGTAGTTGCCACTCGATCCACTCCTCTAGGTGTTAATACCCACCATCACCTCACTGATGTCCCAAAGTTTCTTAGCCACCTCTTCATCTGTGGCTTTAGGAAGCAGCTCTTCTTCATGGCAGTCGGCAAAGCACTTTCCCTGCACCCCTTCCACATCTGGAGAGCAAGCGAGGTACACGGAGGTCTGCGCCCCATGCTCCGGCGTTCTGAAGAAAGCCCAGGAGACCAGATTAAACAGGGGCTTCACCAGCAGAGGGATGTAGACATGCCGACCCAGGTTAGTCCTCACAATGCCAGGGGTGAGAGCATTAACAGTTACACCTGTGTCCTCTAGTCTCCGGGCCAGCTCCAGCGTAAAGAGTAGGTTGCTCAGCTTACTGCGTCCATAGGCAAAAGCCTTGTCGTAGCTCTGCTCGCTGTTTAGATCATCAAAGTTGATGTCTGCATATTTGTAGAGCTTGGAGGAGACCACCACAATGCGGCTGGGTGCAGAGCGTTTGAGGAGGTCTAGCAGGAGGTGAGTGAGGAGAAAGTGGCCCAGGTGGTTCACCCCAAACTGCATTTCAAAGCCATCTTCTGTCTTTGAGTAGGGACACTGGTAGATACCAGCATTGTTGATCAGAACATCTAACCTGGGCTCCTCCTGTTTTAACATATTAAAGATGGGAACAGAATGTTTACACTGAAACTCAAACAATAAGATATATAAGTTCTGGTGCACAAATTCAAGCCATGTCCAAATGTATCTTTTAGAGACATCACATCCCTGTTCTTCAACTCTGGACCTTTTGTCCAATTTCTAGTCCTGGATATTGTTCTCATTGGAAGCTAAGAGAACTGTAATTGATTGGACACATAGTGTCTCACCCATCAAGGATTACAAATTCCAGGACTGGAAACTGGATTCAAGGTCCAGATTTGAAGACCTCTGTCCCACATCTACTATAAATAAGACTTGTCTAAAACACTGCTCATCATTTTGTGCTGCTAGCGCCATATTGGCACACAGTGCTTGGACCTCAGTTATTGCCACTGGAGATGTAACCTGAAGATAAATGCTAAACTCTCTGTAATTCCATGGAAATAAACATGATCTACCACAATAAATGAACAAAATTAGGTATTAGTTGGTGGCCTTGGTTGCTAACAGTTATCATTTACGTAAACAAACCTGTACTCATCCACTATGGGATAAGGGTGTGCAATATGACAATATGTTAGGGCAGGGGTAGACAACCCTTGTACTGCAGTATCAGATTCTTACACAATTTTGTGCTCCTTCAGCTCAAGAACACCGATTGCAACTCCCCTGTTAATCACCAGGTTTAGCAGGTCTGTTAATGAAGGAAAATCAGCAAATTGTGCAGGAAGCTGGGACTCCAGACCTGGGATTGCCTACCCTTGTTCTATTGCATTGTGATTCATTTTGTTATTGTAATATACAATATATCTCTTTCTAGATATATTCTGGATTTCATCGGTGCTTAAAGCAGGATATCTGAACCTTTTCCACCTCACGGCCCACCTGTTTATTACTAGAAAGCACACAAGAATACAAAATTCACCTTTCTATGCAAACTTTTTGTGTTGTTTCATTCTGAGACAGAATTAAGGTCAGTAGCTTAACAACAGCATGTCTTAATGAAAACATCCAAAATGACCTTACAAACACAGGAAGTAAAGATGCATTGCTGTCATTAGATGTTATGTCTACTTACATAACAAAATATGGACTTCTTTACCTCTGCCTAAAAACTATCTCTACGTGCAGTCTATATGTACTTTTTTGCTTTTCCTCAGGAACAGTCGCATCATTCTTACTTAAAAATGTCCACATCTCTGGTTGGCTCCCTGCCTGCATCAGCTCCCTGCAGCTGTGTTGTCTTAAAGTGATCATGTTTCATTTGTCTTGCATTATTCTGCGATGTGTTGTTATTTGTGCTTTATATGAGCAGAGCTGATCTTTCCATTTTTTTTTTTTTTTACATATACTAAATCAAAAGTGCCATTTCTGGCCCACTATAGACTACTGTCCCCCCCGAGACGGGTCTGCAGACCACTAGAAATCAGTCTAGACCAATGCTTCACAGCCCACTGGTTGAGAAACGCAGACTTAAAGAACTCTGACCAACTGCACATTTCATTACAGTGTAATCAGTCCTGTTCAATATACATTACTGCAAGTATTTGATTTGAAGTAGTATTTGATTAGCAGTTTTTAAGAAGTTTTGTCCGTGTCAACATCTCAATATTGTGCTTGTGATTTTAAAGAGCCATATCACCCACTCCTCCCATGAGAGGTGAAATCTGAATATGAAAAACATGAAGTGACCTTAGCACCGATTGGCCTATTAACAGTAAACGCAGCATTGAATGTTTGGGTGAACAATGGCATTATTATGAGTAGGCCAAGAACAACAGCCAGTGTTGCCATTAGAATAGAATAGAACTCTATTGATCCCTTGGGAGGGTTCCTTCAGGGAAATTATGGCCCACAATAGACTACTGTTTATAGTGTAGACTAGAAGGCAGACTAGACTAGACTAGTGTAGACTAGAAGGCAGGAGTGCAAATCAGACCATCTTTGTTCTTTATAAAGCTCAGTTGAAGACCAGCATTTGATGGAAGCTGGTTTTAGATGCTTAGATGTCTTTCAAACAAAGTGGCTGAAAATCTGGTCATCCTGATGAAAACTTTCCCTGCACGGGTGATTCTACTGGTAAATCAACTTAGCCACTGACCAGCTGACCTACCAACAGGACCAACATGACCAAGCTGGTCTTAGTGATGGTCCAGGATGGTCATGCTGGTAGATCATAAGCCATTAAACAAACCCTATACAGGTGAAGAGCTTGACAGGCTGGACCTTCAGCAGGAATCTCTAATCATGTGAGATATTTGTTAAAATCAGGTGGACTTAACTAGGTCCATCCCAGTAAGGGCGTGGTGGTTGAATCTGGATAAGGTGTGTTGGGTTCTGGGACGCTCATAACGTGAGCAAGCTGAAGTTAGGGGGAGTTGAGCTGTTACTGGATCTTCCCATTCCACCTTAAATGACATAGCGGTCTGTGCAAGCTTCTGCACCATTTAAGGTGGAACGGAACATTCGCTTCGGGACCAGACGTCAGCTTCGAAACAAACGTCACCTTAATGATGTCGTCGCAGAAACTGCGCACCGACTTCAGCGACGCTAAGTCCAGGAGCTTGACCAGTAGCTCGCCCTGCTCGGGCCCGGCCTCTTGCCGGATCTCCTGCGCTGCCTGCTCCGCTCTCTCCTGGCTCCTGCAGGCCATGATCACCCGGGCCTGGCGGCGCAGGAGCTCCACCGCCGTGGCTTTGCCTATGCCACTGTTCGCCCCGGTAACGATGATGGTCTTTCCGCGCATCATCTGGAGAAACACGTGAAGCTCCTCTGACAGCGAAGGACGATACTCTCTGGTTCCTCCTCGACCCCACTCTCTCGAAAATGCCCGCCTCCCGCCGCCTCTGATTGGCTAGGAGTCCGTACACACACGCGGTCTACCAATCGAATCTCGAGAGAGAGCTCACTTCAAGCCAATCAAGGCACAGGAGGGGCCTGGGTCGGACTATAGGCGAGGGACGTAAACAAAGCGGCAAAGGACTACATTACCCATAATTCCAGGGTTGTGTAGTTCTGTCGTCAGTGTTAAATGCTTTGGTACTGAGTATCAGGTTCTACACTGAAGTATCAATGTCGGAAAATAATGTTGAGTAATAAAAATTAAATATCCCTCATTTTTATTCAAAAAATCAGTTAATTTAAACCCACTCATTTTAGCCATTACCTTTCCTCACTTTTCTAGATTTATTTATTTTTTTAAATATGGTTAAATTTCATGTATAACTTTAGGGCTGGTGTTAATTTTTTAATACTAAAAAATATACAGTTTACTTTTGAGCATTCCTGCTCCTACTAAAAATGTGACTGTTTCAAAACAAACCTAAACATTGATGCAAAGCAGTCTTTAATAGCACAATATGGCTCATCTGAGTATTTGAGGTGGCTCGGGCATCTATTGAGGATGCCTCCTGGACACCTCCCTCTTACCAGAAACCATTCTCCTCCTCCTACATCTTGTTTCTCTCCTCTTTTCACAAATGACACCCTTCATCTTCTCACATCTAACAATCCAACTTCCTGTCAACTAGACTGTATCCCTACCTCACTTTTCAGACAATTGCTCCAGACCTTCTTCCTCTCATTACTGTGAAAACAAATAAGTCATTGTCATCAGATCAGGTTCCATCTACCTTCAAGGCTGCCAGAGTGGTACCAGTCTGGCTTCAAACCAGCACACTCAACAGAAACTGTTGTTGCTGTCACTGAAAAACTCCATGCTGCAAGATCAGCTAAATTATCATCTGTTCTAATTCCCCTTAACCTCACTGCAGCCTTTGGCATTGTAGACCACAAGAACCTCCTAATAGTCCTCACTAGTCTTTAGAATCATCGGCTCTGCATGGCAACGTCTCATCATGGATGGCAGCCCAATCCTCTTTTATAGCATCAGGATAATTTGACCTTTTCTGTCTAGAGAGGGATGTGGTGATGATCACACTCCTCCTGTATCTGTCTAAAACAAGGTGACGGTTATCCAGTCTAGATACAGTATATGGATGTGATGATCACATTCTAATGTCAGTGTAAAACAAGGTGATGGTTATCGAGTCTAGAAACTGTATTGGATGTGGTCAGATTTCTTCTAAATGAGTTTATAACAAAGCAATGGTTATGCAGTCTCTACACAGTATATGGAAGCGATGGTGATCACAATCCTCCTGTATCTGTCTAAAACATTATAACCTAATTTTTATTTTTAAACCTATTTTTTGTTGATGCTTAAGCCAACAAAGAAGGGAGATCTGTAGTTTCAGGTGCAACTGTCAAAATGGTCACAATTTAGCTCTCAGAGTTGAGGTACGAAGGTTTTGCATAGGCCCTACGGAAGTCTGGACCAACTCTATTCAGGTACATCATCAGTAGGATGTTTTCAGACAGTAGGATGTTTTCTAACAGTTTCACTACCAGGCCTTTTCTCCATCTTGGAGCTAAGATCCCAGAAGCTTTGCTGCTCTGATTCCTATATGACCTTATCCTGAGTAACTGTTTGAGAAAATGGATTGTGTTTTTGTACAGTTCCCACAATGCTATGTGACTGCGTATAATAACTTTTGCACTGTTGTTTTTAAGTTTGATCTTTGATATACAATAACAGGTACTTTGATTATCCATGGGTTTATTTTTGCTTACTCAGGACTAATTTTGGCAATCTGCATAATAACCTGTGTTTATTTTTGCTTTGGTTATATCATTTTCTTAATTATTTTCTTAATTAAAAAATCTTCAGAAATCTGCTCTTTAATACAGCTGGCTAATGTTCTAATACCAAAATGTGAGTGTACACCAGCGCCATAACCCCGAAATAAAAACAGTCAAAAATAAACAAGCAATTAAATGAGCTGCTGATGGATTAATGGAGCAGCAAGTTTCCGTTACATGAGCTAACATGAGCCAAACAGCATGGTTATCCAGTCTAGTACTGAAACATGCTCAGAAAAAATGCCCACCTGGATGTAATGAAGCTGCTGCTGCTGCCAGTGTAGCGTCAACTGACCCTTTAATCAGCAACAGAAACGTTGCGAAATGTGGAAAATCACGGTGATATAATGAGCTCAAAACCTTGGTGTTCAGCTTATTTGTGTTGTCCCCATGGCATATGCAGCTGCTCTTCATTCATTCATTCATTCATTCATTCATTCATTCATTCATTCATTCAGCTCTGCCTCTCCAGGCATTTCTGGTCCTGTCACCCCCAAACACTGGAGTGATGGAGTGGGTCTTCCTGTCAGCACATAAAACATTGTGTGTTTGTTGGGGTGGGGGGTGTTTGTGGAAACACATCCATAGTCTTAGTGACATAAGAAATCCAGAGAGATGTGCATAGAACATCTGTATAGCATCTTCAAGTAGCATTTCACCCAATTTTGTGTGTGTGTGTGTGTCTGTGTGTCTGTGTGTGTGTGTGTCTGTGTGTGTGTGAGAGAGCTGCAGTGAAGAGTGTGAGATGGGCTTGGTTTGGGGAGTGTAAAGAGAATGCTGATAGAAGTGGGCTGATCATTTTTTGACTGTAGTAAGATTGATGTAGATGCAGGTACAGTGATATGTTTGTGAACCCTTTAAAATGTTTACATCGTTCTGCATAACTTTGATCTAAAAGTTCATCAGATTTTCACAGATGTACAGTAACAGTAGTTAAGATCAAAAAAAAAAAAAAAAGAAAAAGACATAAAGATCACATTATTGGGGAAAATGATCCAATATTGTGTATCTGTCTCTGGCACAAGTATGTGAACCTTTAGGGTTAGCAGATCATTTGAAGGTGAAATTAGAACCAGATGTTTTAAATTAATGAGAGAAAATCTATCAAAATCTGGTCCTCACAACACAAGGAGCTTTCTGAAGAACTAAGAAGAAGAGCTGCTGATGCTCGTCAGGCTGATGAGGTTACAAAACCATCTATGAAGAGTTTGGACTTGCACAATCCACAGTCATACAGATTGTGTAGAAATGGAGGAAATTCGAATCTACAATTACCCTCCCCAGGAAGGATCAACAAGATCGAAAGATCGAAAGATCTTGTGAGGATCTGAATGTAATCTGCAAGGTCACAAAGGAACCCATGGAGTCTTCTAAGCAACTAAAGGCCTTTCTCATATTGGCTAATGTTAGAAATGTGGAAGGACATGAAGCAAGCAGTTCATTGTAGCAAACCCAGCATCACTGAAATCACAGCTATGTAATATTGCAGGATTAGGAAAGGTTCTGCAGTGCCAGTTTCCTGCACAGGTATGTACTCCTCCTGCTCAAGCACACCTGATCCAACTCACCTGTTAATTGGCAGGTTTAGTAGGTCTTTGGAACAACTGACTTAAACCTCTCTAGAGACTTAAAGCTCCTCTGTTCCATGATGCTTCTAATACCTTCTCAGCCTGTATATGCAGTGAGGAAGGGAACAGTGGCCCAGGATTGGAAGGTTGTTGGTTCAATCCCATGGGTCGAGAGGAAGTGGAGGTGTGTGCAGTGAAGGAACAGCACTTTCTACTCTGTCAACAGAGTAGTCTGTCAAGGTACTTGAGCAAAACACTTAACCTTAGCTGTTGCCCAAGTTCTAATGTCACTGTCCACTGCTCTGGCTGTGTGTGTGTTCACTGGGTTAAATGCCAAAGCGAAATGCTTTTCTACTGCTGTGCAATGATCTTAATCTCAGTCAGCCAGTAATTGTTTTATCCGCTTCTTCCTGAGTAGGGTCACGTTTAACCCAGAGGCCACCTGGAGTCATTGGGCGCAAGGCAGGAATAGCCCCTGGGGAGGGCACCAGTCCATCGCAGGGTACCACACACATCTTAATTTTAAAAACACAATTAAACTACACTCTCTCTTTAGTGTTAGCAGTGGTTCTATACAGAACCACGATGGCTCAAACACTTAAAGTTCTTCTCATTAGAAGGGGCGTACACAAACTTTTGGACACGTAATTATACATTTAAATTTAATAAATAACATTTTCTACAAAACTTCCTTTAAAGGTCAAAATACCTCACAGTTCTCACCTCGTCTTTCCAGCTCGGAGCAATTACACATGACACACACTTACACACTCTTACACACACACACCTGGGGACCTCTTACATGAGAACAAGGGGGCAGATTTCTGTCATCAGAGTCAGTTCTCGCAGTAACGCCCTAGTCGTGCCTTAGCCAACAGCAGCGTTTATTTAACTTGTGACTGAGCCCGGGGTTGAAAAATGGCAGCTTATATTGGACTCGCCGGGCTGACCATTCCTTCTGCCGACCCGAGGCAGTGGCCGAAAGTGCTGTTTGTTTTTTCAAACGCAAGCTAGTTAAGAGTGAGCAGGACTGTGTGTGTGTGTGTGTGTGTGTGTGTGTGTGTGTGTGTGTGTGTGTGAGCTCAGGTGTTGTGGAGCCTGAAGCTGTAGAGCTGTAGATAGCAAAAGCGTTTTGATACATGGTCGGGTCATTTGATACTGACTAGTACAGAACAATTAGAACTCCTATTTCTTCCCTTGATGTTACTGATCCTGATATTACTCACAGATTGACGGTACAGTGTTGACCTGGATGAATGGAGGCACTGATTGCTGTAATCAGTGTGAATGTATGAATGTATGTGTGAGATCAGCCTGTGTACAGTTACAGTGGTAGCTGATTAGATTTTGCTCTTGGGTCCTTAAATCTAGGCTGAATTTAATATTTTGCATAATTTGTATTTCATGTACAGTACCCTTTTTAAAGGTTCTAAAGCCTCATATCTGGGCAGTGAGTGTTTTTTTTTTCCTCAGTAAAATATTAATGTTAGAATAAATACTACAACATTCCTACAGAAAGTTGTGATTTTTCA
Source organism: Acestrorhynchus altus (assembly GCA_034509495.1). Lineage (NCBI taxonomy): Eukaryota > Metazoa > Chordata > Actinopteri > Characiformes > Acestrorhynchidae > Acestrorhynchus > Acestrorhynchus altus. Next base: position 6,526,640 of record CM067506.1, on the reverse strand, counting down.
TGGTAGGAGAACCGGCCATGCTAAATTGCTGTGTGTGTGTGTGGTACCCTGAGATGGATTGGTGCCCTGTTCAGGGGGTACACCCTACCTTGCATGATTCCAGGTAGGCTCTGGATCCACAGTCACTCTATTCAAGGGATAAGATAACAACAAACCAATTATAAATAGAAAAATGACAAATCAATTATTGTACCAGTAAAGAACCATGTGCACTGTATACAAAGTACAAGCTCCTTGAGAACTTTTGCATGATGTTTAATTTGAATCTGTGGAGGAACCTCTCAAGGTGTTTCAAGGGACCTTCATTAAAAGGACATGGATTTCTTGGTTGTTTGAAGCACCTTAAGAGGGTCCCCTTAAATTGAAAAGTTAAAAAATAAATTCCTAAAAGATCTTGTACTTTTACAGTGTATATGGATCTTTTTTGTTTGATGTAACACTCAAACCAGTTCCACAAAGACGTTTTCAGCACTGTGTGGAATTTTACACATAAAACTGTATAAAAATGTTCTTCAGTAAAGATTATTTTGTATTGGATAACCATTTGTTAAACAGTCCTTCAAATGCAAGAAAAACATTTTATACATGAACCTTAAAACCTCACATAGTTGCTTTGTATAAATCTCCGAGTTTGCCACATCTTGGGATTTTTACCCATTCCTCTAGGCAGAACTGCTCCAGCTCCTTCAATTTAGATGGTTTCAGCTGGTCTGACCACAGATTCTCAATTGGTTAAGGTCTGGGCTTTGACTAGACCTTAACCAAGAGGTGTGTTCAAAAAGTATGTTAATGTATGTTTTACTAAACTCCTTTTACATGTAAAATCTCATTCCCATGACAATAATACACATAAACGATTATGCCCATTGAATATCATTATCTGCCCAATAGCATAATGTCCCTTCTAATCCCTATAAAAATTTATGACCAACCCCTTCCAGCAGTAGTGCTGGTCAGAGGTCAACCTAGAGGGCATCTAAATGCTGACCTTGTACGGGTTGGCGTGGACCATAGCAGTGGTGACAGCTCATTTTCCGGACTGGCTATGAGCTCAGGGGAGAGCTGCCAGAACTGCTATGTTGGTTATTTATGTATAATACAGGACAGGGCCTCGTTCCAGCCTTCATCGTGTCCAGAATAACGTTACGGCTCGCTCCCCCAGTGCACCTGGACCTGATCTCATCTGAAGCTGACCTTTTTTTGATGCTTGCAACCAAACGAAAAAGTTGACCAACTTGTTTCATTATTGCTTAACATAAATTACAACCAATGGAAGCAGAATGGTGTAAAAGCAGTCTGAAACATCAGCGTTCCCACGATTTGCCTTGCCTTTTCCCACAGGCAGGCTGAGGAAACAAAACAACAGTAAAACAATTTAAAGGAGGTTCGTCACGTGGCTAATATAAAACAGCTTTTAGCTTGGCTAATTGATGGTCTGGTTGACAGAAGTGGTCATAGTGTGTCAGTGGCCCAGGCCCGAGAATGGCTGTGATTAATGGCTGGTCGATTGCTGAGGGATGAGGATGGGGAATGCACTAGCCATGTGGCTCCTCTCTCACTCTAACTTGCTCTGGTTCGGCCTGTTCTGCAGGAACTGTTCCAGAGAGGCCTGTCTTGCTGTGGAATGGACTGAGATCTGAGTGCCTCTCTGTAGGGACACACTGCCCCCAAACGTCACATCCAATAAGGATGATCTTCCAGTGTGGGCTTTGCCTGCTCTGGAGCACGTCAGGCTGATGGAGGATGTTAGTTCTGGTGCAGTTGGGCTGCTTGTTGCAGAGGTTGGATTTTCATATCGCAATTATGTACTCCTCCCAAACATTCATATGGAGTACCACAGTGACCACATTGGATTTCATTGGAACTACCTGGGATACCATGGCAACCACACCATAGAAACCATGTAGCAAAATAAGTTTTACCCTAGTGATCCATGAAACAAAATCTACCTGAGACAAAACAGTAGCCATCTCAGATACCATAGCAACAACCACTGAGCTTCTGCCTGGTCCTGTTTTATCCAGATTCCATTTACATTTTTCATTAAAATGCATATCCAGTGTGACCAGATGATCACCATGGCTACATGGATCAGCGAGATCAGGCGATGGTTCCAGAATAATACATTTCTAAATGAAAAAACTGCATGTTCCCATAATGACTCATCAGTATGTAACTGGTGTTAACAAATCAATTGGTGTTCACGGAGGGATAAAACCATATGATTATGCATAGGTGTCATAAATGTACAGTAAGTGTCATGGTTAAATTTTCTGGCAATTTCTTCATTTATTTACACCCCGAAAGTCATTCGTTTTTATTTGACCACATCAGGCCTGGTTGGGCCGAGTTCGGCCTTTGTTTCATTTCATTCTCGTGCAATCCTCACATAGGACCTAGGCAGGGATAACAGTTTGGATTCCATTCAATCAGAGTGCAAAAATCGCTTGGCGGTCAGTACAGTTTTTTTGTTTGTGTGTGTGAGGTGTGTCCATCCTCTCAACATGAAACCTGATAAAGGAACATGGCTGACCTCACAGAACCCCACTCCTTTTACTGAGAGCAGGGAGGTCTGTGAGATCTGGAAAGCCATGGAGGACAGGCCAAGAGGAACAAATGTGTGTTATAGAATGTTCTTTCAGCTTTTGGACGGATTGAGTTACAATTGTAGTGTGTGTGTGTGTGTGTGTGTGTGTGTGTGTGTGTGTGTGTGTGTATGATGGTTGGAGGGGGGACCAGGGGATGTGTGCTTTCTCATGTGTGCATGGGAAGAGATCTTGCACATCCAGATTCCAAACTGCAGTGAGTAAATTAGCACAACTGGCCAACCAGACATATGCCAATGTTGGTCTATAGAGCATCTACAGTGCATGCTTATGGCCCATCCTGAGATAATACCGAGTCATGTCTGTCCTGTAAGCTGCTGTTGCTATGGCTAAAATCAATCATTTACTTCAACAACATTGAAGGGTTTCTTTTTGCTGATGCAATGTTTAGTTAATAAAGCTCTGTATAATGTTCATATGATCTACACAATGATTCTGACAGACTGTAATACACTACGTGAAGCATAGGCAATGCTCTATAATGTTCATTAGATTCTCATTGTGACAGTGTTAAGTCTCATGAAAAATGTACACCATAACACTTTTGCCAACAGGAGATGTGAGACTCACGTTTTGTAACCCTGAACTTGAGGCTGGTTTATGCACAACGTTGAACATGGATACATATACGGATGGATCCTTCTTTCCTTTCTCTGCATGCATTTCATATGTGTTTATGAAAAATTCTCTGAAAACAGATATGGATGCAATGCAGTATTATGTAGGTCCTATAAACATTTCAGAGCACTACCTACATATACCCCATGAACACCTTTGACTTTAACATATTATATTATATATATTATGGACATTGAGAGATGGAGGTGATATAACTAAACACATTAAACTGAATAAATGTCTTTTTAAAATAATTTGTTAAATGTAAATATTTGTAAAGCATTTTCTTGGAGGAGGACAGTTAGGACACCCTCAAATGTGTTGCTAAAAAGCCTAGAATTAAAGTCAGGCGCACCACCTCAGTTGCAAATCATTAGGCTATCATTGGAGAGGACTCTCAAGGAAGCGGCCTTACTTAAACTTCAGGAATGGGTCTTGATTGATAGATAAATAACTTTATTAATCCCAGAGAGAAAGTCACATTATTACAACAGCACAATAAGCCACAAAGAGCAGAAACAGCACAGTAATTAAGCCTTATTAAGGAACATAATGAGATATATTAAAATACAATAAACTAAAACTACTGAACGACAGAGCAACTAATGTGCCATTGCTAATATTAAAGTATGTAGTTGCATAAATATTATACAAGAATAATACAGTTAACAATAAATAGTACAGAACAAATGACTGCTCAGTGACCTTGTCCTGTTGTGTATATGTAAAGTATCTCTGCAAAATATGAATTTAATGTTCAGCCATTCAGCGTGTCTTTCTTTTAGCGGCTCAGTGTGGGATAATGTCCTGACAGTCAAGAAGAGGTGTACCGTGTGATAGCTGTTGGTACAAACAACCTCCTGTACCGCTCCTTACTACAGCAGAGATGAATGAGTGTGCTGCTGAAAGTGCTCCACTTTCTCACCAGTAAGTCATGGAGGATGTGAGCTGTGTTGTCCAGAATAGCGGTCAATTTGTTGAGTTGTCTTTTCCACCAGCAACACCTCAAAACTCTCCAGTGAGCATCCAAGAACAGAGCCAGACTTCTTGATCAGTTTGTTGAGCGTTTTGGAGTCTCCGCGTTTGAGGCAGCCTCCCCAGCAGACTGCTGTGAAGAAGACAGCACCCATGATCACAGACAGGTAGAAGACGGCCATCCATTTGCTGCACACATTGAAGCAGCTTTGAGCATCTGTGCTTCCTCAAAAAGCAGTCTGCTGCACCACCAGCTCCTTGGTCTTGGTCACATTAAGGAGCAGGTGGATTTGTGCACCTTCAGCTCCTTCCTTAGTAGGACCTTGTCTTTGAGTCTGAAGGCCTGTTTCATCTTGTTTAACAGCTCCATGGTGATCCATGATTTCTTGATGGGAAAACACACCAGCTTCACTGGAACGGTAGTCTCTACGAAGAAGTCGATGTAGTCAGTGATGCAGTCGGTCATCTTGTTAATGTCCCCACCACCTGCAGAGCCACCTTTGCCTCTGGTGACCATCACGTGCCATCTCTGTCTGCTGCTGGCAATATGTAAACAGCAAAAATCATGGAGATTGTGAACTGGATGTAAACCCACAGCTAAGATTTCAGTGTCTAGACAACAGTGACGCACCAAAGCAATCTCTGCCTTTCCATTTAAAACAACTGCCAATATGACCAGGTATGTCCATCCTAGCAAGTTTAACCCAAGATTTGCTAGATGAAATTTAAGCATTTGAGATGAACAGCATTTGAGAACAAAAACCTCTTACCTGTAACTGTGAAGCATGGAGTTGGAAGAGCCATGGTTTGGTGCTGCTTTGCTGCAGCAGGTCCTGGATAGCTCTCCATCATAGAAACTACTATTAAATCTTTATCATTACATATTGGGATGTCAGAGAATAGATGATTATACTTCTAATTTACAGTATTTCAGCCAAAGGAGGAAATATCAGCAATTAGGAATTTCATTACAAGAAAATTGCATTTCTAATTATTCAATTTTACAGATATTTTCTAAGACAGTTCTTCAGTTGTTATATCATAAGGTGGTGCTCTATAATGATCCACGTGGAAATGCCCCATTCCATTTGCATCTGTAAGCTTTCAGAGAATGTGCACAAATGCAGATGAAATGCATGCAGACCAAGGACCGAATGATTCATCCGTATCTGTATCCACGTTTAATGTTGTGCATAAATCAGCCTTAAGTTCAGTGTTTATTAGCAACGTTAACCTAACATCTCCTGTTGTGGTGCTTCGCAAACTTTTCCTTTTAAAGAAAACAGTATTCCCACACTTTAACAGGGACTTTTCACTTTTCCATGGTGCTATGCTACAGTTCCTGATCCAAAACAAGACAAACATATCATCATCTGAGGCATGCTCACTAGGATACTGGGGGAATCTGTGTGTTTGCGTTTTGTCATCCCTCTGTGTACTCATTCTTTAACCGTGTTTGTCAGGATTGTGAGATGTGCTTTAACTGAGTAATTGGGATACATTGGGAATATTGAAAACAGCTACCTGGACAGCTGAATAGCACATACTTAATTACATACTGAAAACAATACATCTGCATGTTTGCATGTGGTCTTTGGCTCTGTCGGTGAGAAGGAAAGAATGAACCTCGAAAAACAAATCCAAATCTCACCGATGTCTCTAGACTGACTCAGCGGTTCCGAGCTGGAAACAGGGACCTGTGTTTTAATCCTGTCCGAAGTGTCTTGTATTGTGTTTCACAGCTGTAGAGTGTTAAGAAGGCCTTTGCATGTGTCCTCGTGGTGTTATAACCCTCCCTGCTGAGGCCACGTCCAAATGCCAGGGGTCAAGACCGGCTGATAATGTAAACTCACTAAATCTCAAAGTTGATGTTGGAGCGTCTCAAATCACATTTACTCTTATTCAAACAAAAGAATAGAAGCAATTTAGACCTTAAACATTCACAGACTGACTTCACTGCTGTACTGCCTGGTGTTGACCAATCAGAGACTAGATTAAGTCATTTTCTTGTGTGATATAACACTTTATATAAAGGATACCTGCAATGGAACATCACATGATGTGCTGAATAATGTATTTATGTTGCGGTATAAATAGTGTGTGGGTGCATCCCAGTTGTGTACTTATTACTAATACTAACAAGTGTTTGAGTATTTAGATAATACTGTCAAAGCTGAATCCACAAAGATCCACAGTGTCTTAGGAACATATTCACCTCCTTGGCATTTTGTGTTTTGCTACCTCACAATCTGGATCACAAATGGATTATTGGAAGGTTTGCATCATTTCATTTACAGAACATGCCTACAACTGTGAATACTACTTTGAATAACTATGTAGATCCACCTTTTGAGGCAATTATAGCTGCAAGTTGCTTTGGATAAGTCTGAACAAGTACGTGACAAGTTTGTCACATCTTGCCACTAGGATTTTTGCCCATTCCTCAAGGCAAAACCACTCTCCAGCTGGAATATCTCTCTATTCGGACCAGTTTCCCAGTCCCTGCGGCTGAAAAACATCCCCACAGCATGTTGCTGCCACCATGTTTCACTGTGGGGATGGTGTTCCTGGGGTAATGAGATGTTGGTTTTGCTCCAGACACAGTGTTTTGCCTTCGTGGCCGAAAAGTAAAATTTTGTTCTTATCTGACGAACATCTTCCTTCATACATTTGTGGAATCTCCCACCAACTCAAAACAAGCCTTCATATTTTTGTAAGGAAAGGCTTTTTTTCTGGTCACTTTTTCATAAAGCCCAGCTCTATGGAGTTTATGGCTTATTGTGGTCATATTGACAGATACTACAGTCTCTGCTTTGGAACTTTGCAGCTCCTTCATGGTCACCTTTCACCTCTGTGCTGCCTCTCTGATTAGTGTCCTTCTTGCTCAATCTAAGAGTTTAGTGGGCGGCCCATGTTCTTTCCATTTGATGATAATGGATTTGATGGTGCTCTGGGGGATCATCAGAGATTTGGATTTTTATAACCCAATCCTGACTTGTACTTCTCAACAACTTTGTCCCTGACTTGTTTGGAGGTCTCCTTGGTCTTCATGGTGGTGTTTGGTTAGTGGTGCCTCTTGTTTATTGGTGTTGCACCCTCTGGGGCCTTTCAGAAAAGGTGTGTATATACTGACACTGTCATGTGCACACAGGTGGATTTCAATTCACTAAGGATGTGATGTCTGAAGGTAACTGGTTGCACCAGAATTATTGAGGGGTTTCATAGCAAAGGGGGTGAATACATATGTACATACCAATTTTCAGTGTTATTTCTCTCATTTCACTTCACCAACTTAGTTTTTAATGGAGATGCATCACATACAGTTTGGGCAAAAAAAATAAATAAATACAGGTTGTAATGTAACAAAATAAGAGTTTTTGCACATTTGTGCCAGCAATGGGTGCAACATTTAGACATTTGCTATCCATGTTATGGTAGTTTATGCTGGTGAGATTATTCCAGCTAAAGTGTGATTCTCAAATAATGGAAATTGTAATGTAAATCTCTAGTTAAGAGCTGCATGTTAGTACTGAAGGTCTAGTGTGTGCTTAACCTTGTTGGACGTCTTGAACTGGGGAAGTCATAGCAACCACTTAGCGACACCATAGTGACCACATAGTGACACCATGGCAACATCAGGAGGTAAGATGTCCATAAAACATTACTAACAGGACTTTATGTATTCCTTTATGTTCCTATCTAGGAGCCTTCAGGGGATTAGCTTCTCATAAATATGTTTGATTTGGAAATTTGCTAAATCAGTCTCGAAGGAAACAAACTCAACTCTGAATTGAAACGTTTGACTGAATTGTTGCCCGAGGGGAACAACATGCAACAAAATATAGCTTTTAATTTTTCATCTGCATGTGTGCAGAAGAATCTTAAAAATAGGCTAAGAGAGGGAAATCATGGGGATGTGGGAGAGCAATACTTTTGCATGTCGTCATCTCTGCTTTTACTGTCGTTTTGGTTCTCCTGACGCAACAGTACACCTGTAAGTGTGTTTCTCTCCGCCTTTCCAACATCAACTGCTCTCTGTTTTCGCAGCTTGTGCCACTCTGATAGATGACGCTCCCAAACAGCACCAGCTTTCCTTTTGCATTACAGTGCTCCTCGCCTCCTTTCTTAGCCGAAATGATTGTGTTTATTTACTTTCTCCAGTTGCAGTCGGAGCGCTGGACGCTGGGGTGAGGTAATGTTCTGGCTCACGTTTCTAAACTCTGGTCCTGCACTGAATGTAAAGACACCTTTCTTACACTTCCAGACCTTAGACTCTTAAAGGCAGGTTTCAGGCCTGCTTTCATAGAAGCCTAAATAGCTCATGCATATGCACCGAATGTCCTGTTTGTAAAGCAGCACGAGAGCATTTTATGAAGAGTTTAGAGCAGTGGTCGTGAACCCTCCTAGAGATCTGCACGGTTCAACTCCAAATCAGATCTGATGTTCAGATGGATCAGGTGGATTAGGGTTGGATCCAGACTCTGCTGGAAGATAGCAGTCTAGGAGCAGGGTTGGAGCCCTGGGGTAGGGGGCATTAGGATTGGAATCAAGGCTGCGTTCAGACTGCACACAAATCAGATTAGTTTCTTGAATCAGATCTGTTAGGATGACTCTATGCAGTGTTCAAGCTGTCAGGCCTGCATAGGTTACTGTGGGATCAATGTAGGTGTAAATGACGAGCCTTCTTGCATCCTGGTTCCAGATCTGATTGATTGTTGTGCTGCAAGTGACGCAAAAGACACTGAAATTTGATTTGACTGAGCTGAGACACATTTGTATGCAATCACATTTCAAACCACCTACAAATGTGCTTTCGGACCTGCTTGCAAAATAAAATTGGATTTCTTGTGAATAATGAATAAGCAGGTGTCTCAATACTTTTGTCCATATCGTGTATGTTAGTCAGTGCTTATGTGTTGATGTTAGTAGTCTTAAAATTAATTGCTACTGCAGAACAGGTGGTGCTCTCATGTTCTTCACTGTTCTTTAGCTCAGTCCGGAGAACTTGTAGTTTGTTCATTTGACCACAGGGGGGCGACACATCCTACCCTGACTGATAGTGTCCTCAAAGAGACCGACGACCCTTGAAGTGACCCTCGGACTGAGAACATGTCCAGAGAACACCGGCTGCTTCAGGGTTGGAAGCTGAAGCTGATTGAAGTTTGAGTTTAGTGTTTGTAGAGAATTGAAGTGTGTGGTGTCCAGTTTGCTGTAAATGTGGTGCAGGTCAGTTATGATTCCTGATGTCGGTTATAGACAGAGGGCAGGTTATGCTCAGGCTGCTGCTTCTTATGAACTCATTATTCAGATGTTTGTAAATGCTTAATAAAGTCGTAAGTAAAGTCAGTCAACTGTTTAGTTTATACGGGAAATAATCTATTGTTCTCTCTTTCTTTCTTTCTTTTTCTCTCTCTTTCTTTTTCTCTCTCTTTCTTTTTCTCTTTCTTTCTTTTTCTCTTTCTTTCTTTTTCTCTTTCTTTCTTTCTTTCTTTCTTTCTTTCTTTCTTTCTTTCTTTCTTTCTTTCTTTCTTTCTTTCTTTCTTTCTTTCTTTCTTTCTTTCTCTCTTTCTCTCTTTCTCTCTTTCTTTCTTTCTTTCTTTCTTTCTTTCTTTCTTTCTTTCTTTCTTTCTTTCTTTCTTTCTGCCATCTGTTTTACACTCTCTCTTCATCTCTCATTCTCTCTCTTATTGTGTCATTTCTGCTCAAACCACCTGCTTTTACTACAGAGATCACCTCCCTCAATTCTCTCTCTCTCTGCTCTAATAATAAACACAGCTTTTTATCTTGGGGCTGTTTGTAGGAGAAGAACCCCCTCCTCCTTCTCTGACACACACACACACACACACACACACACACACACACACACACACACACACACACACACACACACACACACACACACTCTGCAGCTGGTAGCTGGAGAGAGAGAGAGAGCGAGAGAGTGTGTGTAAAGGCTGTAGATGTAGTTAAAGGATAGAATGAGGTGAAGGAATGAAGTGTGATAAAGGTGTTTAAGGTAAAGTGAGAGAGGAGGGAGAGGAGAAAGGACTGTGACACTCCCGATCTACTGGTGAACCAGTCCTCAACCTAAACCCTAGTTTTACACCTTTAGCACCACACTGTAACATAACCATCAGTCCTTTCACACAGTCTGACGTTTGCTAGAACCATTTTCCAGTACTATATAGAACATTTTCTGTTTGGACTGGCCATATTTGTTGATAGATGATGATCATAATGATGCAATCTTTGAGTTCCCTACTAACTCACCCTCTGAGTTACCTACTAATGTGTTCTCTTTGTAGTTGGATTTTGAACATAACACTTGCACATTCTGGTTTCTGGAAAGACTTTGTGTTTCATATGTTTCTTGTGAAGTTTGTAACAGACATTTATATATATATATATATATATACTAATCAGCCATGTCATTAATATCACCTCCTTGTTTTCTGCTCCCACTGTCCATTTTACAGTACAACAACAGACTGTAGTCCATCTGTTTCACTGCAGACTTTGCCTCTTTGCCTTTTTACCCTGTTCTTCAATGGTCAGGACCCCACAGGACCACCACAGAACAGGTATCATATTATTATAGGTATTATACAACATATCAGCAAGGTGATCAACGTGATGTTAGTTTGTGTTGTGCTGATATGAGTGGATCAGACACAGCAATGCTGTTCTGTCCGAGTGTTTAAACCCCTCTGTGTTGCTGCTGTGGTGAGTATAGTCCACCAACTGTGTCCTGTGGGCTGTGTTCTGTAACCACTGATGAAGAACTGTAGGATGACCAACACAAACAGTGCAGCAACCGAGCTAGGTAGGATTGTCTGATAGAGTGGTCAGTGAGTGGACACCGTGTTTAAAAACACCTGTAAGTAACACTGCTGTGTCTGTTTACTCCTATACCAGCCCTATACACACTAACGCACCACCACCATAGTGTCACTGCAGTGCTGAGAATGACCCACCATGCAAATACGACCTGGTCTGTGGAGGCTCTGTGGGATCCTGACCTGGAGTTTGTAATTTTAGCCCAACAAAGTAAGCTGGTATTAATGTTATGGCTGATTGGTGTACACAAGCTTGTTTCTTGCAATTTAACAGTGACTTTGCAATGGTCGAAACTCGAGCTGTACCAAGAGCACTTCGAGCTTCAAGTACAGCATGGCTTGACCCACCGTCCCTCAAAACGCAAGGAAAACATGCATCCAGACTCTCTTCTGTCTTGGCACCAAAATGGTGGAATGAACTTCCCCTGGGAGTCTGAACAGCTGAGTCCCTCACTGTCTTCAAACGCAGACTGAAGGACTCATCTGTTTCAGGAGGATTTAACCCCATAAAGACATTTGTGTTGAACAGGATCTAAGCGTGAAGAATCTCTAGATTCTAGCCTTGTCTACTAGCTAAGGATATTCTGAGTGAACAGCAAAGCACTTTTGTAAGTCGCTCTGGAAAAGGACGTCTGCTCAAAGCCATAAATGTAAATGACTTTGTAAAGAGTGCTGCACAGAATTGCTCTTGCTGTTTTTCATGTCTAACAAATGCACGAAAGCTGATCACTGATCACATTTATGGTCCACCTAGAACCTCCAGGAGAACGAGAATGACGTTTTTCCTTTTAAAAAAAAAATTGGTCCCACCCATCTGATTCCACTTTTTCTCATTATGTTGGAGTTGACGTGTAAGGCCTTCAGTCCAGCTCTTGAAGGACTCTCCAGTAGACTCTTAAAATACAGCTACACCAAATGGTCATGTTACAGGGGAACCAATACTGGTTCCTGTAAGAACCATATTTTCAAATGATGGAAAAGGTTTGAAAGGTTCTTAACATGTATTTTTTGGAACTTGCAGAAAATCATCAGGAGAAGGTTCCTCATTAGTCATAGTGTTGGAAAACACATAAGCAAGTCTTTTTGAAACTGCTAACGTTGTCGTTTACATGACGTTTATAACATGACATTCATGGTTCAGTGATGAATATCTCTAGGAATATAAAAAAAAAAAGGTGAATTCAATTTACAAAGACAATTATCATTATCTACCCCTTTGTCGGGAAATTGGTTCACTTTGAAAGATGTGCCAATAGTGTGCTGACAAGAACGGAACTGCGAAGAATGAGAGCAGGATCGTTGGTTTGTGTTTCAGAAACATGAGTGATATGGCACAACACCTGGCTCGCATTGGAGACAGGAAGCAGTAGAGTGGATGTTTCTCAAATGTGTAGCGCTCAACTAAACATCAGTTTCACAGGACACACATGGAAGCCATGAGGGTCGCTCCTCTGTGTTTGAGGTCCTTACCGCCCAAGAATCTGCGCAGATGAGCTCACGCAGACGCCGGCAGTCTTGCCATATCTTACGTATTTGTTTTGCAAACGTTACGTCGCACATTATTCTGCCAGTCACTTTCACAAACACTGGGTGAAATGTGACCAAACACGGAGAAATTCCTCTTTGAGAGAATACACATGATATCATCCTAAATGTGCAAACATCACAGCACCAGAGCCATCTTTCATAACAAGCCAGGAGGAGCGCCCCGGCTCAAACTGCCCAGTGTACAAATGTGCATCTGCATCAGGTACATAGGCATGCTTGGGAATTTCCTGTTTAATGGGAACGCTGCGCTCGCCCCCGCCACGTGCGCAAACTGTACCTGAAATATTACAAATACAGTTCAGACCCACCCAAACAGAGCTTTATGTCTCAGCTTCACAACATATACACCGAAAGCAGGCCGGGAGCTTTCCGTCTGAGGCTCCAGCTTCTTCAGTGATAGTGTGGTGCAGAAACGGCCTGTGATGACTTTGCGGTGTGTCGTTCATAGGGTTTTATTTCCTTCTCCTTTGTGCTAGTTTGCACAATATGCATTAAAGCCTCAACGGAAAATCCAGAAACCTAAATACTGAGGTTTATGTTTGCATGAAGTGCAACTTCTGTGAAAAACCTGCAGGGTCACGGTTTGATCTGACAGATGGACAGATTATTGAGGTTTAACAGAGGGCTTCCAGAGCTAGGGTTGAACACAACTGGTTTATCATGTCTGGAATGAGCTGTACTGCAGTGGCAGTGTGTGTTAAGTGTCATTTTTATTAAGGGTGGGTGTCATGGCCTTTACACCTGATACAAAATATGATACCAGCCCGAAGCTAGGTATTGGTACCAGCCCAATATAGGTTCCTGGATATGGAGAAAACAACCCTGTAACAAATCTTTCCTGAAATATTACATGCACAAATCATTTTGAATGAAAAAATGAATAGAAAAAGTGAGTTAAAAGGGATTTCATAGGGCCCTACCTATCGAACACTCCAATTCCCAGAGTGAATCTGTCGATCAAGTGAACCTGGACTCTCATTATTCCTTTGTATTGATTTGACTCTGTTGTTCACTTTTCCCATTTTTGGCTTCTCTTCTTGGCTCGGCTGTTTTGGAATCTAAAGTTTTGTTTACATTTCTCTCTGGATTTGACCCTCACTTGTATTATGACTACATTTATTTATTTTTTCTTTAATATTAAAGCCTCTTCTTATTGATTTTACACACTTAGCATCTGACATTAAATCACTTTGTGTGACATTACAGAAGTCGATGGTGTAATTTTATGAGCTGCCATTGCGAATTGCTACTGAAAAGCTACTGGAGATTTTACAAATGGCTAGATCTACCTGAAGACTCTGAGGATTATGCAGGACTGTTTTATTAAGACCAAAGTTGTTCAGTTTGGAGCCTAATATTTCTGAGTAAAAGTATTTGGTGTTTACAGGCCTCGAAAGGTCACAGATCCTGCTGAGTATGGAAGGCAGTTGACGAGCCAACCCCCTGGATGACAAAAGGACCAAACTAGTGGTGGTGGGGTGGAAGCAGGAAGGTGCCACAGCATCTGTAAAGCAGTAAAGGGTTGTGTGAGTAAAGGACTTTTAGAACTTTCCCTAGAGCTTTCATTTCTCTCATGTCACCTCACGTTCTGGTCACGTTTTCGCTCGCTTGGAAACTCAGGTTCCACAAGTGAGCAGGTAATTACAAATCACCTGGTTAGAGGTACCAGGTATGAAAATTGCATAATGGAATAGCAACAAAAGTCTCGTAGGGTCAAGAGTAATATAGATACAATGTAAAAAAAAAGCTTTAACTCTACTATAACTATAACTCTAATATGTTGGATTTTCTGAGGATACTCAAGGAGTACACATAGGCAAGTGACTGAGCTATAAGCCAGACACATGAAAAAAGTGGGGGGAAAACTGGAGTTGTAGTTGTATAGGCAGGGGATCTCCATGGTGACACGTCAGATTAGCAAATGGAAACTCTAGCTGAAGGAGAGAAAGTGAGCGAGCGTGTGCGAGTGAGGGAGCGAATTGACAGCTTTTGTTGATGAAAAGGAGAGTGAGAGCCAAGGAGTAACCAATCCTCCTGTAATCTGCTCCTAAAGCTGGCAGGCTGAGAGGCTTGGGGTTTTCCTGCTGGTTCGGGCTTCTTTTAACCCCGAAACCCCAGGACAGGCCCTGAGCGCCCGCTCACTGCTTTTTATTAGCTCTAATTGATTAAATGTGACCACGCCATTCATTTTTATGACTGCCCTCTGACCAGAGTGCAGCCCTCTCAAAGGAAACGGTATTAGTTAAGCTGTGAATGAATGAGGAGAATAAAGTGTGGCGGTTCCTGTGGTTGAATTATGTAATTGACAGAGCGATACAATGCAGGAACGTTACCTCAGAGTTTTGCGGCAGGATTTTCCTTCAGATGGATCAAACCCGCTCATGCCATTTGACTGACTGCTTGTTTTGGAGATGCTGGAACCTTATTTGTTCAAGAGCAATCAATTCAGTTGAAGGATAAAGTTCACTGAGGGTGGAGGTCTAAGTTAAAATGCAGTCCGAAAGTGTTTTACCAGTAGTCTGCAAACACATTCTAACCCTAACTCGCACTGAGTAATGAATGAATTATCACTCTTTGGCTTGGGTCTAATTGTTTAAGAAAGATTTGGGCGAACCAGGAGCATCACCAGTGATGATTATTTGACGGTACAGTAATGAAGCTGTTTTTACAAAGTGCTCAGTTAAGTTTAGGACTGTTTGAAAATATTCGTTACATATACTGATATACTTTTTTTTTTGCTCTCCTCAATAAAATAAACCCATATACAAGGGTTAGACAATGAAACTGAGCACAATAATTGATTAGTATGGTGTACTAGGGCCTCCTTTTGTGGCCAATACAGCGTCAATTCGTCTTGGGAATGACATGTTTTGGATACAGTCCAGGTTAGAACCCCAACATCCCTTTCAGACAGCTTCCTGTTGCATCCACAGATAATCCTGTTGGATGTGGTTGGTCCTTCTTGGTGGTGCTGACATTACCCTGGATACCGTGGCTCTTGATACATCACAAAGACTTGCTGTCTTGATCACAGATGCGCCAGCAAGACGTGCACCAACAATTTGTCCTCTTTTGAACTCTGGTATGTCCCCCATAATGTTGTGTTCATTGCAATATTTTGAGCAAAACTGTGCTCTTACCTGCTGATTGAACCTTCACACTCTGCTCTTACTGGTTCAATGTGCAATTAATGAAGATTGGTCACCAGACCATGAAACCTCCCACACTAAAATGACAGGTGTTTCAGTTTCATTGTCTAACCCCTGTATACAGTACTGTGCAAATGTTTTAGGCACCCTGTGTGAATGAGAATGAAATTTCTCCTTTTCTGGGCAGTGAGTGCTTATTATCTTACCTATATTCGAATAAACACAATTAGAATCAGAATCAAAATCTCTTTATTTCAAGTATGTACACATAAAAGGATGTTTTTTCTTGGTAAGAGCACACATGTACATGTGTGTATAAAGACAAGTAGTATAATAAAATATGATAAATACAAGTATAGAATAATAAAGAGCTGGTGGTGTGTGTATCAATATACTGTACATACTGTGTATGTGTTGTGCCCTACGATGGACTAGCGCCCTGTCTAGGGTTGTTTCCTGCCCTTGCGCTCAGAGTTGCCCGCTGGGCACCGGCTCCCCCGTGACCCTTTTCAGGAGTAAGTGGTATAGAAAATGGATGGATGGATGGATGGATGGACTGTATGTGTTGTGGAGTTTATTGCAGAGCTATTATAAACAGAATATACAGAAAGTGCAAATGAATAATGTAGTGAGTCAGTGCAGTGAGTGGGATCAGAGGATTCCAGGAAACAGTTCAAGTATAGTTCAGTTAAGGTGCTGTATGACCACTGTGGTGACCCCTGTGATTGAGGACAGCTACAGCTCTGGGGAAGAAGCTGTTGGCATGTCATATTGTGCTGGTCTTTATAGATCTAAGTCTTCTACCAGAGGGACATGTCTTGAAGAGGTGATGTCCAGGATGAAAGGGGTCAGCTGTTATTTTGCCAGCACGCTTCATCACCCTGCTGGTGTAGATGTCCTGAAGCATTGGCAGATTGCACCCAATGATCCTCTCTGCTGCCCTGATTATGCACCAGAGTTTTGGCTTGTTCTTGTGAGGTAGAGGAACCAAACCAGATGGTGATATATGAAGTGAGGATGGACTCGATGATTGCTGTGTAGAACCTGATCATTTGGCAGGTTGAATTTTTTTTCAGCTGTCTCAGGAAGAATATTCTTTGCTGGGCTTGCTTATGGAGACCCACTTCTGGTCCCTGGATACGGAGGTACTCAAGAACTTGAACGACTCCCAGTGGTAACCACAGAACAGAACCTTTTGTGTGTTGAGCAGCAGGTGGTTACTGCTGCACCAGGAGACCATCTGTTCGACTTTCTTTCTGTAGGCAGACTCATCACCATTGTTTATGAGGCCCACCACGGTGGTATCATCTGCAAACTTCAGAATTTTCACAGTGGGTTTCTTGGAAACACAGTCAATGGTGTAGAATAACATTCTACACAAATAACATTCCTACAGAAAGTTGTGGCTTTCCATCACTGAGCAGAAGCTTAAATCAAAGAAAAAACATTGAAATCATAGGCATCCAAATCAGTATGGCAAATCATAATGTTCCTCAGCAGTGTGTTTGGCCGCCACCTCTTGTATATACTGTTTCTGATGAGATGGTGGAAGATGTTCTGGGGGATGTCTTCCCAGACCTGGATCAGGGCATCAGTGTGCTCCTGGACAGTCTGTGGTGCAACTTGGTGACATCGGATACACCAATACATAAAATCCCAGAGATTCTCAATTGGATTTGTGTCTGGGGAATGTGAGGGCCAATCAATGAGGATTTCCCACTAGAGAATGTCTGACTTCCATGTCACCCTCATAGAGTTTGTTCCCAATTCAGAAACATGCCTACCAATAGTCCTGGCAGTGCTCCTCCTGTTCTTCCTTGCACAAAGGAGCAGATTCTGGTGGTACTAATGCTGGGTTGATGCCCTTTTACAGCCCTGTGCTGTGTGTGTAATGGCTTATGTCCTGGTATCTCCTCCATGATCTTGAGGCTGTTCAGGGAGACAAAATCAAACCTTCTTACAATACCATCCTGAAGTAGCTGCACTACCTGTTCTCCTATGTTTTTGGATACCCAGCCCTAATCAAGTGCTCTTCAAGGAGATGGACATTCATTCAGTGTTTAAAGACAAGGAGTGGAGGCTAAGTTGTTTGGACCCCCAGGAAAGTTTGTTCCACCATCTCAGCTGTAGGACAGAGAAAAGTGTTGACACTTTGTCCCCTTGGAAATATATGGTTCTATCTGCATTATGAGCAGTTTTAAGATATTGAGCTTTAAACTCTCTATCATGAGATTGACACGTATGCAGATGGAAACTTTCTGTTTCCTAGATAAAGTCGAAAATGCATACAACTGACACCTGACATTGTCAGATAGAACCTTATAGTTCCAAGAAGACAACTTGTATTGCATGTACCTTAAAGAATGATGGTCATGAATGGGGAAGCCAGGCAGATGCACAGGGAATTAATGGCAGGATATCAATTTATTGACTTTGTTGTTGCTGTTTTTTTTTATTTTGTGACACTGTATAAGAGAATACAGAGCCAGAAGTGGAATGAAATGAAACAAGGTCAAAACAGGAGAAGACAAGAGATCAGGTAACGCTTGGTATGCACTCCAAGCAGATGCAATACTTCACAAAGTAGAAAACAAACCAGGAAACTTAAACACATGTATGGTTAACACAAAACAGGTGATGCATATTAAAATTCAGATGATGCTGAGCTCTGAGGTGTCACTGATGTCTTGTAATGCTGAGGACACATAAATGCAACCCTCTGTTAAATCCTGGGAATTTGAGTTCACAGACTGGTGGGTAACACTGCGAGAGACCGGAAGTGTGACAACGGTGGGTCAAGCTGAGCCATGCTTGAAGCTCAAAGGGCTCTAGGTACAAACGTTTGACCATGTCCACCGGTTTGGGAGGCACTGGTCAATTTTTGGCTTTGTAAGCCAGCATCAGGTTTGTATATCTGTTAGAAAGCTAAAGGAAATCAGTGAAGAGCACTTTGAAGATGAAGGTCTGAAGACTAGTCCTCCTTTGGTATTCTAGCTCATTTGGGCCTGTAGACACTGTAGAGAAAGACCAGCTTGGATGGAGTTGCAGGGGTCTTGAGAGGATTGACAGCTGAAAAAGCCATTTGAATTTTCTTGATGAATAAAAGTATGTCAAATTACAATAACATTCTAAAGGTCAAAAGACCTTCATTCTCTGTGATTCTCTGTGGATATCTTTTGAGAGTTGACAGACATTATATTGACATGTTTTGGGTGTCTTTGCTTAGTGGGTAAACGTCTTTTTAGAGGTTTCTGGGGAAGCAGAACTTTGTGACAGATTTCTAAAGTGCAGCAACAGATTTACCCTGATGTCAAGTGTTAATAGCATTGTTTTGATAAATGCTTTCATAAATCAAGATTATCACTGGTTTTACTGGAGGTCTTACAGTGCTAACTTTTATTTGCTTGTGTCTGTGAAAATCCAAATTTTCGTTGCTATGTTTGATTATACTTCCTTTATTACAGTTCAGAGCTTCTGATCTTCAGTTAAATTGGTACCCAAACAGACACTAAGCTCACTAATTAAAATACATGATCTCATGAACATGTCAGTTCTGATCTTACCAAAGTCGCATGTGAAACACATTAGTCCTTTGTGTCAGATTTCAAAACTGAGTAGCTATGCCAGTGAATATTGAGTCCTGAGTCTTGAGCTGGCTCAAACACTCAGATGTCATAACTTCACTTGTATGTAACCAGCAGCAGCTGATACTGGGAGCAGAAATAGAGGAAAGAGGAGGAGTATTGTGGGAGCAGCTGGCCTGATGCTGCTCTAAATATCATTCAGGGGTTTTCTAACTCCCTGTAGCCCCTTTTTATACTCTGGGATTTTCACTTGATTATTGATGTCCACAGAAGATCCAGTGTTTGTGAAAGTGACTGGCAGAGTCGTAACTGTGTTATGTTATTCTTTCTCCCCTGGTGACCTTTCCATCCTTCCATGACTTTATGTAAGAGGGAGGAGGGAGCAGGGAACATGTGATTATAATGGTGGTGGTGACAAGTGAGGGAAAAGTGCTCAACACCACCTGAACCAGGTCGGATTTCCAGGAAATGGCTCCAGGAAATGACAGGAAATTGAATTATTGGATAAAAACGGATCTATCATCCTTCAACTAAGAGGCCCTGGACATGGAACGATCTCGAGTCAACACACATTACGAATCTCATTCTTTATTCTTTTTGTTACAGAACAAGATTTTACTTTTGATTTTACATTACAGTTGGATTTTTGTCATGAATATATGAAAATTATAAAAAAAATAACACAAATCAATATCATATCAATTGCGATAAAAAAAATCTATTATTTTGTAAAACAATATTCAGTCCACCAGGTTTGTGTGAATGATTTTATTATTGATTAAAAAACATGTTTGGACATTATATTTTCTCCATATTTTCTATTATTTATTTGTAATTGATTTGTGTCTATTTACATTTGTGTAATTATTTTTAGGCCGTCACTGAAAACAGGTGGTGAGAAGAAAAGACTTAACACAAAATTCAGGAAAATCTAGAAATCTTGTCTGGATGCAAATTTTGCATCTCAAAAAGTGAACATGTCTGGGGGGGAAAAGAGAAAATATGTTCACACCGCAAAGGCCACCTGACTTATACTGTGGGGGAAAATAAAAATTTGATACTCTGCCGAAGTTTTCCCACCTACAAAGAATGGAGAGGTCTATAATTGTTATTTATTATATAATCATCTTGTATGATTTTTAAGTTATTTATTTGCATTTTATTGCATTTTATTTTGCCTACAAACCAGCAAGAATTCTGGCTCTCACAGACCAGAGAAGGCCTCCTACACTGCACTCATTACTTGTGTTATTTGTACCTGTTTGAACTTGTCACCTGTATAAAAGACACCCGTCCACACACTCAATCAGATTCTAACCTCTCTTCCGTGGCCAAGACCAAAGAGTTGTCTAAGGGACAACACCTGGGACAAAATTGTTGACCTGCACTAGGCTGGGATGGGCTACAGGACAATAGGTAAGCAGCTTGGTGAGAAGGCAACAACTATAGGATCAATTATTTGAAAATGGAAGAAACTGAAGATGACTGTATATATTCTGTTGGTCTGGGACTCCATGCAAGATTGCATCTCGTGGTGTTAGGATGATTCTGCAAAAGGTCAGGAATCAACCCAGAACTACACTGGAGGACCTTGTAAATAACCTAAACAGAGATAGGACCACCGTCTCAAAGATCACAATGGTCACCATGCTCGTTCTAACACATGTCCAGGCCCATTTAAAGTTTGCCAGTGACCATCTGTATGATCCAGCAGAGGCATGGGAAATGGTCATGCGCTCAGATGAGACCAAAATAGAACCTTTTGGTATCAACTCCACTTGCCATGTTTTGGAGGAAGAAGACGGATGAGTACAAGCCGAAGAACACCATCCCAACCATGAAGCATGGGGTTGGAAACATCATACTTGGGGGTACTTTTCAGCAAAGGAGACAGGATGACTGCACCATAATGAAAGGAGTATGGATGGGGCCATGTATCACAAGATTTTGATTTAGGGCAACTAATGGCCCTGTAAGTGGTATTTCAAGGTCCTGGAGTGACCTAGCCAGTCTGTAGACCTGAACCCAAGAGAAAATCTTTGGAGGGAGAGCCCTGAAACCTGAAAGATCTGTATGGACAAGTGGGCCAAAATCCCTGCTGCAGTACGTGCAACTTAGTCTAGAATTACCAGAGTAAATTACATTACATTTACATTTGCAGCATTTGACAGATGGCCTTATCCAGAGCAACTTACAAAAGTGCTTTGCTGTTCACTCACATATCCCAAGCTTGTTAGAAGAGGCTAGAATCCAGAGATTCCTCAAGCTTAGATGCTGCAGAAATTGGACCAACAAAATTCAGTATAATTATAAAGAGTCTTCAGTCTGCATTTGAAGACAGCGAGTGACTGAGTTGTTTGTTCCTCATTATGGTGCCAGGACAGAAAGAGGACATAGTCTGGATGCTTGTCTTTCTCTCTTGGCACTGATCGAGTGTTGACCATTGCCATCAAGTACAGAGGTGTTGGTCCATTTTTGGCTTTCTAGGCCAGCATCAAGCTTTTGAATCTGATGCAGGCAGCTACAGGAAGCCAATGAAGGGAACACAGCAGAGGAGTTACATGATTGAACTTGGGAACATTGAAGAAGAGTCGTACATTTTGAGTTGCAAAGGGCTGATGGTCTGCATAGAAAGGCTTGTAAAGGAGAAATCTGACTGAGACAGGCGTACAACATGAGCCGAGAACAATAACTGGTCATTCACCTTTCATGTAGTCCATTGCACACAATGAGTTCCTGGTTGAGAAATACCATTGATCACCTATTGCTTTAGTAATTTTCTTTCAAATAATGTGCCCAATTAAATGTCAGGGAAAATGTCACGTGTCGTGATATGGTTATTTTCACTGGTTTTGATTGCAAACAGCAAACAACGTCTAGTTTTTCAGTTTTTCCAAAAACTTTGGTGTACAAACACTCTTAAACTCTGCTGTGGGTGGTTGTCCCCTTAACATGCACCCTTCATAGCGTGAGCATAGTGTGTCCCGTAATTTAGCTGTTTTGCATTCATGTTCATTAGATCAGGTCGTTAATTCTTCCGAACGCTTGGCAGAAAGAATAGGGCGAAGTGCACATGTGCATTCATCTACGGAAAATGAATGTGGCCTTTCGCTCCAAAGAAAACAAAGTGTACAGCAAGGTGAATACACTCAGCAAAAAGGAGGGGAGGGGATGGGGGAAGGCCACAATCCTGCATGTTTAACCTCAGAAATCCTCGCTCTCGCACGAAGAACGCTTTCCACGCTCCATGGAAACTCTGCGAGGACAAACACGACGCAAAGCCTGACCATTAGAACATGCTAAAATAACTCCATGTCCATCATAATGCAAATTGTGGACATGGTAAATAAGTACTTCATTTTACAAACCTGTATCATCATCAATCATTCTCAATGCCCCTGCACTGAGAATAACACCAGATTTCATCACTGTCTGCTCTGTGTGGTTTGTTTGGCCAAAATGAAGAAATTTGGTAGCATTTTATTCCAGAAACAACTATAGGCAGAGTAACTCATTTGACTTTGTGTAAATATACCAGACGATTTGCCTCTCCCAGGGCTGTGGAATGGAGATTAATTCTGTTTGTTTGGCTAATTGCTCTCGGTTTTGGTTGATTCCAGCATCGTTATTCTGAGTTTGAGGTGACAACGGAGAACAGTAAAGTCTGTTCTGAAGATTATTTTCTGGAACTATGGTCCATGAACTCTTTTCTTATAGGAAAGAAGGTGATCTTGGATCATTTCCCCATAGAACAGTTACATTTACAACATGAATAGTTTTTAACCTACCTTCTGAAACCCCAAAGCTCACGATTAACTAATGCTGGTAACTGGTTTCAGATGGTCTGAGCTGGTCTTGGATGGCTAAGGTGTTTGAAAAGCTGGCATCCCTAGTCAAACTGAATTGTGTTTATTTATATTCATATTTAGGCATTTTCAGACTGTGTTGAGTTTGCTGTGGTTGAAGCAGATGTAGGTACATTTAGACCAGTAGTGGCAGTAGAAGGTGGGGCTTAAAAAGACACGTGTAAAGCTGTAAAAAACTGCCTACCGAATGCGTGTTGAATATAGAAGCAAATGCTGACAGGAAGTCCCAACAGCGAGATGCATTTTTTCACCTTCCAAACAAATGGTATGGTCGCTTGAGAACCTAAAAGCACCGCAGCTCAAAGTTGGTTCCAAAATGGAGGAGTGAGCTTCACCTTTACCAGTTCAGATTATTTTAACGCTAAATTGCTTTTGGGAAACTGAACCCATCTTTCACATGTCTGGGGTTATTACTGTCCCATATCCCCCCCGCCAACACACCCCCCACCACTAGTATGTGTTAATTATGTGTGCTTAAGTGCTTGGATGTTTTTTTTATCTACCTAAATCTTGTTCCTCTTTGGAACATAGTCTGCTATTGTTTTTCTCAATGAATTCCCCTTTTCCTTCGGGATTGTAAGGGATCAATAAAGTGTCTATCTAATCTAATTACAGTTTAAACATAGTTTTGCAGGTACTTCAGTATAAACTGGTTCAAACAAACTGAAATCAAGACAACTAGCTAATATTTCGTATTTTAGCCAATGTGGAACATGACTATTATGAGACTTATATCACAAATGGAAACCATTGGGGTACAAGGACTGTTTGCCATTGTGAAGCCAGTAGTGAACAAATGTAAATATAATGCAAACATTCTTTTTATAATGTGTGTAAATATATATATATATATATATATGTGTGTGTGTGTGTGTATATGTATATATATATATGTGTGTGTGTATACTGTATGTATGTATCCTCTATAGTGCAATATGTATGTATAGTGTACATTAATGTGTAAATACTCTATACTGAATATAGGTATATTCTTTATATTTATCATGTTTATTTTCTTCTCCTGCGTTTTCGATGCATCTGTTTTACTTCTGCGAGGGACTTGTACTCAAGTTCATCACTCACCCTTACACCTGTCTAATGTGATGTGACATTACATTTGATTTGACTTTTTGATTTGATGTGGGACAATAGAACAGCATATTTATAATTAATATTTAATGTGGAGTTGTGCACATGAAATCTACATATTTGTGGAGTTGTTGTGTTTCTTCAATCTAAGAAGGTATGGAACTTTTCAAATTCAAATCATCGTATGATATCTTCTTACAAACCTGACAAAAGTTTCAAAACTGCACTTTCACCCACTTCTCTTGATTTAACGATCCAATTCCTGTACTGCTTAATAGGGGTTTATAGCCGTACCACACCTATGTGCAGTAGAAATTCACATAAAGGTACTGTATCCAAATCCAAGGAAACTACCTCCTCCTGTGTGGTCCATAGTTTCCCTCCTTTAGCCTTCATCTCAACAGTCTTTATATTTCACAATGTTTTCAGTGTGGGTGTCTTTCCTGACCCCTATCTCTAATCTTCACTCGATGAAAATGTACCATGAACGGCTCTGGCGACCGTCATCACTCCATGCTCCGCTCCCCCATTTACCACAGTTGCAGTTTTGTGAAATTTCATGATTAGTCACGCCTGCACACGCAGTCGCTCTCAATGAATGAACATTGCACACGGCAGCGTGTAAAAGCCTAATGGCAAAGCCATGCAGTGATTCCTATCAGCCCACTTTACCAATTACCACCAATTGATCGCAATTTCCACATTTTCCCCTGCCTCTGAGGTGGAAAATGAATTACACTTTGTAGACCTATTTTCTAATATTGTATACTGGGTTAGTGACCTTTCCTTATCATAATAAGAAATGCAGGCATTTACAGGCAAAGGACGGAAGCATTAAAGCTGAATTTGTCTCCATCAGCAGCCAATCATTTAGAGAACTAATACTTTTTAATAAACTAAAAAGAACCTTTCTTTATTATGATTAGCGTTTAACCCATCAGATATGTGACCTTCTCCTACACATGAGCCATAACATTAAAGCCACTGCCAAGTGAAGTGATTTACACCGATTATGCGGTTGCAGTCCAATCGGTCAAGATGTGGATTTCCTAGGCAGCAAGTGAACAAGTGGACATTGAAGTCGATGTATTGAAGCAGGAATAATGGACAAGCCTGAGAGTGTGAGACACTACCTCCAGAATCAAAGTGGATCAGAATATCCCCAAAACATTGGGAAGATCTTGTGAGGTTTTCACAGTATGCAGCAATCAATACCAAGGAAGGAAGACTAGTCAGGGTTGAGGGAAAGATGACTGCAGCAATGTATCCTTGATGATAACCTACTTGATCTGCACTTCAGAATGGGATGAAGGTTTATCTTCCAACAAGACAATGACCCTGAGCACACAGCCAAGATGACCAAGAAGGGGCTTCAGAACAACTGGACCATTCAGAATGTCCTTGAATGGTCCAGCCAGAGCCCTGACTTGAACCTGATTGAACATCTCTGGAGATAACAAAAAATGCCTGTGCTCAGACACTCCCCATCCAATCTGATGGACGGGGAGAGTCTGTGCACAGCCATGTTTAGATATCTCCAGAGATGTTCAATCAGGTTCAAGTCAGGGCTCTTAAGTGACTGTATGTCACTTAAGGAGTTAAAGTAGAGGATGAGACGGAAACTTTCCACACCTTGACATCTTCAAAGGTCCTCTGTTATACAACTGTGCCATTAACATGTAATAGCGGATGTGATTCTCTGGACAGATCATGACTATTAATGTATCAGTATCATGTTATTATAGTTACCATAGTAAATGCCAAATATAACGTTAGATGTTTATGCCATGTTTATGCTAGTGTTGGCATATGGCTGTGTTTGGCAGATTTCAACTTAAGCTTTCCTGGCTCTTCATGGTCACGTTGAGAGTCTGAAGTCAGTAATGCTTTCCTGGAATGCAAAATATGAAACCGTTTGTTGAAGTCCTATGGAAACGACCCAAGCTCAACCTTAGGCCATATGTTTTTAGAACCATCTCTAAATACAGAAACGGGAGGATGTTCAGGATGTGATGAGGCCGGACACTCCAAGCTCGACTGGGGACGTGTATCCGACGCTAATCAGCTTTTGGTCTCGCCTGTGAATTTGGCCTGTAAACCTTCCAAATGCAGACCATCCGCCCACAGCTCCCAAGCGCACACCTGCTCATGAGGCCGAGCCTCTCCAATCTGAGAGCAGGCTTTGTTTCCATCTCCTTCTCTTCTCATGCCTCTTCCCTTCCTGCCTCCGCACAAACACGCATCTCTGTTATCTAACCCCACCGCACGAATGCAGCAGGGTTTGAAAAACATTTACCGTATGTCTGCCTCTTGGTCGGCAACAAAACAGTCTCTACGGAGGCGATGCTTGGAGGAGGGGAGGAGGATTCCGCTTTGATCTGAGGCAGATGTTTCTCCGGCCCTTTTTTTTTACTGCCCAGAGCAGCTCCTGTGGCTCCTTCCCGCGTTTCCAAAGCGCTTGCTTTTTCCGGCGCGACAGACACATTGCAACCATTACTGGGCAACCTGTTTTAGAAATGGAAACACTGTAAGGGATCACTCAGTCATCGCTAATGTTGCTAAGCCTATTGGAGACAGCCTTGAGCTAATAAACCACGTTTGTTTAAGGAACAAGAGGATCAATTTGGAGCGTAATGTTTTGAGGTTTCTGGAAGGGTGACAAGGCTCTGGAAAGTTGTCCTGAAACACTCAGATTTTCTAGGAGCAGCCCAGCACAACTAAGAGAAATGGCATTTGAACAAACATAAAAAAAAAAGCCATTTGATGTTGTACTGCTTTTCTTTTTTTTTTCCACCTAAATAGCTTGGGAACCTGCAAAGATGGAGAGATGTTTGTTCTGAAAACACAGAGGTCCGGCATACTGTTAAAACAACAGAATCCGTACGCCTGTGCATCGGCCACTCTGTTTAGCTTTCTGTATAACATGACAGAGGGTTGTTATCAGGGGTATAACTTCCTTTGAAATATGTCGTAGGCCCTCTATTTCTGTAGTATGCCTAAACACTAAGGAGTGCCATATGTACATTACCACATATACACTGTCATAAAAGCATGGCACGATGATGTATCGCTGCCAGACTCAAATCTACGAGGAATGGAGTGTAAACAGACAGAGAATAATAGCCTCCAAAGCGTTTAACCACCAGATCCCGAGACGAAATTGGGAAAGCGCTCTAAACAGTGCAATTGCTCCACATTCCATTCCCGTACACATCCCTCCACATACTGCCGAGCACACAACTGCAGACGTATTAAGTATATTTTGTCGTTGGGACGTGCATAACGATTTTCCTTGCCGTGGTGATTAAAGATACCGGGGCCAGGGAGAGGTCAGCCTTTATTTTTCTTTCTGAGATGGTAATGTCGGGTTGAGAGGTGATCTCCGATGGAAGTAGCAGAGTTTATGTTAGAAGGCCAGTTCAGACAGAGGGCAGGAGGTTTTTGGTTGTGTGTGGTTGATGAAGAAACCTACAAAAAAGAGTAGAGACTCCACAGTAAAGTATGAGAACACCAAAAAAAACTCCGGTTCTTGAACTGGTTCTGTTTGGGCTTAAAAGAACCTTGATGTATTTAGCGAACCATCCCACACTTTTAATGGAACCTAGGATACGTCAGAGAATGTCATCAAGTGAGGGTGCTCCCCAGCATCGGTGCACATAGACCACCTGCAAACATTTGTGTTGTTACAGACGTGTTGTTTCCCAAACATGGATCCACTTTTGGTGATGAGAAGTCATAGAATACTACGTGTGAGACGAATCATTGGTCTTTGCTCCTGTACAACTAGACACACCCACAGCAGTTTGCAATGAAAACCTACAAATCTTTGGTCCCGCTGCGAACAAACTTTTCCTGTTTTGCGAGCCCGAACGGAACCCATTCCACAAGGGCCCAGAGTGATCTTGGGTTCTAATGTGAAAACTGAAAGCCTGCGAAAAGCATGGAATGAGATTAGGCTGCAAACAACGCCACGTGGACAAGTGGAAATATATGAAATCATATCAGTGTAGGGTACATGTACCATTTAGTCTTACCAAAATCTGTGTTGAGACAACTGTAAATTTGGTTTGAGTATTGAAATGTGTTTGTACTATAGTTTTGTAGTTTGTAGTTTCCAATAAAGACATACAATTTTAAAAGCAAAAACATCTGGCTGTGCTTAATGTGTACATTGTGTACACATTACCTTTAGTCCTGTTCTAGGTAAGCTTAGAGCCATACATGTGATTAAAAAATTTAAGGGATTCCTCTGGGTTCTGTTATTTGGCCTTTACGTTTCAGTATTTTTTTGTTGCTCTTGGGCAAATCTCTAGGACCTCTCATTTAAATAATTAATTAAATATTTCATAATTATATAAATATGAAGAGCAATATGGCTACTACTTGATTATGGCTGGGTAATTTATCGTTACTATCAGTATATTGATATATAGTTATTGACATATTATATATATATATATATATATATGCTTTTTCATATTGAGATATTAAGGTCTACTAAGTTACTCATCTCAGACCTCTGAGATAAATTGGAAGCCACAGTTACAGTTCAATAAAGACTGAATTTATTTTAGTTGGCAGACAGTCATCCGTCCTTCAATCCAGAGATGTTAATAAAAAAAAAAAATCTTAATATAGATGGTAATCAGATACTACCCTCTTTAAAAGTGCACAGTTTAGTAGAGTTTCCTTTGACCATCACAGGATTATTGTTATACTTTCATCTCTCCCTCAGGTGCCTGAGAAGATTCTGCATGCTGTTATCTCCTGCAGATTGGACTCCTGTAATGGCTGGTTGATTTACATAATCTCTTCACATTCTCTTCAGTATGTTCAAAACTGTGCTGTCGGAACTCAGAGTTCACCTTTCTCTTGTGGTTCCCTGTCCATGCGTGTAGCTGATGCTGATTTTAACAGTTCATCGTAGAGGGAATCTTGGTGAAGTTCTATACTTATACGCACTCTCTAAGTTCAGACGGTTATACACCTTAACTGCGATATTGTGGCCACTTCACTACCACAGAGCAGGTATTATGTGGGTGGTCATGCTCAGCACTGCAGTGACACTGACATAGTGGTGTTAATGTGTGTTGTGCTGGTACGAGTGGATCAGTAGTATCACGAGTGGAACACGAGTGTTTAAAGTAGTAAAGGAGTATTAGACACTTCTATCTATCTGCTCCAGCTTCGAAAGTCGGAGATGAGAGAGATGAGACAGAAGCTCATCTGTTGCTGCACAGTCTTCGTTTTTACATGTTCTCTTTAGCACATGGCTCCGTTCTATCTGTCTTTGTCTCTGCCATTTCTGTGTATAAGTAATACCCTTTGTGTTAGTGTTTCTTTGTGTGTCGTTGTGCATTACACACTCTTACATTCGAACCCATTGTTTGCAGTTTGGTGTGTTTACTTTCCAGTTTTCAAGCGTGTGTTTATGCTTATTGGTTTATCTTTGGATCTCATTTAATCAATTCGTACCCTGTTTTTACGTTCGCCTCCACTCCCTCATCATGACACGCTGAATGATATCACATCTTAAACCCAAGATTTAACACGTCTAAGATGTTAAAGCTAGATCTTCCAGGACACCTCCTTTCAGATCTCAAGAAGATCACTGAAGTGTTTCTTGTTAACAGTGGCTTTTGCGATACCGTTCTGCCACGGATGTCTTCCTTAACCAGTATTTTTCTTCTGGTTGAGTCATGAACACTGACCTTAGCTGAGACATGAGAGACCTTAAGCTTTTTAGATGTTTTGGAAGGGCGTCCACACTCTTGGGAATATGACTACTCTTCCAAACATACAATTGGACAGTACAACTCTGATTAGCGTGGTGGAGAACTGAAGGCTTGGAAATATCTTTAAGCCGTGTCAAGACTTATCAGCGTCCACAACCTTTTTTATGAGGTCCTCAGAAAATCTTTCTGTGTAAAATTACGCCTTACTTGACGACCTGTGTGCTGTGTACTCTGGTTTAAAGACCCCAAATTAGATCTTGATTGGACAGTGATGGAACAAATCAAAAGTGAAGCCTTTACTGATTACTGATTTTAGTGGATAATCTTGGATTTAAACACGTTTTGACACCTAAAGATTTTCTGATTTACTTAATCATTATAGTCAGAGTAAAGCCTCAAGTCTCTGCAATGTTCATCCAAGACAGCTCTTGAGTCTCCAGGTTTTAGTCTGAGTCATGTCTCAAGTGTTTGAAATTCTCAGTTGAGTCTTGAGTTTCTGGAGTTCTAGAGTCTCGAGTCTCCAGCATGCAAGGAGCTTGGCATTGGACTCTTTGGCATGTGTGTCTCAGCCGATTCTTGAGCTTTGGGGATGCTGAATTGAGTCACGTCTTGAGTCTCTTAGTTTGTATCCAGGTTGTATCTTGTGTTTTGGAGTGTGAGTCTCGGTCATATCTCGAGGTTCTAGGGTATGAGCCCAAGTTGCTGAAGTCTTTTAAGTCTATTGGGGGCGAATCTCAGTCATGTCTTGAGTCCCTGGGTTGCAAGTGCAAGTTTTTATAATGTGAGTCTTAGTCATGGCATGAGGCACAAGTCAAAAATATTCTCATACCAGTTTTGAGAAACATACAATGATTATCATAACATTGACTCTCTTCTTATTTCTACATTGACTGACAATTTTATCAGCTCCATTTAAGAAACAAGAACACTTTGTTGTTCTATAATTTCAGAGTGAAGTCCATCTGTTTCTCTGCATACATTGTTGTCCTCCCTTCACACCAATTCTTCATTGGTCAGGACCACCCAGAGCAGGGTGGAGGGTGTTCTTAGCACTGCAGTGACACTGACATAGTGAGAGTGTGTATTGCACTGTGTATGTGCATGATCACATTCATGCGAATATCTAAATTGTGTACATTTTACATCTCAAATCAAGACAAATGTGAGTAGCCTGGGATCTCCTGAAAATAACAGTGTACTTATTTAATGTTTACACAAATAAAAGTACATCAAACTATGACAATGATTTCTGCAAAATTAGACGAGGGTTCTAAAGGTGAAACACTCTAGCAGCCCTGTTGTCTGATTCACTTGGACCAGCGCAACACACACTAACACACCACCAATGTGTCAGTGTCACGGCAGTGCTGAGAATGACTCACCACTCATTTATTATCTGCTCTGTGGTGACCTGTGGGGTCCTGACCATTGAAGATCAGGGGGAAAGGAGGATTAAAAAGTATACAGAGAAGCAGATGGACTTCAGTCTGTAATTATAGAACTACAAAGTGCTCCTGTATGGTCAGTCCAGATTATTAAATGGACAGTGAATATAGATATATAATATAGTCATAATGTTATGGCTGATTGGTTTATATGTAATACATATCAGATGTTTTCATTTCCCAAGATATGCTTTTAGTGTCCCACAATTTAACAATGGTAGAACTCATCAAATTATTTCATGCATAGTACATAGTCAATGCCATTTTTCTCCTCCTCCTTCTCCTCCTCCTCCTCACCCTCCTTCTCCTTCTTTGGAGCAGCTTACAACATGCATAAACATTGCAAAGTACCCAGAGGATCCACAAGATTCATGACCTAAGAAATAAGAGCTCAAGAGCTTTAGTATGGTTTGATAGTATCTTTCTTGATTCTTGAGTTTCTAGGGAAATTCTCCTCCTCCTCCTTCAGTAACATCGAGTAGCAGCATTTCATCCTCTCTACTGCATTCCTGACTTGATTACACATTATGCAGATATGAAACATATGCAGAAATGTGAACAAGAAACCAAAATATGGATCTTAATCAGGCAGCTGTTTAGAGCCTGGACAGTATGTTATGTTTGATTTCTTCCGCTTCTCAAATGCTGGTTGTTAAGGTCACCAGCTGCAGACCACACCAAGGTGTTCTCCTTCTCACACCATAGCTGTTTGAATCAGAGCCTCACACATGATCCCTCTAGCAAAACTGTTCAAGATGATGGCAGGTCACTTACCTTTATGAGACACTTGTTGGGGAGGAACCATACATAGGTGGCCCCTTCAGCTTCTTTATCTTTTGCTCTTGTTTAGAATCATTTTTAAACCTGTAAAAACTGAAAAAATGTCTCTAATCATTGAAAGTTGCCTGAAGAATACCTACATTCATTTTTCCGTGTATCTGCAGAGCTGTGGAATGTGTGAATTTCCAATTTCGAAGACCCCCTCAAAGAACAAAAACATTTCATATACTTTCCCTGTTCTGTGAGAAAAAGATATTTACTATGATTGAGTAACCCGTGAGGATTGGCTTTTGATATAATATCTTCGCTGTCAAGACGGTTATCTCCAAAAGAACGCTCAAGGGATAGATCTAAATCAGATTAGTGTTCATTCCACAACAGTTGTAACAAAGCATGGCAGAACTACTGACCTTCATGACTTGCTCTGCCAAGCCATAGGTTTCCTCCGCTGCTCAGTATATCATGAGAAATTGAGATAAAGTTGATATATGCAGCCTTTTGCTGTGTTTGTAGAGGCAGTGTGGAATAAAGGCGCATTGTGCTTGAAGGTAACGTCTGCCCTTTTGTTTTCGGCCTATTTTGGCCCACGTCGAGGAGCTGAAAGGGGAACTGAGGCAAATGATCCCCCCTTGATTCTCTGGGTGAACCCATCACTGTGGCTCCTGAAAAGGATCTGACAGGCCATGGCTCGGCAGTGGAATACTACTTTTCCATCTCTCCTCAGTGACAGCTAGCCGGGGAGCCCTTCCATCAGCCATGCTCAGTCAGTGACTCATTCTAACCCTGATACATTGCACAAATAAAAGGCTCTCCTCAGCAGGGATGAGACATCATACTGCATGATGATCAACAGCTTGTGCCAGAACGCCTAAGCTCTTTGGGGTTTTGGAAGCGATAAGATAGAAAGAACACGGTTATGGAAAAGAGGCTTTGAAAAGGCTTAGACAGCCTAAACCCGGGAATGGATCGAATCTAGCTCCTACCTTCTATCTTGCCTGTGTATGGCCACCATCTTTTCTGGCTAATTCATCAAGCCTGGCCAGAATCTCGTCTAAACATAACCAAAGTGGCCTGACCCTGCACTCTGAACCGAGACGCTAAAGGCGATTCCTCTCAACACTGAAAAATATACAAGAGTGTTTGAAGTGCTTGCTGTGAAACCCGATAAGAGGTTAGTCTATAGAACGGGAGTGTGTGGGAGTCTTCCAAAGCAAATTGAGGCTAAATACATCTGTCTCTGAACTGACGACCACCGCTAGTCATTAGTACCCATATATCTGAAGTGTGAGAGAAGGTCTGAGCCAGTGGTGATCCATCCAAAGGTGTAGGACAAACAGAAGCCATATGGCTCATCGCTGAGGGTACTCATCCATGCAATAATGTCATCACTGTTTAGAGATATGTATGTGGACTGGAATGTGGAGAATCCATTATGTTGAAGAAGCTGGCCTGTTCATAGTAACCTACACCAAAAGCACAGAACAGTGTGGAGCATGGGAAAGAGCTGAGTCACATTATGCAAGTCTGAATTGAACCTAAAGTGAGCCGTTGGGGAGTCTGAGCTGAAACTTGAATCTCTAGGGTGTGAGTCTGAGCTGAATCTTGAATCTCTGGGCTGTGAGTCTGAGCCAAAACATGAGTCTCTGAAGTGAGTGAGCTGAATCTTGAATCTCTGGGCTGTGAGTCTGAGCTGAATCTTGAGTCTCTGAAGTGAATCTGAGCTGAATCTTGAATCTCTGGGGTGTGAGTCTGAGCTGAATCTTGAATCTCTGGGGTGTGAGTCTGAGCTGAATCTTGAGTCTCTGAGGTGTGAGTCTGAGCTGAATCTTGAATCTCTGGGGTGTGAGTCCGAGCTGAATCTTGAATCTCTGGGGTGTGAGTCTGAGCTGAATCTTGAATCTCTGGGGTGTGAGTCTGAGCTGAATCTTGAATCTCTGGGGTGTGAGTCTGAGCTGAATCTTGAGTCTCTGGGGTGTGAGTCTGAGCTGAAACATGAGTCTCTGAAGTGAGTGAGCTGAATCTTGAATCTCTGGGGTGTGAGTCTGAGCCGAAACATGAGTCTCTGAAGTGAATCTGAGCTGAATCTTGAATCTCTGGAGTGTGAGTCTGAGCTGAAACATGAATGTCTGAAGTGCAGGTCTGCATTAAGTCTTTGGACTCCAAGTCTGAATCAGTGCTCATGTCTCTGTGCTGCACATCCAAGTTATGTCTGGAGACTGAGGTGTGAGTCTGAGTGGAATCTTGAATCTCTGAGTGTGCATTGAGTCTTGAGTCTCTGAAGTGTGTCGGTGCTGAGTCAAAGTTTAATATTGAGTCTCTGGTTGTGCATTTGTGTTAAGCCTTGAATTTCTGGATGCAAGTATGAGTTGTGTCTCAAGTCTGAAAGTTGAATCTTGAATCTCTGGGCTGTGAGTCTGAGCTGAATCTTGAGTCTCTGAAGTGAATCTGAGCTGAATCTTGAATCTCTGGGATTCAGGGTTGATTTTATTTGAAATGATTTATACATTTTTCCCATCAGGTTGTAATTTTGAATGAATGTCAAGTCAGTCAAGGGAGCACCCTTATTTCTGAGGAAGAGCTCGGGAGACGTGACTTACTCTTTGGTGAGCTCATTCGACTCTTCACTCTTCAGAAAGAACAGGTTAGTGTTGATCTTTGTACAAGAGCATTTAAAAGCCGGTCCATTGCAGCCATATTTCACATTACACAGGGGTTAAGAGAAAGGTAGAATCAAAGATGACAAGGCCTTACATTGTCTTTACAGTTACACAGCTCTGAGACCAGAGATGCCATAGATCAAAGAGCCAGTCACCTTGGACCAGAAGTGTCATGAATCATTTGTATCCAAGAGCAAGTTTAATGTGGACTCCAAAAGACATGGTTTACCAAGCTCCAAGTGGAAAGACCATTAACAAGAGTAATTTTGTTTATGTACACTGTGAGTCTGTGTGTGTAAATTAATTGAGATTCTGCTGCCGCAAAGTTTCTCATCTGGCCAAAGGGGTGATCGTTGCTGTTTTCATTTCCATAAAGCATTAGTGAGAAGGAACGTATGCGTGAAAATGAATCTGTTAAGATGAATATTCGGCTTGGCTTACTGTTCAAGCTTCCATCCCATTACAAGCCTCTCCACTTCTCAGCACAAATGTTCCTCATTTTCTTGGCAGTGAGTAAGGAAACAATGTGCTCCACTGCCTTGCAGAACCAGAGAAAGAAGTTGGGAGGTGGGGAGGTGGTGGGTGGGGGTGGATATACATAACTCCATGAAGACTATTGTGGCGTTATTCTAGGTAATTGCAATTTCGCGGCCTTAGAAAAATACAATCACCGTAATTGCAAAATTAAAAAATAGCCATATTTTAATTGCTTGCAGGCTCCTTTGAGATGGAGTGATATTTCAGCTGCCTGTTTCCCACCACACAAAGTGCTCTAAGTGTTTAAGTCAAATCTCTCTGACGGGTCTGAGGCACAGTAATCAAGCCACCTGGCCTGCTTCTGGTTTACTCCAAGAGCAACCATGCCTTGCAGAGTTGCACCCACTGGAAACCACTGGTTGCATGGCTGACCTCATCCTCTGTGTTTTTCCAAAATACAGGGTAAGTTCGAGATTGCACAAATGCACATTTGTCTCGCAAACAGAAGGCCTGAGAAGTCTGAAATGCTGAAAGTGCACCACAGCTCTGGAAAAATCAAGGGGAAGGAATTTATTAAAACTTCTGGGACGGGCCATTATCGAGAGTGAGAAGTGACACTTAGCCCCAATAAAATGGACAAGCAGGATGTGTAATATTGACACCCTTCCAGTCAGAGTGTTCCATCGATTTGTCTGGTTAAGTGTTCTCCTTCTTGTTACCGAACTCTTGGAATTGGAGTAAAAATGAAATGGAGATGGGTCTTGGAAGTTTGGAAGTGTCGCCTGGCTACTGTTCAGAAGAAGTGCACTGCAACAGCTTGGACATGTAATAACACGCGTCAACGATATTGAAAACAAAAGGCGTGCTACTGCTGCTGACCAACTCCCTCTGCCTTGCTGTTTACATCAGCCAGACTGTTCCCGCTCATTTAGTGCTGGCCATTCAGAAGGGGAACTGTCACATTTTTCAGCGTGTCCTCAGAGTTCGCATAAACGCTGGGAATGTTTAGAGAAGAAGAAAGAAAGAGGTCTTCCCCACTTCTTCCACAATCCAGCGCAGTTAATGAGGGGAATTTGTTCCCCTTGATTTTTGGCCTCTTGAAGGCAGCAGTAGTTCGTGGCATTTAAAGGAGGGGAATTCTGTGGCTTTTTGAGGCCTCTTTTCTTTTCAGAGCTCGGTCTCAAACGCCACTGCCTTACTTGCCACTTACACTCTTTTATAATAAAGATGTTACAAAGGGTTCTTTTAGCAATGCTATAGAACCATTTTTATTTCCATAACACATATTTGTTAAAAATGCTGTGTGTACAAAGCACAGGACAGACAAGATCACGAGAACACAGCGATCCCAGGGGATTTAAATGTGTGCCTGATGATAGAACCCAGAGTCGTACCATCACTGGGTCTCAAAGGCCAGTCCATCTGATTACTGTCAAAGAAGTAAAATAGCACACAGTGCTATGAGCTCAAAGACTGCATTCACACAGCATGTAAAAGTGGCCCAAATCCAATCTTTTTTTGTCGTATGTGACCAAGATGTGAACCCCAGCATGAACAGCAAAAAACACTCAATCTGACAGTTTCAATTATGATTTGGGCCAGGTTCATATGAGTTATAGAAACCTGATCCATATCGGATTTGCATTAATGCAACTCTGACGTAAAATTCACATGAATTCTGATCTGGCTGTTCAGGCAGTCATACTCACCACTCCTCATAAAATACTGCAGAGGAGAAGGGACAATGGGCAGCAACAGTGAGGGAGGATTTCAGTGGTGGGATAGTAAGGTAACAGACCTCCTAAATATTTTTGGGAGATATCTAAGCTCAAACAAACACATCGTGATCTCTCCATGTTTCTAATGAAATGGGTGGAGCAATGCCAGAGGAGGATGTGACAAAAAGCTTGAACGCAAATGAAAGAAGTGGCCAAATAATGATCCATTTTCTCACTGATGAGGCCAGATATCAGTCACTGCAGCTCCGTGATAGTTCCTGTGATGCTGGAAAAAATGAACCTCCAGTAGTAGACTGTGCATACATGAGTGTGGGAGAGCAACTTTTCAGACAGATATCAGATATAGCTCACATTAAAAAGGTAACATGAACAGCCTGAAAAAAAAAATCAGATTTGGTGAGAAAATTGGAATTGGGCCTTTTCCTGAAATATGCAGAAGTGTCAGACAGGACCAGCACAAGCAGATCCACATCTGAAGGGTTCTTTTGCCAGTGCCATAGAAAAAACATTATTGTTTCCATGAAGAATCGTGTTTGTAAAAGAGATGTGTTTGAAGAACCTGTTATCGTGGTCCTCCAGTTGGTCCACACTTTTGCACACATTTCGGGTTGGACCATTTCTCTTGATGATCTAAGGGTCCCTGAAAGATATGCTTGATAACTTTTGTCACTTTCCTGAGATACGATGATAAACTTGTGGGAGCTTTGCAAGTATGATATTTGGCACCAGCTCAGTAAATATCTGACTTTGCGGGTGCGGCTTATATTCCAGTGCGGCCTATAGTCCGGAAAATATGGTAAAAGTAATAGTTTTTACAATATTGTTTGTTTTAGATGGACAAACTCTAAACAACCAGTTCAATCATTGCTCACAACACACAAGTAGTTTCACAATATAAAGCCAGAGTTAGACCTTAAAACAGAGCCTGATTGAATCACTGTTTGTGACATCAGCATCACTACGAAGTAAGTGACTGGTTTGGCGTTCCCAGTCACTCCATTAAACCTCACTCTGCATAATCAAAAGGAACAAGGAAGGACGGCCTAAATCGAGAGGAAAAACCCTCAGGTTTTTCAGAGGATTTAGAAGTGGTTTCTATCTCTTGCCTCCAGACAGAAAGCCAAGTACGACCGTCACTGGATCTCAAGCAGCCAATTCAAAGATCTCCATCCGATCCCTGCCAAGAAGTAAAAGAACACACGGTGCAGTGAGCTCAAAGTGTCGGAACATAACAGTCTATCCTACAGCAGGCTAGACAGGACTGACACGGGCAGAGTGGAGTCCACATCTGAAGCACATTTAGCGCATCTGAGCACTCATAAAACTGTAAAAGCACAATCAGTGAGCCACTGCTCCTCGGTGGTGTTCAGAGTAACCATATCTCTCCTACCAGGCAGTGCTAACAGACTGCATGGCGTACATTGGGAGGATATTGAAGCCAGGTGCACAAAGGAACCCTGGTTCAAATAACCTGTAAGAGGCCTTCACTGAATTACAAGAGCACGAAACCCTTCCTCTGTGTAGAGTATTTTGAAGAATCAAGGAGTTGAGAAGCTATTCCTTACAAAGTCCTTCTGCTGAAGTAGGGCTGATCATGTTATTTGCAAGTAATGCTAAATTAGACGCAGAGAGGGGCTGCTTGGTACACACTGAGGCACAACGTAATGTGAGATTGGATCCATGTGAGCTACTACAGCATGGGATGCCCATTTCCTACAAGGTCAGTGTGTGCAGGACTGCGAGTTTTGGGAGGTCTGTACGAGCTCCTAATGTGTGTGTTATCATTTGATGAGCCTCCGTCTCGTGGTTCAGTGCCCGTGTCAAACACAATCCTTCGACTGAGTGGATGTGTATTTAGGCTGGTCCCGCTCCAGACCGGGCCCTGTCCTCTCCACTTTGCCTGGGAATAGATGAGATCTGATTGGAAGCAGCAGGCGTTTCACAGACAGTTGGATGCTATCAAAAAACATTGTCGTCGTACTCAGCTGGAACGTGCTGCGAGGCTCTGCTTGGGAAAAGGTTTTGGAGTGTACTGCTGTCGTACAGCAGCTTTCCCTCAAGTATGGGCATATGTGCGAGAACTGTGGCAGATTTGGCTGTGAGGGACAAAAGGTGTCACATCTGTGCTCGCTGTCGGTAATGGACGTTTGGGTGGCCAAGCTGTCTAAGCGTTGGCTTGATTATCCAGTGGTGCCACAGCAGTCTGTGTCTGGGAGACCCAGAGACTCTAAAGACTATAAAGTTTATACCCATTGCTTGATGTTCATTGCACACCCATTCCTAGTGACCATGTATTTGATCGTCCATAGCATTATGACCACCTTCTTGTTTTTACATTCATTGTCCATTGCCTCCTTTCACCCTCTTCTTCGATGGTCAGGACCATCACAGAGCACGCATTATGTGGGTGGTGGGTCATTCTCAGCACTGCAGTGACACTCACATGGTGGTGGTGTTGTGCTGGTAGGACTGGATCAGACACATCAGTGTTGTCCAGCAGTGTTTTAAATGTTGTCTGCTCACTGTCTACTCTATTAGACCCTCCTATGTAGTTAGTCCACCTTGCAGATGTAAAGTCAGAGATAGAAGCTCTTCGTTTCTGTACAGGTGTTAGTCATCCTCTAGTCCTGACAGTGCTGACAGTATGCTGCCCACAAGACGCTGTTGGTTGGATATTGGTGGACTGTTCTCAGTCCAGCAGTGACATTGAGGGGATTAGAATCTCCAGCAGCACTGATGGTAACATACCACCACCATGTCGGTGTGACTGCGGTCCTGAGGAAGGCCCACCACCCACATAATACCTACTCTGTGGTGGCCCTGTGGGGTCCATCCCATTGAAGAACAGGGTGAAAGGAGGCTAATAAAGTATGTAGAGATCATCCTTTATTAGTCCTGCAGTGGTCAGATTCACAGTGGACAACAGTCTGTAATTATAGAGCAACAAAGTCCTCCTGGATGGTGAGATCATTTGAACAAAGAATGTAGAGGCAGGAGAGGTGGTGGTCATAATGTTCTGGGTGATCAGAGTATAACTGTGTGAAGGAGACGTTCCAAGGAGTTCCCCTTTTCTTCAGAGTTCTTATGACATACATGTTGATGGCCCTTGACACTTTATTTGTTCATGCAATTGAAAGACAGAACTGATTGCACATAGTAACACACCATGGAGCTGGTGATTGTTGCTGATTAATGAAGACAAATCGCACGTCCATCTGAAAGGCAGTAGTGTGTGTGTGTGTGTGTGTTTAGCCAATTAATGATCAAGGTGCATTTGCGTCACTGCATGGACTGGCTGTGTTGTTTCAATTTGCAAGTGTTTCCTCAAGCACTGCTTTATGTCCACCTGTTGTCACTTTGGCAGTGCTCCCTATGGCATTAGATCAGATAGAACTTTATTGATCACTTGAGAGGGTTCCCTCAGGGAAATTAAGATTCCAACAGCTGCATCAATACAGTACAGCGAAGAGTAGAAAGATCAGATATAATATACAATATAGAGAGATGTATGAAAATAACGAGTCCTATAGGAGGAGGTATTGCACATTATTGCACTTGTTAACTGTTCTTGCACGAAGTCCGGTTGTGTTGTGGTGGTCGGGTTACTGGTTACTAGTTACTGGTTACTGGCATGTCCATGTCTACACAAGGTATGCCATATATTGTTCCTGCCCTTGCCTCCTTTTCATCTGGTCTCCTGAACACACAGAGTATCTACCTTCCTTCTCTCCATCATGTCTGCAAGCTCACTGCCTTTACCCTGTCATTGTCCCTACGTACAGTGTCCCTACTCTAACCTCCACACTCCTGCCTTTCCTTCTCTCTCTGCCTTCTAACCTGCATTCCTTCTCTAATCCTCGATGACCTTTTAACTACAGTAGTCCAATTTCCACCTGCACCCGGCTGGTCAAGAGCACCGGAGGCGGTCGTTGTTAACCCGGGCCTTGACTGATCCGGTATGGCAGTCATATTTGTGATCTACATCATATTTTTCACAGTTTTACGCCGGATGCCCTTCCTGACGCAACTCTCACCATTTATCTGGGCTTGGGACCAGAAGTGCACAAAGTACACCACTAATGGCTGGTTTAATTTTGTAACAGAGAACTGAGATCCGTGAGGGCCCAACTCCGATTCTACACCTGTGTTAAGTACAATGGGCAGGGCAGTTTTTTTCATTTTAGTAAAATGATAAAATGCTCCACAACTCTGAGTGAAAAAGTGAAATAAATAACTTTATAAATACAGGATATAATAAGTCAGTATTGTACTATGAACTCCAATGTTCCTCAATACTGGTGTTTTTTTTTTTTTACAGCTCCCAACATTTATTGTAATACAGCACTTCAGTACTGTGGTGTTTCTTCATACATGAAGAAGGATGAAGAACAGTTCAAATGAATGATCCAAACAGGAGCTCAATTACATCTACAATAACCCGAAGTGAAGCCCACCCTCTATGCAGCCTAAGACCATTTCTAAAATTGTATGAATGGTGTCTTATAAATGGTGATTGTGGTAGAGTGTGTGTATTCAGTATCCAGGGAGTCCTACTGAAAACACAGCACACATTACAGCAGCCACTCCTTATGATAACTAGCAGAACACAGGATTTGCAGCATATAGATCCTCATTCCCAGTCTGTACTTCATTTCACAGTAAAGAGCTGTTTTTTCAGAGTAACAAGAAAATATTGTTAAAACTGACTGTAATTGACAGCCAACATTAATTTTACAACAGTAAGATGTTTTTTTGAGAATAGCAGGAGAATGCAGTTTTTACTTTTGCAAATGCTTTTGGAGGGCGGCACGGTGGCGCTGTTGCCTCACAGCAAGAAGGACCTGGGTTCGATCCCCGGGTGGGGCGACCTGGGAAGTTGTGTGGAGTTTGCATGTTCTCCCCATGTTCGCGTGGGTTTCCTCCGGGTACTCCGGTTTCCCCCAAAGACATGCATGATAGGTGAATTGGTGACTCTAAAAGTGGCCCTTAGTGTGTGCATGTGTGTGTGCACGTGTGCGCCCTACGATGGATTAGCGCCTTGTCTAGGGTTGTTTCCCGCCCTTGCGCTCAGAGTTGCCGGCTGGGCACCGGCTCACCCGTGACCCTATTCAGGAATAAGCGGTTTGGAAAATGAATGAATGAATGAAATGCTTTTGGAGTAAAAGTACATACTTTATTAGTTCTATTAATACTGTTTAAATGTAGTACACGTCTTCAAGGACATTACTGAAGTCCAGTAATCGGTAACAAATACAGGCCGTGGTCAGGAGAAATGTACATTTACATTAAAATGTAAGGCACTGACAAAAGCTCTTATCCAGAGCGACTTACAAAAGTGTTTTGCTGTTCACTCGGAAGATATCATTAGCTAGAGAGGAGAGGCTAGAATCCAGAGATACTTCAAGTTGGTGCTGCTGAAACATACGTCAGATTGGAGACCAACAAAATTCAGTCTAAATCTAAACCTTTAATGAGTT
Organism: Acestrorhynchus altus; assembly: GCA_034509495.1. NCBI lineage: Eukaryota > Metazoa > Chordata > Actinopteri > Characiformes > Acestrorhynchidae > Acestrorhynchus > Acestrorhynchus altus. Next base: position 6,484,059 of record CM067506.1, on the reverse strand, counting down.
AAATGCTATTGAAAGGGCTCAGTTGAGTGACTCAGCTTTCTTGGACCCCCCAAGGGAAGTTTATTCAACCATTTTGCTGCCAGGAAAGAAGAGAGCCTGGATGCTTGTATTTCTTTGCATCTTGAGGGATGGTGAGAAAATCCGAGCTGTACTAGATGTTCGAGGGACTCTTGGTACAGATTGAGTTTTGACCATTGCCATCAAGTACGGATGGTCCATTTTTGGCTTTGTAGGCCAGCATCAAGGTTTTGAATCTGATGAGGTGAAGTGAAGTGAAGTGAAGAGAACCCAGAAGAGGAGTTACATGACTGAACTTGGAGACACTGAAGATGAGTCATGCTCATGAGTTGCAAGGGCCTGATGGTCTACATAGGAAGGCCAGCTAGAAGGGAAGGGAGTTGCAGTAGTTGGCGCTGTGCTTCTGCAGATGGAGTGACCAGTAAGTTCACAAGGGAAATGGCAAGATCAGGGGGAGGACCAGTGGTTCCAGGAATATATCGCAATTCAGTCTTGCTGAGGTTGAGTTTAAGGGTAGCAGTGCTTAGAAAACCCCTGAGAGGATATTACTTTACCAAGAGAATGAGTGTATAAAGAGAAGAGAAGAGGACCAAGCAGTGAGCCTTGTGGAACACCAGTGGATAGTCTACATGGAGCAGATGTGGCCCCCTAGCATATTAACCAGTTAGAATGCTCTTCCAGATGATTCAAACAATTGCAATGCCGAGCAGGTGATTCCAAGTCTAGTGAGGAATGACAGGAGGATCTTGTGGTCTGCCATGTTGAAGGCTGCAGAGAGTTTTTCAGTGACAGAAATGAGAGCAGTCTCTGTTGAGTGTGCTGGTTTGAAGTTTGGATCTTCTTCAATCTTGAAGATTAATCTGGGTGAGAAAGCAAGATTTTTGAGAGAGAAGAAAGAAGAGATTTGGGCCTATAGTCCATGCTGTCTAGAGTTGGCTTCTTCAAGACTGGGACCCCTCTGGCAACCTTGAAGGTAGATGGAAGATGACCTGATGACCAGTTGCTGTTTATGATTAAAGTAATGAAAGGAAGAAGGTCTGAAGCAGATGTCTGAAATAGTGTGGAAGGGATAGGGTCCAATGGACAGGTGGTTGGATTGTAGATGATGTTTGTGAGAACATGGAACTGAGAACGTGGAACTGGATACAACTGGATACAAAGTTGCATGGAAGAAACTGAATGAAATAGGTGAACATACTGACATTGGTTCTTCACACTCACTTCTACACTCTGTTAAACATCACTGTTTCTAGGAACAGACTTGTTTCTTCTATGACATTGCTCAAAAAAGCATTCGGAGAACCTTCATTTTACAGAACCATTGGAGTACGGTAATGAATGTTCTTGGATTCAGCACCACCGCTAAGGTCAAGGTTCCCTTTCATGAGATGCACTACGCCGTCACTGGTGGACGTGTCTGTGTATTTGGTAGAAAGTGCAGTAATCGTGTGTTAGTGTGTGCATGAGTGTGTGCTGATGTGTTTGGGTAAGGGCTCTCAGGGACTCGGAGAGTCCAAAGAGATCTTTTTCGCCGAGGAGTAAAATGGAAGCGAGCTGCTGAAGGATTAGTTTGTGTGAGGTATCTGTTCCACCTGTTGACTATTACGCAGCTGAAAACCATTAAAACTCAACCACCTCCTTCAGACGCGAGCAGAAATGCCAGTCGAGACTTTGGGTGACAGTGGCAGAAACTGCTGCAGGTAGATGGTGTTTATTCTGAAAGCAAAAAGAAAACCCAACAAATCTTGAACTTGTGAGCCTTGAGACAAAAAGCTGAACTAATTCCCATTGGCTGAAAACAGCTGGCTGCTGCAGTGTCTGCACAGCAGCGGGGAGACTCCAAAGTTTCCGTCTGTCCATTTTCCCCCCCGACATCACAAGGCACTGCAGGCAATTACAACACCTAATCCAAATTTGGAAAATAGAAATACAGCATGCTGAGAAAACAAAGCATCCATCACTGACAGTGCTGTGATTGTTCAGAGCACGAGAACAAACACACGCCTGCTCTGTCCTGAAACTGCATTTGTGTGTGTTTCTATAGTGTAACTGTACTTAGCGTGCCTGCTAAGTAAGACGCTCCAATGTTTCTAATTATAAATGAAGAAAATACAGATTTATTTTTGTTAGAAATAATGGCAGCATGTCGTTTAAACCCAGACTACACAACAATGCGAGAAACATGTCAGCAAGTATTCAAATCAAAGCATCTCAGAATAGCAAAAGCAATAATAAGAGTAATTAATATTCTTCATCTATCCATGTTCTTATCCACTTTTGCTGGTCAGGATCATGGTGGGTCCAAAAATACCTGGGCACAAGTCACATCTGGGGCCAAAAATCCCATCCTTCTCTCTCGTAAATTGAGAACAGGACCAGGAATCAAATTAATGGTGGGGGGGAATTGGTGGGGACGCATCCCCTCCAGCTCATTGCCATCTTTCACAGCACGTAAAGGAAGTGAACGACAGTGGCATAACAACCCCACTGCGAGATTAGTGTTTTGGTGGTGTAGTTACTGATGGAGATATACCAGCACAAAGGTATAAAGGCTCACAGCGGCATAAAGCAGCCTTTAACTCTGAAACCCTGAGATCCACACTTTGTGGAGAGTTACATGCCATTTTCTAGGCTTGGTAATTCAGGAGTGATGTAACCTACAGACATGATACACACATTATAACAGGCAACACGAAACCTCGTTTGGAACAGAATTTAAATCCCAGTTTAAATGCCAATGGAGCTTTCCATTGCAGGTTTACTGCTCCATCCACATATACATGTTCTACATGCATGTAGACTCTGACTGGTCAGTGAGAGAGGGTGGGGCTGATGACATCATTAACCCAGATATTGTTATTATACATAATTATATATATAAATTAGATTTTGAAAAATTACATTTTTATTTTATTTGGATGACTGTCAAGTATTTTGTAACTTATTATTCTAAATATCATTGTCAGTCTAATCATTACAAATAATCCATCGGATTTCTTGCATTTTCAGCTCTTTCAGCTCTGGCATGTGACTGCGTCCTATAAATACTTTTTTTTTTTAATTTTGGTGAATAAAAGTATGTCAAACTACAAGAAAATCCCACAAAATTGGCATAGAGTTCTAAAGGTTAATGTGAAAGTCCATGTAGGGTAAACAGACACATGGCAAAGCAGCATCTAGTGATTCCAGAGCAGGACAGCATTACGGCAGACAGCAGTGGAGACAGAAAGGAAGGGACAACAAAGGGATTAGGTGGACTTTGGTACATATTGGCAAATTAGTGTGTTTGCAACACTACTGCCTGTCCAACATTAACTTTAGACAACAAAATAGAAAATGTGAAAAGCGCCAATTCCCTGGCAACTCGGAGGTGTGCCGTCGAGTCGAGTTTGCTTTTTGGCTTCGCTTTACCTCTCCATCCTCCTTTCGCCGAACATAAATGGCAGGAGGTCAGATGATTGTCTCTTGTGTTGTGAAAAGCTGTTGAAATTACAAGGGACCAAAGCAACTGTTGCTTTTTGGAATAATCAGTTATTAAAAGGTTATGTAGGCATCATGCAGTCTTCTGAACAATGCTCTGGAGTAGTGCCACCATGGACTCCTATTGAACATTCTTCAGGTAGAGGTTTTTTCTTGGTGAGTTTGAGATCAAATCCACTGTTTCCTAAACCATCTGGACAGAGGTCTTTGACGGTGACTCGCAGCGAGAGGCATAGCCGAGAATGAGCTTCGGTAGCCTTGGCGGTTTCGGTTTGAAGTCTCATCTGTGTCCATACCTTGGTGTTTTTCTTCGTTCCTTTTCTACGTTTCACAATATTTTTCCTTCTCCACTTATAGCTGCCCGTTGGCAGGCTCTCCCCCTCACTTCAAAGGCGCTCTGTGTATGTTTGCTTAATCTCTGCTCTCCGCAGAGCCGCTGTTTTCCCTGCCATTAGTGCCGTGAGTGTCGGAGGGGCCCGAGCAGGCCTGGCAGCCGAAGCCTCAGTCTCGTTCCCCGGAGCGCCGGCTGCTGATCCACGGTGCCACCCTGCCCCACCAGCCTCCAGCGTTTTGCAGGCCTCCTCTGCTGTAATAACTTCCTGTGGGCCTTACTCAGATTAGAGGAAGCTGTACAAACACAAATGCTTCATTTTTGAAAAAGTCCGAAAGGGGGCCATGCCATGAACAACCAGGAGCAGGTGAATAAACGAAGCAGGATAAAATGACTTCCTGCTCCCAAAGGGAAGTGACATGGGGTGAGGGAGGCCAGTGGAGTTGACGCAGTGTTTGTGGACACTGTTTGACAGGGATCCTTTTCGCTGCAGCTGACTGTGAATATGAGCTCGACTGTAGCTTTGAAACAATACAGCCTATTGTGTCATTCTATAGACTGTGGTCACCAACCCTGCTTTTGGTGATCTATTAGTGCTTTCTCTGCAGGCATTACTTTCATCCCTAATTCACCACACCAGACGGATCTCAGATGGATCGCAACTTTATAGGCCACGCACCACCTTGGACACCGCCTACAACTGCTGACATTTCTACATCTACCTTTCAGAGGAACAATAAATGTTCTCCACACATATGTTGTTGCTTTTGCCACTGGTTTGTGCCAATTTGGTGGAGCTTGCCCACTTTTGCGGTCTGCAAATTAGCGCTATAGAATGGTTGGTTACTGATTCGGGTCAATATAGTGAGCCTGCTGCGATGTCTCCGAGCACAGTGTACTGAACTACAGAATCGACCTGGCATCTTCTTGAACCCTACATTAATTACTGTATTGTTCTACTGTAGGGCCCATGAAACCATAGTTATGGAATTCTAGTTATGAGAGTGGTGGACCGAGGTGTGGTCTTACATGCAGGCTCTTGCATGTATGCATAACTCAAAGAAATTAAGTTATAAAGTTACAAATACCTTGAGGATTTCATTCCTTAATATGTTGCATGCTGCAGATTTTCCAAGGTCATATGGTGTACCACCTAAAGATCTACAAAATCAAGAGTAGTATAAAGATAATACCCCCCCCCCCCCCACTGCAGTCTCTATTCTTCTAGAGGAAGCCTTCCACTAGAAGTTAGAACGTGAGCAGCATTTGATTGCATTGCATTCAGCTTTACAGGAGCATCAATGAAGACATGTGCTGATGTTCAGCTTCGGCTCATTCCAAAGGTTGCCGTAACCAACACTCGGCTGAACTGAAGGTCTTTTTACAAGGCAAATGACGAATCACCCCCCTGTTTCTGTCCATGCTGGTTCTAAGATATGTCAATAGTTCTAACGTATGTGACTCGTGTGTCTTTGTTTTGTGGGTATTAAATATGATATATGCAAGGAAAAATATAAATATTATGGAATATTATACAGCATTTATTATATTATACAGGTCATTTTAAAGCGGTATTAAGTCACATGTCGTGAAAATGCATTGTAAAATAGGCGGTTGTAGCACATTATCAGGTGCATCAAATGAAAATGTGATTGAAATGTGTTTTTCACTCGGAGCTTATTCCTGGTGAACATGGTAACAGTGTAACACATTTTTCATGAGCTACTTTTAGCTTGACTAGCAGCCAATGAAGATCCATCAAGTAACACAGTGTAATTAATGAGTTTCTACAGGTGTGTTATGCCTGGTCCTCTGCCATGTTCCCCAGAACTTCATATTAGTCGAACCATAGTTCTCAGAATCATCTTGCTCATTAGTAGCATCAATTTAAAAGAACAGGATTCATCGGACTGTGAACTGTATCCTCTATGGTTTATAGTGCACTTTTGCAGACAAAATGTCGAGCAAATATATAGAATTAGTATGTTGAGCTCGTGGCCAATGATATATTTATAATAATAATATATCTTATATATATTAAAAAGCATATATATATATATATATATATATATATATATATATATATATATATATATATATATATATATATATATATATATAATGATATATATGCTTTTGAAATTATTTTAAGGTCCAAAGATACACCATAACAGTGTTGCACATGAAACAAATGTCAAAGGTCTTTGGTTTGAAATTCCTAAAGTCCCAACAAAGTCATTTCCATGTCATGTCTTAATCTTGTGCTTACTGAAGTGACTAGGAGGCCATTTATGTTCTATTTTGCTACCTTTTTCAAATGTTCTATGTGGTGCGCATGACTTTTTCCACTCTACGGAACACGATTCTCTGTCCAAAAGTGCTAGAGTCCTCCTGTCCTGATCCCTGACCCTGGGACATGTGACAGTGTTTCCGAAACGGTACGTAGTACAAAAGGTTTAACAAATAAACACGTCTCCTCACAGCTGCAGCTCTGGCTGAGAAGTTAGCATGTCTTATATCTTCTGAAGCCTTGGCCGGCTGAGTCCATGTGATTGGCGACAAACATATCAAACAGTGCTCTGCTCCCACGGGGGGCATGCATGTGTACGGCAGTGGGATTCGGCCTTCGCCGCTGGGTATCCAGCGCAGACAGGCTCACTCTCTCAGTGTGCATCCGTCCTCTTCGGCAGCTGTGTTTTCCCAAACCATAGTCCCTGATGGGCACATGAAGTGTCCGCAGTTCAACAGGCAATTAATCACAGAGTTTCACACTGCAGCAAGAAGCTCGGGCCGGGGAATACACTTTTAGATGGGAGCTACTTTGTCAGGAAGTCATCGGAGCTTAAAATATTCTCTTACTTCAGAGCTCGCCCAAGATTGATGACAATACCGATTCCGACAGCCTAAATGACGACAGTGAAACATGGCTTTGGCCTGCCTCTTGCCGCCTGAGAGAAGCTTCTGGAACCCAGCAGGCCCAACAGGTTACATCAGCAACTCTGTGTCCTGGGCCAAGCACAGAAGAAAATCACCGCCCTTTATCCAAACAATGACAGCACTACGTTCACCCACACTGTCTACCGAGACCTCCAACGCTTGGTATCCAGAAAACAGAAGCTCATACACCACGTGCTGTCCGAGGCACTTTCTTTTTCACTTTCCCTAAGCGTCCTTTCTTTTTACTTCAGCTCCTCCACACTTGTGCGGGCTTCTGGTTGCTAATGAATCTTTAATGAGTATATCTTTTTAATGCCTTTCCCCTGCAGCTCAGTGCTATAAGAGGGGCTCAGAGAGCCTCCAGCGTGTGAACGAGCAGCTAAATGTAGCATGTAATAGATCTCCAGTGATTTTAGGATTGGGCAGGGCCTGTGTCAGCAGCAAGGATGACCCTAGAAGAGCCTAAACCACAGAACATCTTGTGGTTTTTGTTGTGTGTGTACATTTGTCAGTTTTTCTAATCATCTGCTTACCTTGGACCCTAGTTTCTAGAAATCTGCATTTCTCCTGATCTTTCTGAGATTCCAAACCGTAATTCACTTTTAAGCCGATGCATCTGTGGTAAATTCCTGCTTACCTTGGATCCAGATTTCCAAAAACTTGCATTCTCTCCAAACTTATATGGATTTCAGTACACAGTTTCTCCCACAGTTTTTGGGATTTCAGTGCTTGACTTTTTAACTGAAGAAACCTGCTTACATTGGATCCAGATTCTATGTTTCTAAGAAGCTGCATTTCTCCCAGTGTTTTGGGATTTCAGCATATACTTCACCTTTAAACTGATGCATCTGCAGAAGGGTCCTGCTTTTCTTGGACCCAGGATTCCAAAAAAAAAAAATCTGCGTTTCTTCTAACCTTACAGGGGTTTTCATTGCATAGCTCACCTTTAAACTGTCGCAATTCCCTTATATCCATGGAAGAAGCCAGCTTTCCAATAGCTACTTATGCATAGAAAGACCTGGATGTGTGGATTCCCTTGTTTCTAGTTAGTCAAGCCTAAGCATGTAGTGGTGCATTAGCAATGCTCTATAGAACGAATATAAATCTAAACTCCCTCATTTGTCTTGCAAACAAAACTCGAGGCTATTTCTGCTGCTGCTGTTGTTCCAGAATGCTCCGAGGATATGCAGCTGTCATTCTTAGCCACCAGCTGAGGGCATCCTTTCCCATCATTTCAGAAGATGGGCACTTGTCTGTAAAGAACAGACGTGAGTTAGGGTTGCTGAGAAGTCTCAGAAACACTCTTTGAATTAAAAGACTACCTTTTATAAAAACTTTAAACAACATTCACAAGCATAAGCTGTTTATAAAGCAGTGCTTAATCATTTTACAAGTAGTAACACAATGACAGAAGCCTAGATAATAAAATTGATCGGATCTGTGGACGTTTTAGGAGCCTTAGTGATGTTATTTCTAGACAAATTCTACTTAAAGGTGCTGTATATGATTCTGGATGGTGGATGGTATTTCTCCTCTTTTAAGTATCAAATAAATGCCTCGTGATCTGATACTGTTTTAACAAATGTAATGTATGGGCCAGAGTCATGTTTCAGAGTCTTACCCAAGGACTCTTATTGGTGTAGAACAGCATAGTTACCCAGACTGGGACATCAAACCCCAGTTTCTCACTGGTGGTGTTATCTGTTGCACCACAACAACACACTTTTTTTGTACTTAAAATCAAAGAACTGGTAAAGTGAACTTATAACCAGGTATTGCATTTGAAAAGATTTATGTTCATTGACGTAAGATGCATTATAAGTGATATGAAGTCTGAATGATGCATCATAAAAATGTTACACATTATGAAACAAATCTGAAAGATCTTTTCATTAGTCTTGGTCTGTCTCCAAAATCCTGTGCTTTGCATGTAGGCTTGTACAGATTTGCACTGCCTGTCAAATGTGTGGGGATGCTTGGTCAGGTTTCTACCTAATGTTTTCAGCATCGCTGTTATTGTTCCCATTACTGTAGATACTGTAGATGTAAAAACTACCTGCAGTGCTTTAAAGCTGAAGGACGTTCTGACTCTTTGAATGGATTAATTTTCAGCTCTCAGCTCCATTTCTTTTATGGATAGTTTTTTTTCTGTGGAATAAAGAGCATTTAAAGAATGACCCTCTTTTGCCCCACGAATGGTTTAAACCCTTAAAAAGATGAGTGCTGACATCACAACAAAGGGGTGAGAACTTTGGACTTTCCAAGGTAGAGCTTTTGGCAGTTCTTGCTTTACCAGGACCAGTTTTCTCATTCATATGTTAAGTGGTTGCAAACCAATGAAAGTTTTGGGAAAACAGCATTCTTCTAAATATTTTTATTTTTGCACAATTTTTGTATATATTTTAAACAATTTAAAGCCTTTTACAGGAAATCTAGATTTATTTTTACACTGAAATTAATTAATACATTATTAAAAAATAATATTCTTGGTGGGGAGGGAACAAAATAATCAAATTCATGGTATCAGTGTACTGACGTGACCATCCCTGCAATGTCTAAAATTTTATTAAATGTCTGTGGGTGGGTTTTGTAAAGTTTCTCTGGCTACGTAACATGTTTACATATTTGTTGTCACACACATTGCTCTCCATTTATTTCTTTTGAGCCATTCCTTGGTGGATTCACTGGAATGTTTTGGGTCACCGTCATGTTGCCTGATCCACCTCTGCTTTATCTTCAGTTTTTGGACAGATGGCCCCAAACCATGACACTTCCACCTCCATGCCACCATCCACACAGTTGGTATGGGCTCATGCGCTCAAAGGCTGTGTCTTTAGGTCTTGTGATGACATTTTAGAATTGTTGGATACTTTTTATGCATCTTGTGGCCTGCTCCTGGGCAAGAAAATTACATTTTAAATATTTATGGTTTAGAAAGACATTTCTTCGTGTCATAACTTGACAGATCACTGGAATGTAATGACTAAAAGTTACTGGAGATTTATTATAGCAGGGATGAGGCGAGCAAACAAAGTCAAAACAGTCCAAGTCCAAAACCAGACAGAGCAAACAGAGCAATAGGGGCATACCAGTAAGCAGAGTAGTAATCCAGGCAGGTGACCAAAACCAGACAATCAATAACAATGACAAGACTGAATGGTAGTGGGCAAAAAAGACAGGGCAATATATACACACTGTGATTGGGATAGTCACTTGGTCACATGGATATCAGGTGGTCGTGAGGAGACGTGATGGGAGATATGGTGTATGGACCGGAGGGCAATGTGACACTTCACTTTTATTTTTTTGTTATAACACCTCCATCCCTAAATATACCATATATGTTTACATATGATTCCAAAAGGAAATGGGGTTTCCTGATTTTTTCACATGACTTTATGTAAGTGATCACAGATGTTGCAACTGGGCCTGTAGAATCTGCACACTTATAGGTTGCTGAAGCTGGTCCCATAAATGCTTAATTGGCTATAAAGCTGCCGACCAAAGAAGTGGACCAATCTGTTCGAGGCATTCCTGGAGAAACCCTTGCTGTCTGTTATCCTGCCAAAAATGCCATTTGGAGGTCCTGCAGTCCGCAAGGTGTCCTGTACACATTGTTAAGCTGTTAGTGTCCCTCATATCACTACTAGGAGTGACTGAATATCCAAGATCATCACACCATCAGAGGGATGTGTGTTGCAGCACAGCAAAGGCAGGACATTCATCACAAGGCCTCCATACGGAAACCTGGCTGTCGCAGGATACCAAACAGAACCTGTTGCTTCAGGTGATATGATTAGAGTCTGTCGAGGTCCAGGTTTCTTGTTCACAACATCACTGCAATCAAAGATGACAGCGGCTTGTTCAGAAGGGTAATGATGTGCCCCCTGTCAAACTCTGTCATCTGAGCAAAATGTCTTTAAGTGTGTGTGGCAGTTTATGATCTTTCACCAAGAATTACAGTACCCAAAAGTAGACTCAGCAGGGCTTTTTTTTACACTAGTGGGGCATTTTCATACCTTCTTATGCCCAGAGCCACTGTCTAATCAGACGATGGCTTTAAACATTTACATTTGTGCCAGGTTTTCATAGTTGCTGCTCTAAATATTGCAAGCTGAAGCCCAGTCAGAACTATGAGGACGTGTTAGAATTGATAGGGCATGTCTTTACACAAAAATGTGACGTGGCTTTAAACAGTGGTAGACGGTTGCTATGGTGTTTCTGCAGCATCCCAGGCAGTTACTATGGTTGCTGTGTGCTACACAGTTGTTGCATCCGTGTTGGTTACTGTAGGGTTGCTAGGTAATTACTGTGGTGTGGCTGTGGTATCCCATGTGTGGGGGCTATGATGTTGCTAGATGGTTGCTGTGGTGTTGCTATGCAGTGGTATAGGCTAAACGCTTTCTGTAGAATGTTGTGTAAATGGGCAGAGTTAAAGTGGTGTATGTGGAGCAGGCAGGTATGTCTAAATTACCTCCAACCACAAAACCAAAAAATATAGACTGAAAAGGAAAGATGAGCAACAGGGAAAGCTAATACTCGACTACCAATCAAGCCTGTTCACACTGAAGAGGAAGCGTTTGTTTCTTTAATTTGCCATTTGCTCCAACTAAAAAGTTATGTGAATTGGACTTGTGGTAAAGTAGTATCTACACCATGCAGTGTTGACTGAGTATTTATGGGAGGTGGGGGGCTCGGCCCCCTCATTTGCTGGATTTCTTTCCCCTCAGCCTACCCTCCATACCCATGTTCTGCCTCTGAGCATGGCGAGGAGAGACACAGAACACACTTCTTCTGGCTGTAGAGTGTGTTGGCCTCCTTTGATGCACTCTGTTTTTGCCTTGCTGGCTGTCTCTACCTCTTTCTCTGTCTTTTTTTTCTGACGCCCCCAGCTCTGTCTCCCTAAATCACTGTTTGTGTCTCACGCTAAATCCTCCCGGTGTTGAAAAAGGAGCTTTAGGAAGTGCAGGCTGGCCTCCTGGATCCAGTTTGAACATTTTTGTCTCCTGGTCATCACCCCTCACTCCCCGCTTCAGTCTGGCAGGGCAGGCAGAGAGGAGTGCAGGATGATCAGCTTACCTGACATAAATAGGTCTGCTGCTTACAGAGGGATGGGTGGCAGGGGGAGGGCAGATGAAAGAGTGGGATGACATGGAGAGAGGACCTCCCGAGAGAAAGAGAGAAAGAACTATGAGTCATGAACAGTGGAAAGATGAGTGAAATGATTAAAGCACAATGTTGTTTTGGGTTCCACTCTGAATGTTTACAGTAGGGATGCAGCGAAATTTCATGCACCAAAGCATTCCAGCCAAAAATGGAAAAACTGGCTCTGTTGGTTTGATCTGAAATCTGGCATCAGGCTGAAGTTGGCTTCTTATTTGCCAGCTAGTCCACCTTAAAATAGTGCTACGGTTGCAGTAATTTACTGATAAGAGGGTGTATTAAAGGTGCATTATGTAATGTGGAATTGAGAATATGGGGTGTAGTCACAGGACATTTCAGGAGATGGAGGTGGGGTAATGGGTGTTGTGGGGATAGGGTGCAGTCATGTGGTATTGAGGGAACGGGGTGGAATAACAGGACATTGGAAGGGATGGTAGTGGAGTAGTTGGTGTTGTGGGGATGGGGAAGGAATAATGCAGTGTTGCAGGGTAAGATGAAGTAATGTGGTGGTGAGGAGATGGGGTGGAGTTACAGGCCATTTAAGGAGGTGGTGATGAAGTAACTGGGCATGCAGGAGATGAGTTGAAGTGGCAGGGTGTGGTGGAAACGGGGATGAAATAATGCAATGTTGGGGAGGTAGGTGGAGTAATGCAGCGTTGAGGGGAGTGGAGGAGTAATTTGGTGTTAATGGGGTATTGTGTAGTTGGGATGGAGTAATGGAGTGTTGATGAAGCATGTGGAGTAATAGGATGTTGAGGATGTGGGTGAAGTGGTGCAACATTGGTGAGATGTGGCTGGAGTAATGGGTTGTTGAGGAGATGGAGTGGATGAATGGGGTGAAGAGGAGATGGGGTGGAGTAACGGGGCATTGAGAAGATGGGTATTTTACCTAGATCTTAAAAAATATTTTCTCTTCAGCTTAAAAACACTAATATAGTCTGTGTTATGTTTCTCAATTCCTCTGCTTGTCTTAACAAACTGTATGAGATATCATCCTCATAAAATTACAGCATGCTTTTGTCATCGTTGGCAGTAATATATGTGACTTTAAGGGTTAAAACATGTAAATCTTTTAAACTGCTGGTCTTCGTGTCCAGTCGTTTTTGGCAGTTGTTTTTGCAGTGTGTGGATCTTCAAACTGTGGGGATTTGGTAGATTATGTTTTGTTTTTTTTCTCTCTCTCAGCAAACTGTTGTTCCTGGCTTCCAGAAAAGAAATGGTAGAAGGCCAGTAGAAGGTTGATGCAAGTTGATCGTCTGCAGACTCTTGCCTGATTGGCCAGCCGCTATCAGATGCTGTTATCAACTTATGAAGAGCGTGGAAAACGATGAATCTTGCTGTTGTTTGTCTCCTTGTTTTAGATCATCCCCAAAATCTTTGCCTTGAATCTGTTTATTGAAAGCCTCTTCAATAAGAGGCAGAGACTCTGCAGTAATCGGTGGCAGATGCTCCGTGTTGCGTTGGTCATGTCTCTTTTTGGGAATACACTGAAGGATTATTTTAACACCCCTTGTGCTCTGTATGTTTGTATGCGTGAGAGAGTGTGTGTGTGTGTGTGTGTGTGTGTGTGTGTGTGTGTGTGTGTGTGTGTGTGTGTGTGTGTGTGTGTCTGTGTATCGGCAGAGTTGCTGCTTGAGAAATCTGTCAACAAGTAGTACAGGGAAGCAGAACTAGCCCTCAAAGCGGCTCTCAGAACTGCCTTGTAAAAGCTGCTCTCAGAGGGAGCGTTCCCAGACATTCCCACCACTTCACAGAAGTCCAGTGTAAGTCTTGCGGCCGGCCTGCGCTTCACTTCCTGTGCAGTGTTTACAGAAGAAAGCTCTCATCGCTGTTGTCTGTGGCCCTGCACACTGCGGCCAACAGTGAAACAGGCAGCTGTCATGATGGTGGAAGATGCTGCCTGTAGACCTTTGTTTAGAAGCAGGCATTCTTGGTTTTGGTCGCCTGCTGATGGATGTGTTGGGGACTGCAGCAGTGAGAGACCCAGACAATGGTAGGAAGAGTAAACACAGGACTCCAAGGCAAACACAGACGAGACAAACAATCTGGGCAGGAACTGCTGGCAGGGTCACTTCTCCACTATACCCTGCACATCTGCTCTTCAAGAGGTCACTGCTGTTTTTAATGGAATGGGGTTGTACAATACATCTGACAGGAGATCATGCAGTCATAAGGTCCTTCAAACCAGAGATGTTACCTGATGAATTGCACCAGTAACGTTTGGACAACACATGCAACCCTTAAACCAGGATGCATGTGTTCCTACTGACCATTAAAGTCATTAAACGTCCATGGTGTACAACCAACATCAGTAACCATGCAATGTTAGTCAGTAGACAATACACTTTTTCATCTGGGGTTCATGTACAGACTGACTCAATATCTGACCGTCAGACTTGGACCTCAACTAGACATCTGTGCACGAGAGATGGGTTTGAATGTCTGTCTAAGACCTCTGTTGGACATCAGAGGACATGATGGGATCGTCATTACAATATATTGTAAAAGGCCGTCATATGTGGCTGTTTTATTGACATCTTTAAGACCCTAATTGATTAGAGAAATACTCTCCAGTGGAGTTTCCACTCACAAACGAGCCTCCAGCCTTCGTTTGCATAACGCTAAAGGACGAGGGAACAGCCTGCAATCACTTGTGAGCATCAGACTCATGTCTCCAGTGCAAGAACTTCACGAAGATACCTTGACTTATCTTGGATGATCATCTACATGAGCAAATAAGGGAAAAACCTCACACTTTATGGACATTTCAAACAAAGGTCTTTGGGAAACTGGCCTGGAAGGAAGACTGGGGAGGGTTTTTATCCTCTTGTAATGATAAGGACTGGAGAGATTAGTCCTAAAGCAGCACCCAAGAGCTGCTTTTACCAGGAGCCAACTTAAGTAGCGTTTATTTATTGGATAGGTTTGTTTAGTCTGCTCTCTCCACTACAGCTTGCCCTATTAATGAGGTCTCTGTGTTTGCTCAGTCCTCTCAGCAGTAATTGCACTTCTGGCAGAAACGTGAGGACTACTGTGTGCTGATGTTCTAATGATGTAGTGAATTGTAGTGAAAATGAGGAGGAGATATCGAAAGTCAGGAAGGGAAGGAAAGATTTGTTTGTCTCGAAACCATACGCGATGGAGATCCTGGTGTGCGAAACACTGAACACAGTGCTACGTTACTTTTAAGAGCCGTTATTTGCATTTTGCATTGACGTTTCATATCGGAAGAGTGATAATAATAGTGTAGCAACAGCAGGAAAGATCATTTTCCTCTGATGCCACCTCCCGTCGGACTGTGTACTGTGCTGCCCCTCGCTTGTGCTGCGTTTCAAAACTGCAATAGCCAGGGTTTTCTCCAAGTTGGCTCAGACAGAGCAGAGACAGTACAGAGTGTGCCAAAGGTTCCACCACTAGCACTCTTGGTTGGAGGGTGAGAATCCACGTCAAACGTCCCTAAAGTTGAACTCAACTCGAAAGTTCAGAAACAAAATTGATTTGCCCAAATGTCCAGCACCTGAAATTCACCTGTCACAGTGAATGTACATGCAAAACCCAAGTCCTTTATGTGTCCTGATACCAGTGACACCAATGTCCTTCATCACTGACAGTAACCCAGGCAGAAATGTCAGCCCTGAGAACTTCAACCATAACAAAGCGAGGGAAAGCAGCTGCAGTGAGCAGATACTGTCTCTGTTCTTCAGAACTCCTCAACAGGACCTGGGCACTGACCATTAAACGCACTCACGTGGAATGTCACCATGAAGACTGTTAGTCTAAATTTGGAGTGGACGAGGACATGACATCCTGACATGGTTAAGTTGTTTTTGGGGTCTGCTAAACTCTAGTGGACCCCTCAAACACCCAGGCCTGAAATATAGATGTGCTATTATTGGTCTCAAATTACCATCAAAAATAATATTGTTTACAAAAGTATGATCGAAGGACAAGTAAGCTTTAAACTTGTCACCGTCACTGCAGAAGAAGTGTTGCCTGGGGTTACATCATGACTTTTCACACACCTGGAGTTTTTGAAGCATGTATCAAATGACACTGAAGGTACACAACATGATATCCAGTGTGTCCTACTAGTGCCATGTCTGCTGGGCTTTGTTGTCTTTATGCACACAGCTGCAGTGAGCAACTCATTATAGGTAATCACCCACTAACGTGGTAGCATGTCAATCTGATTGTTTTCTCAAAACTGTGACTCGTCTGTCATTATTTGGAGATGGGCTTAATCTGTGATAGTACGCAAAAGCGTCTGGATAGCAAGACCATAACATTTCGGATTTGACCTGAACACAAGGAGTGCATTTTCGTTCACTCATCACCGAGACATCAGTAAATCAGATGCTCTCAGATGTCTGAAATGTTTTGAAACGTCCTCCAAACATCTCTGGAAGCCCAAAAGACGCTCTTTCTCCTCGGCAAATAAACATCGATAAACACACCCTGTGTGTCCATCCCCTCTCTGCCGGGTCCAAACCTGCCTCGACAAAGAGGGCTGTCGTCCACAGTTTGTATTCATTCGCTTTCGAATTCTCGTAACACGAAAACAAGGTTATGGAAAAGATATAAAAAGCAGAACATAACAGAAACCAGAGCAAGACGCAAGAATCCCTTTGTCCTTTTTTTCCCGGGTGGGTTCTCTAATGTTTACAACTCTTTGTTGTCAGGGGCGACGGGGCCAATGGCCGACAGATTTCACTGACAGTAACCCAGGCAGAAATGCCAGGCCTGAGAACTCCAACCATAACAAAGCGAGGGAAAGCAGCTGCAGTGAGCGGATACTGTCTCTGTTCTTCAGAACTCCTCAACAGGACTCGTGTACTGACCATTACAGCGTCTGTGAAAACCAGCTACAGTCGGCAGAAGCTCCTAATGAAGTGTGCTGGCCAAATGAAAGAAGAGCAATACCATTCCAGGAGTTTGGCTCTGTGAGGCAATTACATGCAGAAAAATCCCAGAGCTTGTTCTAAAACTGTCGAGCCTCAACTCAAATGCTTTGTGATTCGATTTTAATTAGGTTTTTATTCACTGTGACATATCTGCACCGTGACTGCACGGAGAATTCCTGTTAAAGGTCCCACTGAGGATGAGAGTGTACCTCAATCGCAGCATGAAATGGACAAACTAGTTCATCCATGTACCATTTATTACAAGCCCAGGTTCCATATTACAGTTTCCATTCGATTTTTCTTTTTAGAGATCATCTTGGAGTACCCTGGTGTGTTCCGACTTTATTTTTTAAATTTGTGAATTCAGCTCCACGGCAGAATAGAACATGATGCTCTGCAGACCATGGCCTAGTAACAAATGTTAATATAGTACTGAAAGCATTCGCTGGAGACAGTCCTTTGGGATGAGTCGGAATGTCAGAACTAACATCCAATATCAGAACCTGACCTCCCTCGCTAGTTCTTAATCAAACTACAGAACAGTTGGACCACTCCCTAGTAATACCCTTGTGTCCACAGACTTATGGACATGTAGTGTGAGTTTACAGAAGATTCCAGAAGACCTGATAGATTGTAGCCATCTATCGTCCATTTTCCATCCAAAATGTAGTTTTGTGCTGTTTTTGCTCCCAAAATGCAGCCTTGCTTCTACATCATCTATAAGATGGACTGTTAGTAAAGTTCTTGAATTGCTTTATACAGCCTTTAGTCTGGACCTTCTCATAGCCTCCTATATTTGGTCAGAGTGCATGGTTAAAGTACAGCCAGGGTCCTACTTAAGACCCTCTTATGATCCTCAAGGGATCCTTGATTGCCTGAAGCTAGGGCAGAGGGCACTACCAGAGCAAACCCAGGCATCCTCAGAGGCATTCACTGCAAACCTGTGAATTACCCCATGTGTGTGTGTAACATTACAGAAGATTATGGAGGTGGGGAAGGGGGCAGGTAAGGGTTGGGGCATTTTTATGCCCTTGTGAATAATCTTGCAGACTTGTAATCTTGTGAAAAATGTTAGGACGTACTATTCTGGTGAATACTAACTTTCTTCTTAGCCCTGCTGTGGTCTGTCAACCAAGTCATGCATCTTCAGCTCTGAAGCTACCGCAGTAACGAATGATTAAACCGCACCACGTGCATTGCATGGCGCAAACAGCATGTCTCAGTAGTCAGACACTTTATATTTACTGCGTCAATTTGGTAAGATGTTTTAATGTGATTTTTTTTGATGTGGCATGATGTACAGAAATTCAGACCACACCGCTTACTTCGGTCTGTTTTCATAGGCATAAAAAGACTTGGCTGGTTTTGGCTAAATTCAGGATCAGATGAAAATTGTACAAATTCGATTTTATTTTTTTACACTGATCTACAGCTTCCCCCCCTTTTTTTTTCCCAGCATAGATATGCTGGCTCAGCTGAATGCTTGGTGGTCTACAGCATCTGCAGGTGCTCACATGCACCACAAGCATGCGCCACAACATCTGATTTCACTAATTTGATTCTATTCTTTGCAGAGGGTGGGGTGGGATGGGGGTGGTAAAACCTGCTGATGTTGTGCAGGGTTAGGAAAAAATGACACACAAACGCGTTTGTGCTTGATGAGTCAAACTCAGCAGCGTGGTTCTAAAGGTTAAGCTTTTTACTTCTGAATGCTGGGATAGTTATAGATTGGGGGGGTTGGTTGGACGCAGAAACCAAGGGAAAGAGTGCAGAACATTGAGACAAAGCAAAGAAGAGGGGGGTAAGAAAAAAGACATTTGTCAGGAAATTCATTCCACATGTAGCGGCATGGGAGTGCTCGTTCAAGCCGTGTGAAAACCCCCATCGAGCTAAGGGTGGTTATAGAGTGCACGCTTTTAATCTGGAAGGACAGTGGGTCGAACCACTTCCACATCCAGGGGGTGTGCAAGGTCTAAGGCCAGGAACATGCCTCATGCATGTAATCGAAGCCAAAACACTCAATTCGACCCAAAAGCGGTTTTGCCTGTCGTTCTTGGTCTTCCTCAGCAGGAGGGCAGTGGTGGCTCAGTGGTTAGAATGCTGGCTTATTGTTTACAGGGTTGTGGACTTGATATCCAGGTCCACAAACTGCCATTGCTAAATCTTTAAGGAAAGCACCTAACCCTCTAGTTGGGTTGGCATGACGGACTATGGGCACTTTTCCATCAATGTGAAACGGGCTCCGTTCCGGTTCAATGCATTTCTACCAACAAAAATAGGTTCCTGAACCTGAAAAGTTCTTTCACAGTGGGATCCAAAGGGTTTTTAGGTCTTTCAGCTGAAACCGCTGTGGGTGTCTCTAGTTGTACTTGACCAAGGAGCAATGACATCATCTTATCACCAAAAGTTGATCCATGTTTGCCTTTTGGATTGAAACAAACATCTGTAACGACAGCACCAATGCTTGCATTTAGTTCATGTGCTCTGCCATGTTCTCAGTTCCGTTTACTGACACTGTGCAACACCCTCGGCTGATGATGTATTCTCTGATGTGTCCTCAGTTCCTGTTCAGCGGGTTCACAGAAAAGCACCAAAGCTCCAGAACCAGTTCAGGAACCAGAGTTCCTTTGGTTGAAGAGCATCCTGTATTGCTTGACCCTACAGCCCATCTCCAGCTTTCTAAGCTTGTATAGAATTTTTGTTGTATAACTGACATGCGCCTGCAGAAGGCAGTACTTTACGCAGCCCTGAAATGTGTATAAAATGCTCTGGTGCCCATGCCAGAACATGTGACATGGTGTGGGGTTACTGATCACAGGTTTGTGGGTTCAGGTTTGTTGTGGGTGTAGCTTTTTCAGTAGTACTTTACTGTACCTGTTAGATACGGGGGTGGTGATGGGAGTGAAGGAACACTCCTAAGTAAAGGGACCTAAAGCCTAATTGCTCCCTGGGCACTGAGTTGGCCTCCCACCACTCTGGGTGTGTATTCTCACTGCCCAAGTCACTACTGTGAGTGTGTGTCTTCGTCTGTAAATTGTTAATGTACAGGCAAAACATGGCTACAACCTAAAACCTGCTTTATGAGATTCCATTGATTCGTAGTTACATTAATATCACAGCTTCAGAGCTAAACCCATAGATGCAAACATGTCATCGCTGATGGACTACATTTGGGGGGAGAAAAAAAGAAGAAGGGAAATTTCTTTTTTTTTCTTCTTCAAACTGTTTCAATGACTTCCACCTGCGACATTTATCGACTGTTTTTTGTCAGTGATGATAATCACTTCTACTCTGAATGGACTGACTGTTGGCCGGCCAGGCCTACATCAAATGCACGGCGTGTTCCATAAAATATGAGCGCGCAAAATGTTTTATTCTTCTGTGAAAGTACTTGAGGAGGGTGGGGTGGACGTGAAATCAGTACAACGTGCGCCGTGCCTTTGAAGAAACCCTGCTGGAGCACTTTAATCGCGAGCGTCCGTGTTTGCCCAAAGCGGGGCAGGGTAGCATCTAGAGCTCTACAAAGGAGTCTCACCAGTCAGGAGAACGTTTCAGCAGCGGAGACGCGAGGTGGGCGGGGGTGGAGGTTGAGATAAAAGGAGAGTGTGCGATTTTCAGTGTGGCCGTGATAGGGCGACGGAAATGCTTTACGACTGCAGCTCGTTCATTTGCTCTGAATCTCGGGCGTGGGACTCGCATGGCTGGATGAGAAACATGCACTGGGAAGCAAAGGAGAGAGAAAGCAAGTGCTGGTTTGCAGTTTCACTGATGCAGTTCACGAATGACTAACGTCTCTGTAACTTAAAGCAAGATTGCTTCAGGATTTTTGTTTAAAAGCAGCTCCAGATTTATGTTGATCATTGTTGGAGATGCATTTGTGTAAAATCCTGTAATATTACTCTGCTGCCTCGGTGCACACGCTTTCACTTCAGATGCTGCTTCTGCATCTCAGCTTGTTCAAGGGGATGCTCAGTATGATTTGTATTTATTACATTGAAGCAAATGTAAAGTGCACTCCATAAATGCAGGACGAGTCCAGGAGCCAAAAATGCAATTTCTCATATAATGCTACTCTAAACGATTATAAATCATATGAACGTCACTGATCACTGATCCCAGATTGAGTTAATTCAACAGACATGATTGGCATCTCATCTCTGCAAATATTTACCAAACACATCCATCAAAATCCATGTTCAGCTTCAATTGGAATTTCATCATCATCATCATCATCACCACCATCACCATCACCACCATTACCACCATCATCACCATCAATCAATGCTGTTCCACTGGTGACCTGAACCAGGTCTTAATCTCTATGTAACTTTAATTTTTTTAACTTAACTTAATTAATTTCTAACTGAATTAAATCCCAGTTTAAATGCCAAAAGAGCTTCCAGTGCATGTTTGCTGTCCACATGTACATGCTCAACCTGCATGCAGACTCCAACTTACTCCAAGACAGGGCGGGGCTGATGACATCACTGACCCAGATATTGGGTTATAGAAGAAAATGAGAAGGGATGGGCTGTTTGCTCTTTTTTTGCCTACACAGTGTTTCAGAATAAGACACATTTCAGAATAAAAGTCTTGAGAAGGGATAATACTGATACATGCATAAAAAAACTAGAAGATAAAGGACATTTAGTTTTTTTTTTTTTTTTTGTCAAATATAATGAATAACTTATCAAAATTCTTACATTTTCAGCTTAATTGGGTGATTTCAGAGGTGTAAAATGTTTTAAAATTGTATGCATTAGTTTTATTTTTTTAAAAAAACATGGTCAGATTCATAAACATATTTAAATTATGTTATTTTTTACATCTCAAATGAAGATAAAATTGAGTTGCCCCCTGAAAATAACATCTGGCATATGTGACTTAAAAATACTTTTATAATTTGAAGTTACCACAAAAAACATATTGTCAAATATTAGCCTTATTGGTTCTTAGTGCACACTGGAGGCTGGTTTGTGTCATTTGGCAAAAACAATGCCACCAGTGCTTGCTGTGGATTGTAATATATGTACTTGTGGTGCATTTTGTCCATATTTGTGTATGTTTGGAGATCTTGTTTCTAAATCATACTAACAAAGATTTGGAGGAGGTCTGAGAAACGGGTTGACAGACTGGCTATAGCATCATTATCGTCTCTCCTTATAAACTAAAGAAGCACATATCAGAAACTGGGCTGATCAACTGAATCCGGGGTCAGTGATCAGTCATGCAAGTTAGTTTCTTCGCTGAGCTTTTCCTCTGACCCTAAAGCACGGACCCCAACTTCAAACATATCTGATTCTGTTTTTTAATGGTGTATCTGAAAATCGTAGCTGGTAATAGGGTGAAATAGTGGGCTTGCAGGTGCACTGCTTATCCAGTAATTTCTTCAGAATGACAGAACAACTTTTTTGGGGCTTTAGTATGAATGAAATGTTCATTCGGTGCCTGACTGGACTGTGCCTGACTACTAGACGTGCAATTATTTGAACCCCTTCAACCTTAGAAATGCTGGAGAATGACTTCAGTGTGATTATGAAGTTGTAAGTCCATCATTTTGTCCGATTTTATCAAGGGTGTATCGTTAGTCCAGTATGTTGATAGAGCTGGGGGGTTGACTCTGACTTGCTCTGCTGCTGCCAAAACTGTATTTTGGACCTGGACTGAAAAAGGTTCTGATTATTGATTAGATAAAACCTTAATCAGGAAAAGTTTCTGAGATTTTAAAAAGAGAACTTTTTTTTTAGATCCGTGCATTCGGTTTAGATTTGCCCAGGTTTATAATAATTTTAGATTGTAACACTAATTGTATTTTACTTTCTGGGTGCTTTTGGAGATGTAGACACATCAAACGTTTTGCTCAAGTCTCACCAAGAGAACAGAGCAGCTAAAGGGTTGGGGTTGTCCTCACCTCTGCTCCAAAACATCCAAAATGATTAATTTATCTGACCTGGTTTGTGAAAACTGATTTTTAGTTTAAACCTTCATAACATTGTTACTTTTGGAGCTGCTGTAAGTAATTACATAAGTGTAAGCTGTGGAGTTCCAATCGGTAATTAGTCAAAAGGAAAGTTGTGGAAATTGTTTTGTGATGATTTGAAAATTGATATTTTTTCAATATTTTGATCAATATATCAAATTTAACATATTACATATATATATATATATATATATATATATAAATATTACATATATACCCACACACACACACACACACACACACACACACACACACACATATATATATATATATATATATATATATATATATATATATATATATATATATATATATAAATCTGCACCTCATTATAAGCCACATGGTCTAAAGCGTGGAAAAAAAAGTAGCAGCTTATAGTCCAGAAAATACGGTAGTTTATTTACAGTGTCTGTCACTATTGGACATTCCTTTCAGGGTGCTGCCATCAGCAGAACCCAATAAGCTACATCAGTGTGTGATCGTGTACATACATTTCATGCATTAACATTTAGCTGACGCTCGATCCAGAGTGACTTCCAAGGTTTCTCATATCACAGAGATGGCCCAGAGTCTTACCCAAGCATAGCGTAGTGGTCCAGACTGGGAATCAAACCCCAGTTTCCCACATGGTGTGTTGGTTCACCATAGCTGCGGATCTTTGAAAAGATCAAAAGCTCTCAAAAGGCCAACTGACATGGATTGACTAGCCACTACTTTGAGAAAGCAAAACAAAGTACACAAGCATTTAAGACATTTAATTTCTGTGAGTTACCGGACTTGCTTCACGTTTTCAGACACTATGACGAGCCAGGGGTGAGCCAAGTTGAGGGGTAAACTGGCAGACCTAATGCGGCAAATAAAGAGTGGTTGTGGTGCCCCCAGGCTATGCACAGTTTTTTTTTAACACAAATTTCAATTTTTAACACACCCTGTAAGGCTGAATGGTCTTCGTAAGGACATGATTGGTTAAATCATGTGTGCTGGGAGCACATAGTCCAATAAATGGCTTTAACCTTTAGAACCCAAATTTTGTGGGCTATTTTAAAACATTAAAAAGAATTTAGAGCAGACAGTCACACATACCAGATATTGCTATGTTCAGGAGATCCTTGGCTTCTCAAATTTGTTTGCATATGAAAGTTACAAATGAAGAGATGTTATGTTTTCATTGTAATAAAATACAGTTTATATCTCAGAAATCCTGTTGGAAATTGATCACACGGAGTGTTTTTGAGCTTAAAATAAAATAATTCTGATGAGTTATTTGAAATTATTAGATTGACAAGGATATTTATAATAATAAATAATAAGTTCTTTACAATACTTGACAATAGTTAAAAAAAAAACCAACAACCATATTATTTATTATTTTTGTTGTGTATGTATGTATGTATGTATGTATGTATTATCCCTTCTCAGGACTTTTATTCTGAAATTTGAACACACTGTGAGCAAAGAAAAAGCAATCATCCCCTGCCTTCTCATTTTCCCCTATAACCCAATATCTAGAACATCATTAGACATCATTAGCCCCACACTCTCTCTTTGATCAGTTGGAGTCTGCATGCAGGTTGAGCATATACACACGGACAGAGCAGTAAACATGCACTGAAAGCCCCTTTTTTTTAAAGGAGTGAATTTTAGCTGTTTTCTGAGCTGGATTACTCGCTGATAATTCATCACACAATCATGTCATGACCATTATAGCGTATATTTTGTCACTGTAATCATATCTGTAGGTTACTCTGCTCCTGAGTTATGAAACCTAGAAAACAGGATGTAACTGCCTGCAAAGTGCAGATCTCGGGTTCTAAGTGTTAAAAATGACTGAAGATATATTATTTATTATATTATATATTATTTATTAATTCCTCCGGGATTGTAAGGGATCAATAAAGTATTTATCTATCTTATCTATTTAGAAAATAACTTGTGATATGAACGCTGAAGACAATTCGGGGACCAGTGCTTGTGGCATTAGCTAGCAGGCTCTCCCTGCCCCTGTAGTTTTCCTGAGCTGGGAACCTGGGCCATGTACGTCACAGCTGATGTGCTGATAATATACTCGATCTTCATAGAGTCTCAAAACGTTTTTTTTTTTGTTTTGTTTTTATATTTTGCAATACATTTTATTTTCAGTTGAAATGAAAGATAATTTAGTGATATATTAAGGCTATTTATAAGTGTTGGTAAATAAGTAAATCTTTATGTACTAATGTTCATTATTAATGTTGCACTATTTTACAGATTATTTTAATTTCTACCCCCCCCCCCTCTCTCTCACACACACACACACACACACACACACACCCCCCCCACACACACACACACACACACACACACACACACACACACACACACACTCTCACTCTGCCATGGTACTTCTAATTGAAGCCCCCCTTAGCCACAACATCTTGACCTCTGTGGATACCTGTGTCTCCCCAGTGTTCTCTTTTATGAACTCCAAAGTATGATCACCATAATTACACATTTGTATTAGTTAGTTTGCGTTTTCAAAATAGTGTCTTCCCAAGCAGATCAGAATCTGAATTAATTGTAATTTCTCTCTGGGATTAATGAAGAAATTCTGAATCTGATTCTGAGTATAAACACTGATTTATTTGTACTGTTTTCAAAAATAGTCATTTTAAAAGAACAATTTGGTAAATTCATTTTTCTGTATTTGCTAACATATAGGTGCTCTTTTCAGTTCTTCTGTGGCTTGTATCGACCCAAATTTATAAATATATTGTGATATAAAGTTTGACCGTTTCACCCAGTCCTACATGTCACTCCAGACGTGTAACAGGTTGTGGAACTCTGATACATAAATGCACAAAAGTTGTGGAATTTCATATCTAATTACAGAAAGATTGTGGAATGTAATCACTTGTGCAATATTGATATACAATCACCCAGGGTTGTCAAGTTATAGAATTCCGATACATAGTCCTACAAATGTAGCATTATGGAAATCAAATATGTCATAAAACAGCTAATATCAATGGGAATTTTGCAGAGAATTCTGCTCTGTTCATCAACAGCGAGAAGTGTAGTGTGGATTGGCTGAGGTGGATTGGCTAATGCAAGGGTGGTTTAACTGAACTTTGTTTGTTTGCTTCTTAATTCCTCACTCAGTCATCCTTGTTGAATGACATTTTGCCCCTGGCGACTACATGGAGTCTTTTTTAGCCATTTGAGTTTGTCAGTTTATGTCTGGTAATACTTAAAGCCACTATTCATTCTCTCTCTCTCTCTCTCTCTCTCTCTCTCTCTCTCTCTCTCTCTCTCTCTCTCTCTGTGTGTGTGTTTGTGTGCTGCCATTCTGTAACATTCCCACAGCCAGCTGGAGCTGCAATTTGTAAAAGCTGTTTTACAATTACCACAGCCTCCATTTGGGGTGCAGTTGTGCAGAGGGCAGGCCGGCTACTCCACAGGTCACCACAAAAGCACAGCGTCTAATTTACTATAGTACAGTTTCTGCACTTTTGAGTTACATTGTGATGCAGTACCTGTACTTTCACTAAAGTACAGTTTCTGCTCTGATTTGGTGAAAGTACATTCTTTGCAGAACAGTTTCTCTCCTCCTTTTACCCAAGAGCACCTGAGTTCATCTAGTCCACAGGCTCTGCTCAGTGTCACTGGGAGTTCACGTTGCCTCTGATTTGTCCAGCCCGGCCTGGTCCGCGGTAACACTGTTATGACTGCTGTTTTTTTTTTTTTTTGCCTTTTCATTTTCCTTTTCAACGGAAACAGCCGCATGTATTATAGTTTTCCCTTTCATCATCACACAAGTGCAAGCACCCAGGAATGTGACTCCTATTAGAATCTGCCCAGTTGTGCTCTTGTTGGAGTAATATGTGTAATCTCACAGGCTTATTGTGCTTCTGACAGCCCAGGGAAGGTCCATAGTTCAGCTCACACACTGCTAGGAAATGTTCATAGATGAATATATGAGGAAAGTTGGTTGTGTTTACATTATTGATTTATCATTCAATATATACAGTATATCCAGTGGAAATACAACTAATCAAAAGCCCGCGTCTGCTTAGTATTAAGTGCAGTTTTCAATAGAGTCTATTTAATTGTGATTTTATTGTATTAATGTTTAATTTATTTAGGAAAAATATTTTTAAATTTCATTTCCAAAGTCTGGATTTTCTTAATTAAATATTTCTTGTTTTCTTAAAAGGACATAATTGCATTATTATTGTCTAAAAATGATAATATTGTTTATTGCATTTATTTCTGGGATAATATTTTGTACAAAAAACAGTAATCCATTAGTAGGCCAGAGAAATGTTCCACTCGTGCCACTGGCTGCAGCACAACATGTTTAACAGTTGGGAAGGTGTTCTTATTTTTAAAACACTGTAACCCTTTCTCATTTCAGGCAAAACTGTTCTGTTTTAACTTTGTTCCTGAAATGTCTCAAGCTTGTTAGGTGTCCCTTAGGACATAAGAAGGTGTTCTTCTGATGACTCGTCCATGAAGGTGAATTTCCCCACTGCAGGATTAATAATATTATTTTATCTTATCTAGAACAGTGCACCAACACTGTAGAGTGTGATCTTCCGGAAGGTTTACTCAGTCAAGTCCTGACAAACTGACATATTGGCATGTCTCTATTAATGTTATCTGGTGAGTAAAAAATAATGTGCTATATTTTATTGTCTTGTATGAGATTTGGTGGCTTTTATGTCTCTCTCTTGGAAGAAACTGAAAACAGTCAGTCTGATAATAAAAACCCAACAAGCCATAAGTGTCCTAATTCTTGTAACTATCCTCGTGTTCATGCTTCACTGGAGTTTAATGAAGCCAGTTAAATGTCTGCCCTGGAACTATACTCATAGGTGTGTGTGTGTGTGTGTGTGTGTGTGTGTGTGTGTGTGTGTGTGTGTGTGTGTGTAGAGAGAGAATGACCCTCAGCTAATTAGCTGATCACCAAGTACACAGTGTTTACTGAACACAGCAATTACCCTGATTATGAGTCATTGTTTTATCTTGAAGATCAACTGTAGTGCTGCAGTGCTGTGTAAATTAAGTATGGCAAACAGACCAAGAGCTGTGTGATGTTTGTCCAGCTTTCACTGGGCACATTGTTTCAGTCACTGTTGCAGTCTCGTCAGGTACCTCTAGATGGCTCTGCAATCTGTTTAGTTTGAACGCAAGAGTTACTACCAGTCAGTTTTGTTCTCACGTTTTTCATCATCTTAAAATATGTTTTGGTCTAAAGGCCATATATATATATATATATATATATGCGTGTGTGTGTGTGTGTGTGTGTGTGTGTGAGAGAGAGAGAGAGAGAGAGAGAGAGAATGAGCGGTTTGAGGAGGGAAGTTCATCCTCCGGGACGGAGGGTGACCCCCAATCTGAGGTTGATGTAAACAGTCGGTTACAAGCAAACAAATCTGCCCTATACATGGCTGGGTGGTCTCGAGCACTGTGGATATCTTGGGTGTGGAGCTCCAGCTCCACAGAAGCCCTTGCTCCATTGCAAATGCTCTTGGACCCCCAGGATTGACTGTTCTCCTGGTGTCCTCATAAACCATCAAGTGGTTAACCAATTAACCTCCATCTCTCAAACACACAACAGGTCTTATGGGGTGGCTGGGTTCTTCTGCTCCTCCTGTCTCCCACCCTCTTCCTCCCCCCCAACCTCTTCTGGGATTTCCTCACTGCCTGCCCCCCTGCTGGGTGAGTATGTGGGTGCCTGGATGCTGGAAGTGGCAAGCGGGCTGTATGTTGTGGTCAGGGCTCATCCCTCTGCACGGACTCTCTCTCTCTCCCCCCCCGCATTCCTCCACCCCCCTATGGGGGTGAGCTCTGAAATGAAACCTGGTTGATCTTGCCAGTAACATATGCTTGTCTCAAAGATGAAACCATGCAGGTCTAAGTGCAAACCGGTCCGGTACATTGAAACTGCGAGGGGCTCATTAAATGATTGCTCCACACAGTTACTCAGATAACTGTTGTGATTCCAGAGCTAATACAAGCAAATGAGTGCTGGACGTTTGGAATGCGTGCATTTATCAGACCCGAAACGCATACCCCTTGGTGAGTCTAGATAACCTTGTGCAGATTGCCTGCCCTCTGTGGCTGCAACATCTCATTCAAAGGTCTGCCTTATCAGCTTTTCATGGTACGTCTACCATAGTGTCGATGGGTACTGGGGAATCAAGGTCCGGTTCTGGAGCGAGAAATGGCTAACACTTCCAAGGAGGGTTTACAAAATGACCCTTTACCGACACAGTGAGGTAGTGACAGAAATAATGGTGAAGGTCCCACTCAGGGCTTTGATCTGTATCGAACCTTTCCTAAACACATGGGTGAGAACCCATTGGAAAGCAAGTCTGGTGCCAGCAGCCATGATAATTCCAGCTCCAATTGCTCCAATATTGAATTTGCTGCAGTTCTAAAGCTCGTAGTTGGATTCCGGGGAATGTCTGCTGCAAGATACCTTCGTAGTTCAGACTGTAAACTATACCGGCCCACAATCCGCCGGCATTATGCCAAAGATCTGCTGGGCAGTGTGCAGGGAATCAAGAGTCTTTGGGATCATGGGGGGAATATGTTTGCAAAACTGAAATGTAAAGGAATGGATGGACGGGCACCACCAGGAGTAATTAATTTGACTTAACACAGGAAACCTTAACTGGCCTGGACATGGAAAGGATTGACAGCCTGAAAGTGCTTTCTTGATTCTGTGGGTGGTGGTGCATAGCTGTTTTTAGTTGGTGGAGCAATTTGTCTGGTTAATTCTTATAACAAACAAGATTCTGATATGAGGCCCCACGTGGTCTTAATCCTATATACTGTATAATCTTCATTAGTATGTTTTTTTGTGGATTGCCTTTCAGGTTATGAATTTCACTGTTTGGTAGATTTCCAGTATTTCCAACTGCTATCATTCGTTGAATGTTGGTCTTATTTTCTCATGTATTCACATGTATATATATATTTTTTTTAATTTTCTCTTTTTATCTTTGCTTCACTGTGTCAAATTAACTTACTCTGTCTTTTAAAAGTTTGGGCAGAGTAACAACTTAGTAACAACTTCTGTAGGAAAATGAAAGTCTTTCGGTTCTTGCTGTTGGATTTTTTCCCCCCACTTTTCAAAAGGCTCTACAGCTTTGTTATGGCTTATCCATAAACCTTCTATGATGTTCATTCTAAAGCTTCAGTTTATGTCTCGTCTGTTGAAGATCATTGTCTTGTTGTAAAAGCAGTCCCCTTTACCTCTATTTTCTCTTTCCTCCACCTGTGCAGTATCACAGATACAAACCCCAAAGCACTATACAATCACCCTCATGCTTTATAGGGTGTGCAAGGTGTTCTTCACATGAAAAAAAAAAAAGTACAAATTCTTTAAACATTAAACATCAAGTTTTGTTTGAGGACTAAAGTAAGATTGAACTCTTATGGCTCCATAAAAGAGAAATGTGCACCACCTCTTCTGAATCAACTAATCCTTCCTGCAGGTTCTTCATATTGATCGTACCGTGGATTGATTTGCTTTTCTTACCAACACATTATCAGTTCTTTTTTGATATTTCAGGTTTTCTTTAGAGTCTGGTGGATGGTTATAGGAAATGTCTAATTGAGATTATTTCAGCCTAAGGGGAAAATACTAGCTGTAAAGACATAGGGTGTCCTCACTTTGGTAGAAAGATGAAGATACGATAACAAATGGAAGTCAGATTTTATCTACTTTATATATATTTATATATATATATTGTTTGAAAGAAGATCAAATATTGACATGTTCATATTTCTTAATAAAGAAGTAAATATTTAATGGGGTGTTCAAATATTTTCATATGACTGTGTATGTTCACATTTTTAATACCCATTTTAATAAATGCATTCAGCTACTTTTAGGTGCATCCATTGCTGACAGAGATGTACAAGTGGGTGGGTGTGTGTGTGTGTGGAGAGATTTTCATAAAAGTTACACAAAAAACAATGTGAATGTTTCAGGGCTTAAAACACTGTCTATGAACTAATAATTAACCTTATTACACAAAATTGTGCTCAGCAATTATGTTGGATAATTGTTTTAAACTGCCCTCTTAGAGTACATGCAATTCAGTGTGTGTGTGTGTGTGTGTGTGTGTGTGTGTGTGTGTGTGTGTGTGTGTGTGTGTGTGTGTGCGCGCGCGCGCCATGTTTGTGTGCCTGCATATTTCTTTGGTAATGACCTTTGTAATGTGTGTCTAGAAACCAAACGTCCAAACATGGCAAAGCTATTATCTGGTTAAAGGTGTCACTCTGTGCGTCTGCAGGGCCGGCGCTGAACTCCAGAAGCTTTTACAGCTATTGGTTTTAACCATGTAATTGTAGGATATCCTCTCTCTGAGCTGCACTGGCTCGGAGAATGGTGGGCCTCCTAATGACCCCTGGCCTTTGTGACCCTGAGATGTTGGGGGACAAGGGCTGAGGCAACCAGTTGGATCTGTAGCATTTATCCATCCGTGGAATGTTTAACCTGCTGCAGTAATGAAGGGAGAGCAGGAGAGAAAACAAGCACATAAACTCAGATTGTTGAACTGTTGCTTGAAATGGAAGTATTTTTAGACACAGCGTTCCATGCCAGAGTGCGACAAAGACGAGGTAGAAGAACGAAGGAAAAATGGAACAGGAGACGATATTTATTTATTTATTTATTTATTTATTTATTTATTTATTTATTTAGCCATTCCAAGAGCTCATTTTGTTTCTTTGGGTAGTTCATTGCAGTTTTTCAGGTATGCTTAGGATAATTATGGTGCTGTAGATGCCACACATTTACAGCTTCAACCTTTTAACAAAAGGTTTGATGTTTGGGCCCCGAATCTGCTGTTATTTTGTTGAAGTAATTGTGCCATATTAGCAGGATCACTGCTAGCAACACAACCCCAAAGTACGATGCATCCTCCACCATGTTTTACATGCTTTTAAAAAGTTCTTTACATGAAATGGAGTTCCTTAATTCTTTCAAATCTGGTGCTCTGTCCAATACGTTTGGGACGAGTTAGGAAGCTGGATGAAGAAAAGTAGTGGGCGTCAGACAGGACATTCCATTTCCAAAGTTTAGTGGGTATTTAACGTTCCACAGTGTCACACATGCACCAGAAACATTAACCAAGACAACTTGGGCCCATCAGCACAGTGCATTACGTTGCTGGAATAGCCCATCATTGTGGTTGCACATGGTCACTAAGCAATGATTTGTAGTGATGATGATTAAGGTGGACAAGTAGACTCAACCCATGCCATGAGAATACACTCAACACTAGTATGGAACCACGAGCAGCCTGCATCTGGCCTTGTTGCCAATTGGGGTCCATGGCATGGAAAGTCTCGTCCATCTAGCACCCGTGATCATGCTTTGCTCTAATTCATGTTGCCTTACCACAAGTGCATTGGTCAGTTTTCAAACTTATGTAGGTATGGACATTGGCAATCTGTCCCTTGAGCTAAGGCCTTCCCCAAGCCACCCCCTGCGGACACACCACTTTATAATCAATTTACATACTCTGTTATTTTACTGTACATGTTAGACAGAAATCTGAAAGTAAAGCCAGTGATTTGGAAGATTTGTGATTTATTTGTCATGTAGAAAAAAGAAAGGAGCGAGAGGATGTGTGAACGGATGAAAGAAAAGAAAAGAGACGTTTCTCTGCAGTAAAATTCCCCACAGCTGATACAGAAGAGGATGCATAAAGCTGTCACCATATACAAGACATCTATTACAGTCAAGCAGCATTGCTGGCAACAGCCGCGCTCTTGGAATTGAGTTTGCCAAGACATTATAGTATAAGGGGAGGATCTGGCAACCCTCCGCTCCCCCCTGTCTCCTTCCTAGACCGGAGGAAATATTTTCAGGCAGGGAGCGATATGTTTTAGCGTTCCTGCGCGTATACCAGCAGAAAGATGATCTGGCAACCTCAAGGGTCCTTTTTGTCTCTCTGGAGGTAGATGGAAGGGGTTGTGTCATTCCACGTGACAAAGAAGGAGAGTAGCCCGAGCGCACCGGGACTGCAGAAATCATGTCCAGCGCTCCGGCCTGACATTACCAGGCCACATGACATGAAGCAATTACCAATAATGCCTGTGACGCGAAGCTTATTTGCTTTGAAACCAATATGGCCAGGCTTCGGAGGCCCTGCTTCTGCACTTTGGGGATATTTATTATTTTTACAGCTTAGTTAAAAGTCTGTAGCTTGTCCATGAAAGAAGCCAGTCCACCCCCATCCACCCCACTGCCAGAGCTTCTACCCGGTTTAACTCTCTCACTTGCTCTGTTCCATTTTAAAAGATCTGATAACAATCTGGAGCCAATTCAGTCCGATCTGTAGTTCTCTGGAGTGTTAGACCAATGGCCATTACATGTTTCATTACATCAGCCCTGATCATGTAGAGCTGCTTTGTAAAATAGTGAATTTAATGATACCATGTTCATTAAAGTTGGGTAAAAACAAGCACAAATCAGAAACTGGAAAGATGTCTGAATTGCAGCACATCTGCAACTTTAAAACGAGAGGTGACCTCTCTGTTTGCAGATTTGTGAATAGTGTGTTCTGCACACATCAATTGACAAACATATGTCTCGGCTGACTGGATCTGCGGTGATCGATCATGATGATTTAATTTATATATAATCCAATATATATATATATATATATATAATTGAATATATATCATTGCAGTCATGAAAAACCTTGACTTTCTAAAACAGCATCTTTACAGGAGAAGGAAAAAAAAACCCTCCACCCGTCCATTTTCT
Source organism: Acestrorhynchus altus (assembly GCA_034509495.1). Taxonomy (NCBI): domain Eukaryota; kingdom Metazoa; phylum Chordata; class Actinopteri; order Characiformes; family Acestrorhynchidae; genus Acestrorhynchus; species Acestrorhynchus altus. The sequence continues at coordinate 6,450,478 of CM067506.1, read as the reverse complement.
GTACCGATGATTCCTGAATAGGGTCACGGGGGAGCCGGTGCCCAGCCGGCAACTCCGAGCGCAAGGGCGGGAAACAACCCTATACAGGGCGCACACACTCAGGGCCACTTTAGAGTCACCAATTCACCTACCATGCATGTCTTTGGATGTGGGGGAAAACCAGAGTACCCGGAGGAAACCCACGCGAACACACAAACTCCACACAGAAACTTCCCAGGTCGCCCCACCCGGGGATCAAACCCAGGTCCTTCTTGCTGTGAGGCAACAGTGCTATTCACTGCACCACCGTGCCACCGTGGAAGGAAAGGGGAGCGGGAAAAAAAAAAAAAAATTGAATGTAAGATTTTATTTTCATATCCATTTGGAGCATTTCTATTGGTCCATTCATCGTGAATTTCTGAAAAACTGTCAGATTCACAATATGCCAAAAAGGTGAAAAACAACAAAAATAGGGCTACAAAGTCACAATGCGTTAAGTGGCACGATATGATTAATATTCCGTATGAAACAGATGACGTGTAGGATTGAATAGTAAATAACGTGGCTACACTTGTGTTGTAGTCAGTGCCTGGATTCCATTCACTCACCACCAGTGAATATCTCTGACTTGGTCCCAGACTTGGACCATTGTTGCTTTATTGCCTAAAGATAATAAATGATGCGAAAATAAACAGACAATCATTCTACTATGTAAACCTTGCTAATTTAAAACATAATCCAGCTTCACACGGCTTGTATAATCTTTATAGTCAAGATTGACCAAAAGAATGGAATGCTTTGGACCAGCCACTGGTCCATATGTTCAATCAGTGCCTCACACAGCTTGTGAACTCTCAGTAGGAAAACCCTGAGCAATACAACTGGATACTCTGGAGCAATGGCATGTTAGTTAAACTAATCAGAGCCAATTGCCAAGCCTGGGCTCCCTCAGCATTATGCTGTGGCATTCTCTGGCGTGATGACACTCCAGAGACCTTTGTGATGAGTTGAAGTGGCAGTAGACTCTGACTTCAGGATGAGGATGGACAGTGAATAGCACCCTTGATGCTCTAGATATGAAAAAAAAATGAATGTGGAACACATGTGGCCTAATCCTGCTATTTACACTAATGGCGCTTCTCCGCTGCATGTTACTACTAAACTCATTTTGGTCCCTGGTATCTGACTTGTTTTCTACTGCCATGGCTCCGCCCACCCCAAATTTACACAACAGTACATAGCACAGCAATAGTGCTGGATGTCTGCATTGCATTGTGTAGAGTAACAATCCTCTGGCCGGTCAGTGCTCTGCAAGGTTCATACGTCATGTTTTAGTCCCTACTTGGATCACTTGGAACCACCAGCAGGAACTAAAAAGGCCCACGGTTCCAGGTATCAGGTACTAAAGTAGGTTAGTGGGAAAGCAAAATCCAAGTATGGTTGAGTAGAGCAGTGGTAGAGCAGAGTAGCACTTACTACACCGTGCAGAAGGGCTTTAATAGGCTGGGGCCGGTTCCCCGCAGCACAGCCAGGCACTCTGGATAACATAGTGGCTCTGCTTCGTTCTCGCTGATGGATACAGTTGTACAACACAGATGTATCTGACCAAGACGGACAGAAGATGGATCTTCTTGTTAATTTATAAAATGTAGTGGATACAAAAAGATCTTTTTCTCACAGCTTGGCTTCTTCTTTTTTTATTTATTTTTTTTTTCTTTTTAGTGAAAAAGTATAGCAGAGAGTTGGCAACACTTAATAATATGTGTCATAGCGAGTGAATGTATGATAATCCCCCCACTCGCCCGCACCCTCCCTCTCCGCTCTGTGTCTTGCTCTCTCTCATTTACCAGGATAAATAATTGTTATCTTCAAATTTTTCACATTTGAAATGTTATGTTTGCATTGGCCCGCTTTCTGGAAGCATGTTGTGGTAGGGGTAATATTTAAACCCCCCAAAAAAAACATTTTTCAATTTAGCCTTCCAAACCAGAGAGCAGGAGCAGCAGCAGCAGCAGTAGTTTTGTAGACCAGGCCTGGCCAGAGTGTCTAATATGGTTAACAAATTGAAATAATGTGGCGTCAGTTCGCAAAATAGTTCCACTTTGATAACTGCAGGCCAGTTTTGTTTTTGCAACTAATTAAAATGAAATACGACGCGCAAGCAGAGGCTGACTCAACCCAAAGCAAAACAGTTTAAAGCATTTTTGTGCTCCACAGACATAAATATTTTGGTTATTAACAATAGAAATTACGTCCTGGCAGTCGGCAGAAGTGCAATCAGCTAGCGCAATTATCAGACCTTCGCTTTCATAGCATGCTCTGTTTCATACACAACCCATGGCGGAGACTACTTAGCATGAGGATTAGTCAACGGTGCACTTGGCTTTGGATGAGAGAGAGAGAGAGAGAGAGAGAGAGAGAGAGAGAGAGAGAGAGAGAGAGAGCTGTCTCTTATACACATTCCTGCCATTACTCAAAGCTCAACAGTGCCTCTTGCTCTGCTTTTACTGATTCCTACAATTTTGAGTGCTTTTCCCTCTAAATGAAAATATTTGCTCCTGGACTTCCATTCCCAGGTGATGGGAGACAGAGTCAGTGTGATATTAATAGTTTCTCAGGCAAGATGAGCCAGTTCCTGAACCCGCTATTGAGAAATCGCTTTCTTGCCAAATTGAATTCAACACTATCACTGGATGGCTGCTGCTAAAGTAGTAGGAAAAGGTCTTTTGCACTCTGAAAATGAAAATGGCAGAGGTCCCACAAAGCAGGAGAAGGTTATAAGAAGATAGCAAAGCATTTTTAGGTTGCCATTTCCTCAGTAAAACTGTAAACGGGAACAGTGGAGGTCAAGATTTCCCAGGCAGCTGCCCATAGGATTTGCTAGAAAGGCCAATTAGAACCCCTGCCTGACTACAAAAGACCTTCAGGAACATTTTGCAGACGCCGGAATTGCGGTACATTGTTCTACTGTTTAGTGACACCTGCCCAAATATTGCTTTCATGGAAGAGTCATCAGAAGGAAACCTCTCCTGCGCCTTCACCACAGAATTTAGCATCAGACGTTTGCAAAAGAACATCTAAACAAGCCTGATTCATTTTGGAAGCAAGTCCTGTGGAACAACAAAGTTAAAATAGAGCTCTTTGGCCGCAATGAGAAAAGGTATGTTTGGAGAAAAGGGCACTGAATTTTGTGAAAAGAGCACCTTCAACCAAGCATGGGGGTGGATTAATCATTTCATTGGATTCAATGAAAGTCCAGCAAATTCTGGAAACATACACTGGACTCAGTGGTAGATGTTTCCACTAGTGCTTCATTGAATAACATGGGATATCTGCTTTGTCACATGCTGTCGTAATATAAACACATTTGTTATTGGCCCATTGACTAGATTAGGTTATTGTGAAGTCCTCTCAAACTCAGCAGCTGGGCTTCTCGCAAATGACCCATCACAAACAACCCAGCAAAATGACCCTAGAGGCCAGATCTTTTAAGGACCTGAAGATAGATCTATTTGAATACAGACCAATCTTTTTTTTTACCACGGACACTTCTTTCAGGTATGTATGCTCACACACACCCTGCGATTTCACAACCTCCACTCGTCTCCAGCCTCCTGCTTAGTCAATCACTGGCTTGATGAAAGCAGGGTGTTAGATAGTGGGTGGTTATTAGACCTATCATATAGTCGTAGAGAGGGCGCAGCCCCCCTAATACTTAGCAAACCTAAAGACCTTCTTCAAATAAGAGTTACCACAGCTCTGGCTGCCTTATCTGCAGGCCTCTCCCATTTAACTAACGCTCCTTCTGCTCCCCGCTCTGCTTCTTTCATCCACCTCTGTAAACATCTCTGCAGTCTTTCTCCAAGAAACAAAGACTGTTTGAATAAACTGATGGATGACTTTAACACTTGCTTCTATTGTGCTGGTTGACAACTTCAGGTAGTCGCTGGGAGATGGACGGTGTCAGCAGGAAAGCAGTTTCATTTATTTGGAAAGTTAGGCATTCCCAGCACTCTCTGTCCTTCATGAAATCAGGTGACCTGCTGCTGGAACTAAACAAGTCCATGCATTGCTTAGAGGTCACAGAGAAGATCAGGACCAAACCTGTGTTCTTGCATATTTGTTTATCAGGGTTTCTTCTAATTATATTCTAATTCTTATTATCTGGAGTTTTACAGGTAGACTCTCTCACTGACCGCTGACCTTATGCTGATTTGGGTTTATTCTAACGTTCTATAGAGTTAATTACAGGTAGAAACAGATTGAATTCCATCTCACATTCAGAATTATTTATATTCAGGCCTACTTTGGAGTAAAATGATCTCCTCTTATCCTATAGAAGGGTATATTAGCTAGGACTAGTTAGGACTTGCTTGTCATTTGTAGGGTTGTTTGAGGGTTAAATCATATTCTTGACTGCCTAACACTTTTTAAATGGATTGACTGCGTAGTTTATTGATGCTGTTTAGTTCCATTTAGGAGTTTGTCAACCTGAGGCCTGGTGCAATTCATCTTTCTGAGATTCTTTTGGCTACCTGTGTGACAGTGGACAAATATTCTAAAAAAGAGCTTTTGATGTTGAAATATTCGGCGTGCATTGTTCCAAAAGTTCAAAGAGATTGTTTGTGTGTCTACTGCGCACATTATTACATGTTGAAAGGAGTAATAAAGAGAGAGAGGAAAATAGCTGGCAAACATTACTGTGGAACTCGACTTTTTTGGATGACAGATCAAACAAGGCCTTTCTGGAATAAAAGTTCATTGATTAAGATTTAACTTATTTCTGGAAGGTTTTAGAGCATCCAGTCAAAATTGTTCAGAGAGGAAGTAAATTGAAAAGTCTCTCAAATCTGGTTATAAATACACTGATTCCGATGCTTTAGAAAGTGTTTGACCAGGTGATTTGGTCAAAAATGTATTGGTAAGCCCACTCATCATCATTCTGGGTGTTGTTTGACAAAAGGATTCCAAACAAAAACATGGGTTTTTTAGCTTTACCTTGATTTACTATAACTCAAAAGACACATGCAGGTTCACTGGTTGACTGTTGTAGTCCTGCTGACTGAGACCTGGCATTCACCACCTCTGTGAAGAGATCTGACAGTTACATTTTCTGAATCTCAAATTCTGAAGCTCTTTTCTCTGGTCCATCTCTGGCGCTTGATTCATGGCGTTAAGCCACTCTACTAGGTTGCTGACACACTGATGGAGTACATGTGTCCACTGTAGGTCAGTCAGCTTTGCAGTGGTGCTGTAATCTCCAGGAGATTACCTCCAGATTAGACTGTTTATTTTTCACAACCGCTGAGATATTAGCGGCCTAATCAGCAGCAGCTGTGAAGACTCCCCTCTGTGTTTACTCGAGAAATTAGCAGCACTTAATTACCTGAATGAGGTACTAAGAGGTTAGAGCCTCAGGTCAGGAGCCATTTTGTGGTCAGGGGAGGTGAGGAATGCTTATCAGTGATTTGCTTTCTTTCGGTGGTTAACTAAGTGTCCAGGAATGTGTGTTTTTTTTTTTTTATCTACTCTGTCCTGCTTTTGCCTTCAGCCGTACCCTTGTTCACGCAATCAGAGCAAAAGGCAAGGAAATGAAGAAGATTTGCACTCGTCACTACGTCATGCCTGCAAAAAGGCAGGGGTTTTATTCATGGACACCATGCAGCAGTTCACACTAGTAGCCCTGCTTCCAGCACTTTCCCCCATTCTTCTCTGTCTGTCATGACCCAGAGGTTGTTTCCTCCACTATTTCACCACCGGCCTCCGAGATTCCTCACTCTTGCGTCTCCTTTTTCGCTTTCATTTATCTTCTCTCCTCCCCAAAACCAGCCTGACACATCTGCTGGAAAGGTGGAAACTATGTATTAGCCACCTCTCAGAATCCCCCCTCACTTATCAAGCCTTGCTAAGATTAGTCCTCTTCAGAAGAAGAGGAGGTAAAGCTGATGAGGGGAGACACCATGACCCACCAACATTCTCACATTCAATCTAAATCCTCTCGATTTAGCAGAAATGTTGGTCCCAGGGGTAGGATGGACCTGGTTGAGGAAAAAAAAACGAATGTCTTGACTAAAAAAAAAAAATACTTTTATTCATAGTCATACTTTTAATGAAAGCTGAATTGCAGGCCCTTAGGATCTTTCTACCCTATGGGTCGTTCATGTACAATCTTTCTCTGCAGATGAAAATTAAATTTGAAGCTGTAATTCAGGGCCCCTGAGTAGTGCACTTGCTTAGTGTGTTGGCCTTGTCAACAGCAAACCACTGTTCAATCCCTGATGATGCCACAGCCATACGTAACCAGGAGTCTCAGAGATCGTAACTGACCAAACTCATTTTTGGAAATGTAGGCCAGCCATTCCTTTCACAACTGGTCATTAGAGCTCTCTCCCAAGCTTTCCTGTGATGTATGATATCTATACTATACCTGTATATACAGCTGTTTCTGTTGCCACCCTTAGATTTCTGATTTGATGCTTGCCTATGGTTAACCAACTGGTAACCAACTGGTTATTTAAGGGTGTAAAGTACTCAGCATTCAGATTTTTACAAGAAGTGTGGACATGACATTTTTTATCACCTTTAACAGAATAATTCCTGTGAGTGTATCACATTAGGGACTAGGAAGAGGTATTGTTTGTATCCAGCAGAGACTCTAAAGCTAAGTTAAATACTTTTATTGTCATTATGGTTGACACTTGTACAGTACAACTACGATATCCCAGCGTAGAAAGCCACAGTCAGGGTGCAGGTTCAGTCATGCTTTGGTGCTCCTGGAGACAAAAGGGATAAATGGGAAGCACATTCTAGGAGGGGCTGATTAGTGATGTACAGGTCTAGAGGTGGGGCAGAAATGGAACCATGGCGAATGTTACCTACCAGACCATATGTCCCGATTTTCCGTTCACAAATATTAGAAGGTGTGCGCAGTCACATCTGTAATCAACGCAGATTTCACACTGATTGTATACTCTTCTTCACTTGTACAGATAATGAAATCCAGTATCCAAGTTGGCTCGATGAAAGCATGTGAAACGAATGATACTATTCTAGTCATCAGGTAAATATAAACACATCACTATGTTTACTAAGTATTAACCTGCGAGAGCCTCACAGGGTCCCTCGGCCTTGTGAATCCAGTCTGGCCCCTGAGTCCGCACGTTATTTCATAAACATTTACACAACAAGGGTGACTGATTTGCATAAAGTGATGCATCATCGTACCACTGTCATCTGTGCCCAATGCTGTGCTGAAGGTGGTGGTTGTTGAGCCGGAACTGACCAATTTAAAGATGTTAGTTTGACAGTTTGGAAAGATGTGAGGCCCCAAGAGTGGGAGCTTAGCAAACCTTGGTATCCAAGTGGGAGCTCTAAGCAGTGAGCCCCTAGTGTCCAAATTCAGCGATGTCTTAAGACTCTAGTAAACTCCAGTTTCAGTAGACTGTCCTGTTTATTGATCCAGTGAAATCCTGTCAGGTGGCTTCATGAATTAGAGACAGATGCAATGAGTCCATAGAGTCCCAACAAGTTACAAATGACTTGCAAGGCAATGTCAGTTTCCTGACATGTGGCGTCATGGTTCCCCATAAAGTCAGCTTAAGTGCATCAGTGCTCTTCTACTTCTACAAACACTAGTCAGATATGGACAGCAAACCTCACGTCCTGCCTTTATCACAGTTCCTGCTCTTGCCTCAGTGAACTAAATGTCTGAAATAATTCCTATGAAATGCCAGGAGTTAGTCAGCATTGCCAGCAAGGGATGCACATCTTAAGCCTTTCAGTTGTTTTCAGTGGTGATTGGTATCTTTGAACTTTACCTGCTGCCAAGGCCATTCTTCATGCCGCCTGGCAAGAGCCCTCCGCCCCACACGCACTTTTCATTTGAACGTTCTGCGCTCAAGGCTCTGTGTGGAGTCTGTTCCAAAGGCCCACTGTTTTCCCCAACTGTGCCAGGTTCTTACACAATATCTATTCTATTTGTTGATGGAGAAAAGCCATGCTGTATACATTTGTTTTTTCAGAACTCCATGAGAAAGAAGGATGTGGGCTCCCAGTCCACATGGAAAGAACACCGTTATCTAAATGAAATATGTCTGTGCTTCTGGTAGATGTACTTCAACTTCTTTTGTTTTTTTTTTGTTTTTTTTTTAACCAGCTGAACCTCAGGGAACTAAAATTGAACAAGAGTGCCAATAGACAAAGACAAAGAGTGGAGAAGTGTGGAAGGAACCATACACATTTCTTCTCGTTTCTAAAGCTTCCTGTCTCGCCGTAAATCTAAGCGCGGCTGTTTTTCTTGAAGCCTCACAGAGTTTTGGAGAGCCGAAATGATCCATGCGACTGTTTACGACAGTGGAATATGTTATGAACAATGACATATACACAGTTCAGAATTCAGCAAGCACCTCGAGTTACTGAGGGACAAGACTTTGTTCTTAAGCTTCCTGGCTTGCTGGTTGGTTAGTTGGTTTACTGATTGCATTTTTCAAATCTAACTGCCGCTGGCCTCACTGGATGCTGCTGTCATTTTGGCAGATTCTTATCCGAGTGTGAGCCTTTGAAAGGCTAGCGATTCTTCTGTGATCCTGTACTTTAGATAAGGATCTGAAGGTCTTACACGGCAGGGAGCTGTGATCATCTCCAGGCCACTGAATCTCACAGGGAAGGATGTTCACCTCGTTTGGCCTTCATCAGTGGAGTTCATATCTCTGGAATTCTGGTGTGATTAGGTTTATTGTTTCATTTTCCACCTATTTATTTATTTATTTATTTATTTATTTATTTATTTATTTATTTATTTATTTAACGCGAGGAACCATTTGCATCTTACACCTGTAAAAATGCACCAGCTTAACTGCATTTGAAGAAAGCCTTGTTTCAGTTTGGCCAAAACATATTGCACCCTTTATTGGATATATTGGTAATCCATGCATCTGTAATCATCTACTATACATCTCTATTTTGATGCCTTCAAGGTGATGTTCTATAGCTTTACTCTTAAAAAAAGAACCTTATGTCGAGGGTGCACCAATAACATGGATCCATTCAGTATTTTGAACTGCTGTCTTGAGGACTGGCTGATATATGAACAGTGCATGCTGTATATTACAGACCCTGACTTATTGTGCTCTAGAACAGCAGGTCCTGCATTTGATTCTTAGTTAAGAAAGTAATTAAGTGCTATGAAAACCATTTTTTTTTACTATAATCTCCAATCTCCTTTGTGCAGTCAGGTGCAAATGTTTCACATCTTGTAAATGTCTGCTCCCCAGATGGCTGAGTGACTTTCTTAGTTTTACTGTTAGCTATGAACTCCTCATACTACAATATAAAATGTTCAGTCAAGTCTTTGGAATTGCTATGACCATGTGAGTTGTCCTTTTTGCAGTTCTCTTCACAGTTTGAAGGATTTGAGACCCAGTGTCCTTTGCAGTTGACATCATGGGTCGTCTTCTGTCAAATGTTTTGTAGCACCTAAGACTGACTGAGACCTGATGTCCATCAGAATAGATGTTTACCAGCCAGTAAAACAGCTTAGCCCCACCCACTGCATTAGAAGTAAGCCTTGATATTACTACAGGCAAAGAGACATACTAAGGGCTGAGTTTGTTCTGATTTAGATGTTTTTCTCATCACGTTATGAGTTACTTTTACTATGTAGGGCTGGTTTGTGGAGAAAGGTTCAATATCACTGACACTATGGCCCAAGGATTGCAAGCCTGAATCTTGGGTCATGCTGCTTTTCAATCAAAAGACCAACGACTCTTTAGGGGTGGGTGCTCTTTCATTCCCACTGTGATACTGGATGGTGGATGTTGTACTTTGACATCACATTGTGGTGAGAGCTACCTGTAGGTTCTGTGGTGACATTGTAGGATTTTTGGAGGTGCCTTGACGTATCTTTAAGTCTGCTCTTGGGCTAAACTTACTAGGTCTGGTCTGGCTATGTTTGAAGGCCTCAAACAGTTCTTTGGATCCAGCCATGGTGATACCACTCGATTCATCAATCAAGAGTAAACCAAACTAATGTCTGAGGCTTAAATAAGACATCCTCCGTCAAAATACGCTCTAACTATGGTCAAATCATGTTTACCTGATTCTAATTTTACACATTTAAGTAGTAATATAAATGCGGGGGTGTTCTAAATTTTTCTTTACAAGTAAAGGGTTGTATGTGTTTAATTATATTACCTCCACCTCTCAACATTGTTCAAGTGAAGATCAAATGTCCACATGTTTTAAATATGTTAGATAAGACCTGGGTTTTTATGGAGTTTCCTGATTTTTCCACAGTGATGGTGTGTTTTAGTAGGCCGAGGCTTGTATTTGCTGCTGATGCTGCTGTACTAAAACCTCTGGTGCTGCAGCATTAAAAGCTGGCTTGCCTACTTGCAGTGTTTCCTGATTGGAGCCTTAAAACATGGGAAAATATCGACCCATCGCTGAACTCAGCTGTTGGACGTTCCATACTGTTTAATAGAGAGTTGCAAAACGTCGACTCTTGCACATCGACTGTCCAGCAGTCTCCGCACTGCGCTATCTGTTGGTATTAAAAATAATCTTGAAAACATTTCTGCTTCCAACAGAATTTGGAAGGAGAGGAATATATTCCCTCAAACTAAGGATAAAGATAATACTGCTGGATATCGTCCACTGCATAATCGCCATGACATCATGCAGCCTGTAGTGTTGTTCTGGCTGGAAGCTGCTAGAAGGCTGCACTGTGTGAATGGAGAACACTGAATCGTCTAAGGCAGAGGAATTGCTCACATGTGGCACTGTTCAGACACACAATGTGGATACCTTGTTGTCTGTCTTTGCATGATACTAATGAGGTATTCCCGACTTGGACATATGGGTTTCCACACTTTTACATAGTAAAAGTGTAATCTATACCTTCAGGACCATCTGAATACCATCTGCAGAGCTTCAACAGCAATGGCTTTGGTATTCTGTGGCACAGAAGAACCACTTTTGATTTTAGTAGGTAGTTTGATAGTAAAATAACTTTTGCAAAATCTTTGCAAAAAATAGGAAGAGTTTGGAAAATCTTTGGAAAAGATTCTTTATCAATTTATGGAAACTTCTCAATGAACCACAGATGGATTGTACTTGGCATTGGTCAGGAGTAACTTTAAAGTCACGCTCTTAAAATTAAAGGCACCTAAGTGGTTCTGGGCTTAGACACATTGTATTAGAAACAGAATTGAAGTGCTAGACCAGTTACTGTTCTATTATGCAGAGAATTAAGTGAACACCAATGAAGGAGGCAAAAGTGGCTCTTTCATGGCACCCTTTTGGCACCTTTGTGTAACAGAACCTTTAAAACAACAATCTTAAAAAGCTGGGATGTACAGATTTAGTAACAGTCACTAACCACCACAACATTAAGGGACATCATATTATCTGGACAATAATATCTTAAATATCATATTATCTTAAACCCTAAAATGTTCTTTAAACTTGAACAAAAGCAATTCAAGGGCTGGCTTTAAACAACCCTTTAAACAATCACTCTGTTTGCTTCTTTTGGGAAACAAACAGGGTTCTTATATGGTTTTGTTTAAAATCACCTTCTTTTTACGTGGTTCTGGAAAAAGCCAATAACTGGTATAGAACTGTTTATAAAGACATTCTTCTAAAAAAAATAATCTTAGCTGTTCTTCATAATTAACGAACTGGCTTTACATAACCATCCATGGTTCTTTGGGGAACTTGGATTTTAAGGAAACCTTTGCTTAAGAATTTCTCTAAAGTCATCATTTTAAACAGATGTGTTGTTCTTGGAACAGCCCTTAACTTTTATGTGTAGGTTCTTCAATCTCTAAAAATCTTCTGAAAAAAGTTTAAGTGATGGTTTTAAGCAATCATCCAAACAGTCCCTACTCTAATTTCCCAAAAACTGCCCATAAAGTGATAATGTCATTTTGTGTGTGTGTGCAGCAATGACCGGGCATAGAGGCCACTTCAGGGGTCCGTGGGCATCCTGAAACAAACCAACCAGTGTCTTGGTGATAAGCTTCGTTGAGTTGCTGGGAAGTTGTTTGTAAAGGACCCGGTTTCTCAGATGGATGAGTATATGGTGGGTCTGAGAAAGCAGCAGGGAGGAGAAGAGAGATAACCACCTCAATCAGATTCATTAGAGAGAGATGTGGGGACGAGAGACATGGGGGACATGGACTCACCTTTGGAGAGACACTGCTATTTCTTTAAAATGTCCAGGAGTTCTGTGTTCACTTCCGTACTTCAGTCCATGTTCTAGATAACAGTGAGTAATAGAACATAATCAAGGCTATTAGACATTACTGAACACTGTAAATAATATATATATATATATATATATATATAATATATACTGTATATATATATATATAGATTAATATCTTTATTACCTCTAGTCCCAAAGATATCATATTCAATCGGATGTCACTGATGCTTTTATGACCCTTTACCCACATCACTAGTTGATTATTAATATTAATGTAATGTAATATACAATATATACAGTACATATTTGAACGAACAGAAGTGTGACTTGTTGGATTACATAAGTCTGACAGGAAGATAGACAAATGAATAATTTATTAATCATTATCATAGAAGGTAATTATTAATTAGTGAACATTTAGAAATGGCACTCAACTACATACATTGCTACTCAGTTCATTTTCTCATTTTTCATATTATGGTACACACACATGTAATAGTCCCAAACATTTTGTCCTGTTTCAAAGCTATTAGCTGTTATGAAGTGTCCAACCAATTCTTGTAAATGTATTCTATAATTCTATAATATTATGAAACTATCTCCATATGACTGTATATATATATATATATATATATATATATATATATATATATATATATATATATATATATATATATATTGAGACATTGAAATGAACTGGAAACTTGAATTTAATGAGTTAAGACATCATACATGTCCTGGCCAGAATGTATTAGAGGCATTGAGGCAGGTTGTGCAAGTGTATGATGGTTCCCAGAGGAAAGCGCAATATCACTGACTCACATTGATATAAATAGAAAAAGTCAACCAGATCACCTCTTCCACTCCCCTTTCCCTGGTGTGTGTGTGTGTGTGTGTGTGTGTGTGTGTGTGTGTGTGTGTGTGTGTGGGGGGGGGGTGGGTGGGTGGGTGGGGTTGTAATAGGAGACATAGTGTCAGCACTGATAAAGACCTCACTTTAAGGAAGGGGCAATCCTTCTTATTGCCCCTCTCTCCATCTACCCCCTGTAGGGTTTGAATTAAGGAAGGGTCCCGTATCTCCACACGCTATCGATCAGCTGCCAGAAAGGTCAACCAGCCCCTGCTACCTTTTCAGCAGCAGCCATTACTGATTAACAGGTGACAGATAGGCCTAGCACTCGGGGTCGTGCTGAATCAGGCTGGAAATTTCCAAAGCAAATAGACGGACTAATGGCAGCGATCTGGGGGGAGAGAGAAATATCGCGTCTGCAATTTATGATAAAACAAATACACTCGGCTGCCTTACGCAAATAGAGCCGCTGTGCGACGTTGTGTAGGGTTTCATTATCGGGGCCGTTTGTCATCCTGGAGAAAGTTTGAACGCCTGATTCCCTCATCAATTTGTTTTGTATCGATGCCAATGAGGATTTATTCCCCTACAGTTGCACCAGATGTAACGAGAACAGAAACCACATGATCCCTGGACAACATTTGAGGCCTACATAAAGTCACACAGAGCTGCCGAGATGATTTTGTGGCAAAAATAAATAAATAAACCCAAAGCAGTGGAATAAAACGAGAGGATATGTTTAACTCTCACATAAATTGACTAATTGTCACAGAACTAGGCCTCCAGAACTAGGTAGTAACAGAATACGTCTGACAGCATTATGTAATCAGGACGCAAACAAATGTTTGTCAGTAAAACATGTTCCAGATGCTTTGTTAAAATAAAACGACTGCTCAGGCATTGCAATCAAATGCTCTTAAAGGTGGCATGATATGCATGCATTCAGTATCGGACAGTACACTACTACACAGTCGCTACACTTTTTGTCCATGCTTTACACTCTGTAGTCCATCTGTTTCTCTGCAGGCTTTGTTATCCTCACTTCATCCTGATCTTGAATGTTTAGGACCCCACAGGACCCCACAGGACCACCGCAGCGCAGGCCTTATTTGAGTGATATCAAGTGTTAGAGGATGACCAAAACAAACTGTGCAGAAACAGATGAGCTTCTGTCTCTGACTTCACATCTACAAGATGGACCAAAGAGGTGGGAGTGTCTAATAGATGGACACTCTGTTTAAACACTCCAGCAGCACTGCTGTGTTTGGAAAAAATACGTATCCCAGCAACTAGAACTTTGACTAGATGCAGTTCTGTGTCTGTGAGGAGCATTTTGCCATTTGTTAGCATTAAACATCATCACGTTTGCCTTATGTAGAGGGATGCACCAATATGAGAACCTACGCTCAGTGCCAATATCCAATGTTTGTGCATATCGGTGGATGTTGAGTTTTGTCTAAACCCATGTGGGTACCCATTTGCATATTACACGGTAATACTATGATATATACTATTTAAATACTATTTACTATGTATATACTATTTAATCTATATACAATAATTATCTCAACAGTGTGGGTTTGGTAGGTTCATTCATTCATTCATTTATTCATTCATCCATTTTCTGTACTGCTTATTCCTGAATAGGGTCACGGGTGAGCCGGTGCCCAGCCGGCAACTCTGAGCGCAAGGTTTGGCAGGTTGAAATGCAAAATATGCACAATAATGGGATATAGTGAAGCTTGCTATGCCAACATATTTATTGCTGCACATGATGGTCACATCAGATGTAATATTGGATCTTTTTTTATTTGATTTGATTCTCTTCATCTACTTTTCTGACGTTTTAGGTCAAATTTAAAACTATAAAGGGTTCACACCCTTTCAAGAACCACTGTGAAGCCTCATTTCTATGACCTTAAAAGGTAGGTAATTCCAAAATAATTGAAAGTAATTAGGAAGCCTATTTTTTAAAAGATGATTGGTACCAGAGAACTTTTGGCAGTGTCCCTTCCAACTCCTCACCCTCCCTGCATAATTTAACCCAGGCGGTTCTAAACATTGTGTTGGACGTTAGTCTCAGTTTCCATAAACCCAAACTGATTTAAAATCACTTTTCTTTGTTTTGGGAATATTGATGACAGATTTTACCCATTATAGGGCAGAATCCTTTCCCTGTTCGAATGCTATGCCCGTTTCCAACTGTCAGAGCACACAGATAATTCCTGATTCTACTTAGACTGAAAGAAACGAGTACGACAGAAATATCCATTACCGTATATAGAATCTCATTACAGTGGATTACAACTGACTTTTCCCTGACCCTCAACTTTAGTGGTTATGGCAGCTCCTACTGAACTGGCAAACCCACTGTGTGTGTGTGTGTGTGTGTGTGTGTGCACGCATGTGTGAAAGGAAGCCCTAAACGCATTCTCTGGAGGATGAGAATATGAAGTCAGAGTGAACCCAGGATTTGGCTTTATGGCGTTCATCAGTCAGAGCAGCGAGGGTGGGTGCCAGCGTTCGGAGTTATGACCTCACATTCTGGTGAGTGTGGGCCCCACCGAAACCACTCCAGAAACCCCAACCCAATCAACCTGTTGCCAGGCGACTCCAACCAAAATATTGCCTCAGCGTCTGCTTCAGAAATACTTTTAATTAGTTGTCATTTGAGAAGAAATTATGGTCATGATTCAAAATGGGCCCAAGTCAAGTGCGTGGGCTGTGGTGGGCTCTAGTGGGCTGCGGTGGCCGTGTGTTAACACCGTGTCAGTAACGTGTCAGACTTGCCTAGATCTGCACACTGGGGGGAGCTTCCAAAACCAAAGGTTCATCTCAACAATTCAGGCAAACTGCTCATCGCAACGTGTGCATGTCTCGTGCTATTTTTACACAATGTGGCATCATGATGGTTCACTTCTCCTTCCCCAACGTGATCGTTTCAAGAATAGCTCTGACGAAAATCATTTTTCCCTTTTAGCCCAAATTAGTGTCAAAGCCACACTTTCAGTGGGGCTGGTTACAGGACTGTGAGGAAGTCTGTGTGGGAAGGATGACCAACGTCCCTATAGTTAAACTGCTAAAATATTACTCACTCATTACCGTAACCAGACAGGGTGGAGCATTTTCAACCCAACACACCGTTGCTGAGCTAACATTTAAGTAAGTAGACCTATGGGTGAGCTCAGATGGCACCTTTTTTGTGTAAAAGAAAAACAGGACATGTTCTTGAACTGTAGCAACAGCTTGAAATACCACACTGTCTGACATAGCAACTGAAACCAACCTAACACCCACTATGAAGCACATTACCATCACAATAGCACTCACTTTATAGTACCTTAGAAACCACTGAAAGATCATAGCACCTTAAACATCTAAGCAGGCAACTCTGAAATTCCTTAGCCACTGCCGAAACGACCACCAGAACACCTTAGTAATCTTCTAAATTATCATTTCAACCAACAAGGCAATCATCAAGGAACACCTTAACAGTACCGTAGCACACACCTGAACACCTCAGCCACGTCTTGAAATATGGTAGCAGCTGAAATACATCACTGTTGTGAAGATTTTGAGGTCAGTTTGCTCAAATGCAAGAGGGCTCCTGATGTCAGAGTGCATGGCATAGTTGCCCAGACTGGGAGTGGCTATCTGTTGCACCAAACCAACCACATTGTAAATGATGATGATACCCAGATGATCCTGTAGAGTGAAGTGTCAACAGACCAATTATTACTCCTTCCGTCTTCTCAGTTGAGGCCACCCTGATAATGAATCATAAACATGAAATGTTCAGTATTTACAGCTCAGTATCCAGTAGTGTGGGGTGAACACCAATTCTCTTGTGTGAAAGGTGAGGGCAATGTCATGCCTAAAAACCTCAACCAATGAGAGCCTGGCTAACCTGAACTTGAACAAGTCAAACATACTGCTGTGTGAGCTTGAGGTGAATACACACATACTGGTACATACAATACATACCTTGTACAGGGGTTGGACAATGAAATGGAAACACCTGTTTTTAGAGCACAATAATTGATTAGTATGGTGTACTAGGGCCTCCTTTTGCAGCCAATACAGCGTCAATTTGTCTTGGGAATGACATTTTTTGGATTCAATCCGGGTTAGAACCCCAACATCCCTTTCAGACAGCTTCCTCTTGCGTCCACAGTTAATCCTGTTGGATGTGGTTGGTCCTTCTTGGTGGTGCTGACATTACCCTGGATACCGTGGCTCTTGATACATCACAAAGACTTGCTGTCTTGGTCACAGATGCGCCAGCAAGACGTGCACCAACAATCTGTCCTCTTTTGAACTCTGGTATGTCCCCATAATGTTGTGTTCATTGCAATATTTTGAGCAAAACTGTGCTCTTACCTGCTAATTGAACCTTCACACTCTGCTCTTACTGGTTCAGTTAATGAAGATTGGCCACCAGGCTGCTCCAATTTAACCATGAAACCTCCCACACTACAATGACAGGTGTTTCAGTTTCATTGTCCAACCCCTGTATATGTTGCATGCACATGAAGAAAGCAAATAGAAACGAGCACTGCTGCAATGAGTCATTTCTAATTTTGAAATTAATATTTGATACACACATCAATATACGTTACATACAATATACATACATACACAATGATAAACTAAAAATGAGCTTTATTAAGAAGAGGATTGGAAATAGATAACTAGGGGTACCGTGATTCATGGTCATAATCAATGACGTTGACGCTGAGAAGACGTCAATATCAATATTTTAAGGCAATGCATTTTTTTAATCCATTTTTCTTTATGAATTTAAAAAAATTATTTTCTTAAACACATAAAAAACAATGCTTTTCCTAAGTACCAGTGTGTTGCTCCAGCGCACCCAAAGTCATCTTCTGCTTCAGTCATCTACTCTGCTCCATTCATTACTGCAGTAAAAGGAATGACACCGCATACACTGCTCTGCCATAACATTGTGGCCACCTTGTTTCTACACTCACTGTCCATTGTATCAGCTGCACTGACCAGCTGTATGCAGACTGTTTCTCTGCATACTTTGCCCTTTTCTACATGGGTCAGGACCACTCACATAGTTGCTGCATTTTGTTTCCAGTATCTCTAAGCATTGTTAACCCCTTCTTCTCTGGTATGACTTCCTCTTGCTTTCTCCGTATGATGTTTGTGAGAAACTGCTGCACGGGTTTGTGGTCCAGAGCCATCAAATGGGACACGAAAGTGAGCAGTGAGGGGACTTTTATGACCAACAAATATCAATACAGTATCAACAGCCTGAAACACCTGAGCAACTGAAATCTGTCTGTCATTGAAAAAGGGAATTAGTGTTAACTGTTAAGAGTTACATAACTCTCAACACAACTGTGCTCAGTTCGATGCCCTTCGAGTGCTGAGATAAGAGATGAAAGAGTGTGTTGGGTGTAAAAGGAAGTGCATTCAGTGTAAACACTGTACAATTCAATACACCCACCGTCTCCATTGCTCCATCCGTCCGTCAGTTTCTCCCTCCCTCCCTCTCTAGCCACCCAGACACTTCCTTCTCTGGTTTCACAGCTGTCACTTTTTTATGAGCTGTAATTTGTTTAGGACAGGCAGGGGAGGAGAACGCCGCCTCATAACACCCTGCAGATATACACCACCCCTGGGCTGTCAGGGGGAGAGAGTGATAAAGGGAGAGTGAGAGAGTGAGAGAGAGATAGAGAGACAGAAATGAACGAGGTGAGGAAAGAGAAAATGATGGCGCGTGGAGGGTGGGGAATCTGGGTCTTTTTTTGTGCTTGACAGGCAAAGTTTGACATGCCATTATCTCTAAGAATGGACTCTCCTAAAGTATGCAACCTTCAAAGCTCTGGTTCTGCCATCAGGAGGTCATAGGTTCAACTCCCAGCAATCAGGGGTTCCAACCTTTTCCAGATTATGTCCCAACATAATAAAGACAAAACAAACTTGCATGGTCCATGAAACAACAGCACAAACTAAAATACTGGCAGGTAAAGGAGAACTTTAAGAGATAAGTATCCCAAAAGTATCATTATAATAAGTACTACTTCTAGTTCTTATGAACATTTATTAATTAATGAGCATTTTTGAAAACATCTGTAGCTAAACTACAATGTGAACTTACTCCCCAATTAATGAGTAATCCAACCTACTCGTTATTGCCATTGAAATGGGTTTATCAGCCTTGTTCACACCTGGCATTAAGGTTTGGTCCTGGTGGTCCTCACAGATGATTGCCAAAATGTGTAGCCATTAAATGCATTGACTTGTGATCAGATTTCTGACATTTCCATTAATTGAGGGCCATTGGAGCACTTGAATGATGTCACTCTCTCCAGTGTGCTTGTGCACTAGCCATGTGTATCATCTTTATCCATTAGTAAGCTTGTTATTGCTCAGCTAACTCATGTGGACAGTGGACAGTGTGATCTTGTGGTTGTTCTCCATTTTCTAACTGGTTCTGGTTGTGATGTGGTTGATGCAGGCAGTGCTTTGCTCTCAGGGATGCATCGAGACATTTTGGCCTTCATACTACAATAATGTGGTCAAATCTCTCAGACCTCCAAATATGCTTTGAATTGTTTGGGGGGGGAAGCACTTACTACTACTTTAAAAAACATAAAGTAATGTTTATGGGTATTTTTACAGTCTGTTGGATTCCGAACATAAATATAATTTACAGTGTATGTTTTATTTTCTCTTGAAGATGTTTTATATGAGAATGAGTGACAATATTTTTTTTCCAACACAGGAAGAAAAAAACAAAACAAAACAAAAAAAAAACCCTTGAATTTGATTTTCTGCACATTTTAGATGCGACTATTTTTCATTGTCTGAATGTAACATATAGAAATAAACAAACATATTAACCTGCCATTACTTTTGCACATGGCCCATTATTTTTGAATTATTTGCTATTTGTGAAATTAAGCTGCTAATTGTACTTTATTATTTTTTATCATTTGAGGAATGAATGGGATTTTAATTTATTTTTGTCATCATATGTATAAGCTTACAACATCTTCAGTGATGTCTGACAGAGTCAGTGGAGGGATATTTTATTTAACACGTTTAAGCATGATTTGATTGTAATAATAAAGGCTGTGTATAGAGAGGAATCAATATTTGAGGTTGCACTGTTTTGGGGGGAGGAGTCAAGTATAATCATTTATTCAGGGTAAAAGGTCTTGTGGAGTCCATGTCTCAGATGGTCAGAGCTGGTTGGGCAGCATGGGAAAGACCTACATACACTCATCTTCAAAAAAGTAAATAAATAAAAATAGTGGTGGGATTGCGATGCTACTGGGAAGGAAGATAAAGTTTACAATGAACAATAAATGATAAAAAAAAAAAAGAGTGAAATGGGCAATATTTATTGGTCTGATGATGAAGAGCACACGTAATGATTAGTTGGTTATCTCCACCAAAACAAAAGCGGGAGTAGCTGCTGAAGATGACCTGCAGGCATTCTGAGTGACTCCACGACGGTTTCATTCTCATGCATTACGATGTCCGTCCTGTCCACCAGGTTTCGTTCCAGCTGGGTTGATTCCTTCTGGGTGCAATTATTTTTTGAAGGAGTGTAATATTAGACGTGCTGCCTAATCCATAATGGAGGTGTCCCAAGTGTTCATGTGATTTATCACCAGCTATTCTTTTAAGGATTCTGGTCTAGTCACACCAGTGTCCCTTCTTAATGCCTGGAGAGCTTAAGCAAGGATGTGATGTAATCAGCACACGTCTGTCTCATCTCAGGCTGGCGTAGGCTGGTGACAGGGGTCGTCCTGTATGGGGCAGGTTGCATACTCTGCTTTTTGTTTCAGTTTCTGACAGCCAGCGCAGTCCACCCTCTACCTCTAAACCTCTGCATATCGCGTCTTACCTGATATTTCTTGCCGGAAAAGAAATATGAAACATCTGAAATTAGTTTGGAAAGAGAAGGTAAGCAAATGTTGGATAAGCGGCCTTCTTCAAGGCACCTTTTGCAGAATTGATACCGGTTTAAAGGTTATTCGAGGTGAACTTTAGAATGGTTTTAAACCTTTCAAGAAGAATAAAACCATAGATTGAAAGGGTATTTACAGAGCCAACAATGGTTCTTGGAAAGGGGTGTGCAGTCTTGGTGCAGATGATCTGCCACCGTGCAAAATGCCTGGCTCTGATCTGAATAAGCCCTTGAAGATCTTCTTTACCTGGATCAGAGGTCTGTAGGGTGGTAGATCCCCAGGATCAAGATTAGGGGTGTTCTATGGCTTTGCACACATAACCCAAAGTTTAAAGAACATTCTCATAAATCTTTAGAAAGGTTCTCAGCAGAACATCTCACTTACTCAACTGATTATTTAAAGAAATGTCAGTTAAAGGGTATTTTAAGAAACCAAACAGAGATTGTTCTTTCATGTTTTGGCAATGCCATTTTTGCTAATGTTTGTTGCTGACACTCATTTTATACAGACAAAGAAACCCTACAGAATCATGTTTAAAAGGAAGCACAAATCCTTTTTTTTCCAGGGTGTAAAGCATGTTCACACAATGTAAATGCACAAATCAACCATAACATTATGACCACCTCTCTGTTTCTACATGCACTGTCCATGCTCTCAGCCCATCCTGCCATACAGGTGCACTGTGTAGTTCTATAGTTACAGCCTGTAGTCCATCTGTTTCTCTGCATACTTTATCCTCCTTTCACCCTGATCTTCAGTTGAGTGGACCGTGAGTGGACACAATGTTCAAACCATCTAGAAGACACTCCAGTGTCTGAGCCCCTTGTACCAGCACAACACACGCTAACACACCACCATGTCAGTGTCACTGCAGTGCTAAAAATGACCCACCGCACATAATACTTGCTCTGTGGTGGACGTGTGAAGTCCTAACCAAGATCAAGGTGAAAGGAGCCTATCAAAGAATGAAAACAGGCTACAGTGGACTACAGTCTGAACTATAAATATATATATATATATATATATATATATATATATATATATATATATATGAGGAGTTTTTTATTAAGAGGTATTTTAGAGAACAAAAAAAGGTTCTCCTGTTCTTTTGTGTTTGCTTTAGAATGCTTGAGAAGATTTACTTAATGACTCTCGTTTTACCAGAATTCCTTTGCATCTGTAATGAGCGATTCTTATTCCAAGCATGTAAATCAGTTGCATTGTTTCACAGTAACATACTATGTCTGCGGCTGTCATTTCACCAGCCCTCCTCCTTTCCCCCCACAACTCTCTCTGATGGGCTTTACTTCATTCTGATGTCATTATCTATTGTGGTACCTGAGGAGCTATTATTACGTCCAAATCCGGGATCGGCCGGGTCGTAGGTTTGAGGGCAGCTCAGGCTCAGGGCTTGGCCCCACTTTGAGTTATAGCTAAATGGAGCAGCTGGCAATGGATCACGGCACTTTGAAAGCTGCTCCTGACATACTAATGCCATTGTTGGAGCGGGAATGACGCTCCGTGTTATCTCTGGCAGAATGGTGCAGAATGGAGGGGCCACACTTGGCATGGCTTTTCTAATACATTTTGTCTGAGGCCCTTTGGGGCCCTGGTGTTTCCCAAGCCCTTTTTAAGGCCTCTATAAGGCCTGGACGGCGAGTTATACGCCACACACTCTCACTTTTTGATGAAGCGCACAGAATGGGTGGCTGGCAGTGAGAATGGAGTTGAGTTACAATGACGATAATTACCATGATAAGTTTGCCTTTTCATTGCACCATTTAGGCGTGGGGTCTGTTCCAAACAGCTCAATAAATTGCTGGAAGATGAAAAGTTAATTAGAACTCTTGTTTAAAGATCACGTTATTGAAATACCTCAGCCTCTGATGGGCTTTCTTGATGGTGGGATCTACTGAAAGAGTTGCCAGTCACACGGCGCATGCATCACCGTCCAACACCAATAGATCCGTCACTAGCTAGATACCGTAGCTGCTCATTTGTGCGAGTATCTATTGCTTCCAGCTGAATTACAGCTAATCACAGAGTGTTCGTAGAAGTGATGGATGTTTTGCACACCAAAGGACACAGCTGTCTGATACAAATTTACACTCATGGCCAAAATGGCAAGATATTACTTTAGGAAAACACAGCTCCTAACAGATAGCACTCCAGAGGGTCATTAGCTCGGAGCAGGCTGTGCTTTTTAATTAATGCAGACTGGTGGTGGGGAGGCAGCACTAAAAAAAAGAACCAGTGGGAACTTAAGGCCTAATGTATAGTGTTACACAAATGGATTACATCGCATCAGGCCAAGAAATAATTTAGCTGTAATTAGGACACTACACTGGAGGAGGCATGGCTGCCGTTGGTGGAACCTGCAGTATGTTCACAAGCAAACCTGTGTCGACAAATTGGGGAATGTTTAAAAGACACATTTAACTCCGTGCTAATTAATTCTTTGTTTAGGTGTTTATTTACTCTTTATTTATATGACTGTAAAAAACAAACCAACAAAAAAGCTAAAACCAAACTAAACTAATTCCTGGATTACTGGGAGGACCAGCAAGGCAATTCAGAACATATCTCACTATCAACTAACAATACAAACTAACTCCCAGTTAATTTCTGCTAGAGTTGCAGTAGCCTACTGAATCATTGCACTAATCAGGGCAAATACTGTCCAACAGAATGCAAAATGATAAAAAAATAGATTTTCTCCACCTTTTAGTTAGACCAGTGCCAGTTTTCTTCCAGTACAACCTCAGAGTTAAGCATTCCTTAACTTTTAATTGTTCATTATATTCAAAATGTCATTAACATTGTAAATTTGTAAATAATTTAATTAAATTGCTAGACAGAGTAGTGGATATCAAAATATATAGTGTCAATTGTTCTCATAATTTAATTTCAAACTTTAAACCATGATATGTTGTATTAATTACATTTAAAGTGAAATATTTCAAGCTTTGTTTTGTTTTAATGTTACAAACTTTACATTTGTAGTTACATAATCTTTTAGTTTGAGAAAATGTAAATAATAAAACAAAAAGGTTGTGAAACATATTACATGTTACAAATATAAAATTAGTTAAACTTTTTGAATGAAATTATGAATGATTCATTGAATTGATTCATTTTCATCATAATAATTTTTGAGAATTAAAATGAATTTCTTTTTCTAAAGAGACTTAAAAACCCACTGTACCCTCAGAAAGTTCAGTTTCAATCCTTTGTTTATGAATTTATTTCTCTTAATATTGTACTCATATCATTAATGCAAATTATTGTAATTTAAATGTATGTTGTAACATCTACCCTATCCTAAAATAATTGTTCATTCATTCATTGCTGTTTATTATTTTACTCATATCATTAATGCTATCAGTTTAAATTATTTTGTACTAGACAACAATAGTGTAATATAAAATTTTTAATTAATAAAAAATGATAGTCATTGAAATTAAATTATTATTTATCATGCCACCTGATGATAGAAAAGGAAAAACAGGAAGCAGTACACATACATTTTACACCAACTGGAGCAAAATGTACTTAAACTACCCTTTTACCAGCATTTTTTCAATAGTTAACCCTCACAGCAATCACATGACCAGAACATGGCACTTTCGAATTTAAACCTCCCAGTTTCCTAATCTCCCCTCACATGTGATGCTCCTGACACTAGGGGGAAATGCATCATTTGCATCCTCACCAGACAGCCAACATACATAAAGTGCTGGATCCCCAGCTCTGATGCAGTGGCTGACAGACACCTGCGCCGACCAGTATGTGATATGGGGAGAGATTGCCATCAGCAGGCTCTCCCTCTGAACCCCAGCTACCGATGGCAAGCAGCATGATCCAGGATTCAAACTCGTGATCCTCAGATCATAGTGGTAGTGCCTTAGACTGCTGAGCCACTTGGAGCTGAACATTGCCATTGAAGTGTTAAGCCATAAGAATCACACATCAGATACCAAACAGGTCTTGACTGCATATAGGGTCAGAGCTCTATCTGTGATCTACCCTGAATAATACCTCTATATTCCCTCAAATACTACTATTGTTTTCAGCTTCGTTCTGTTTTGAGTCCATGTTTATACATAACAGTGAGTCATAAGCAAGTCTAATAGATACTGATTTATTGGGGTGTAAACTTCAATTTCTTCTTAGCTACATTCTCCTCATCCAGCCCAAAACTGTAGGAGACAGCAACTAGGTTCACTGAACTGTTCCTTTAAGTCCATGTGTGATGTGCCTCAGAAATGACCTAAAAGCCTCTGTGCATTACAGCACTGTTGGGGAATAAGTGAGGTGAGCTAAGCACGGGGCTTTGATGTGTAGGGTAGCAGCCTGTGTTGCTTGATGGATAAGGCGTATCGGGACGGCTCTGGGCCCCTGTGGAGTTCGCCTAGTGCTCTGTGCAGTGTCTGCTCACTGCAGACCCTACTGCTCACTAATTGAGCTCTAATTAGGACCGGGGAACAGCAGGCCTGGAAGAGGCAGGCAGGAGGGCCAGAGCAATGCGGAGCAGGGCAGTAAGATGGTAAATGTAGCGCTGCTTCTGAGCTGAATGGGAGGGGTGCGCAGGGAGGGAAGAATTGCATTAAACTGTTAAGAGCATCTAAGCCCTACTTTATAAAGAGAAATACAGTCTCATTCCAATGCACATGTCCAAAGGATCCAGACACCCATTCTGATTAGTACCTTCAACAGCCTATTGTTGACACAGACATTCAGCTTCCTCCATAGAACGACATTAGTCAGTGGAATGAGATGCTCTAGAGCAGCCAAATTTGTATCTAAGCCTGGCAACAGGATGATGCATTCATTGTCCAAAAGTTCATGGACATCATATAATGAATCATTTTTTCGAATGAATTCCATTTTAAGATGCACGCATTGCTGTCCCATGTGTTTAATTGCAGTTTGTATAATCTCCATTGACCGTTGACCCGCAATTAATGTAAATAGATTTGTAATAGTAACAGAATTCTGAGTGGGAAATTTTTCCAATGAAATGGAATCATGTCCAGGATTAAGGTTAATCCAGGTACCAGTCTAAAGATTCTATGTTCAATTACCTATACAGGTTTCCAGATTTAAAATTGGTTATGTTGTTTATAACAGTTGTGTTGAGAGAGTAAAGTAAATCCTTTTTGATACTTAAATTGTTAATAAAATCAATCATATTCATCAAAATAAAATGTAACTCACTATCAACTATTAGTAAACTTTATATTCTATAAAAATATACTTTTAGCTCATAAAAGGCAAACAACATATATTCCCTTATATGTCTCAATCTTTAGACAATGTTTAATTTAAAGACTTGTCTTTTTTATTGCATTGTTACCAAGTTAGCTCATAGTTTTTCTTACATGTTCAGTCCAATAGAGAGCAGAATATATCCTGTAATAAAGTAAATATAACATTACCATGTCAGACAACTATCAGAAGTGGGAACAAATAGTGCTTTTCAGATAACAGTTTCACAATCTGACACTGCAACCTAAACAGCATGAAACCACAAGATAATGCACAAAAAAAATGACCTGTATTACCAAGTACCAAATTTGCTTAATGGAAAAAAAGAAAAAGAAAAAAAGCTGGGCACAGTTGAGTAGAGCAGTGTCAGAACCCTGCAGGGGATCCTAACCAGTTTGGAGGTTCTTCACACTCACACTTTTACAGACAGGGTTCATCACAGAAATAAAATTGATATTCCAATGGCAGCTGCTTAACAGTTCAAGCTCATTGTCTCATCTGTTTTGAAGATTACAGAACCCATTATCATCCTCCTCCTTTGAAGAAGTTGTTATCTTTGAAGGAGATCTTAATTTCCATGACCCGAGGCAGTGGTAATGAATTTGTTTACATAGCATTTGAATTAGAATTAAATTTATAACAGTGTTTATTGGGCAGGGCTAACATGCTTCAAGACGTCCCCTCCCTAAATGTGCTCTTGTTTTCAGCTGTGGATTAACGAATGTCTGCGCATCGCTTTGTTCTTTATTTGGAGAGCAGTTTGGACCACCTCAGTCACAGAGTCAGCAATAAACTGAATATGAGTCTGGCTTTGAATAAGCATTACTTTGATGCATTTAAATTAGTATTAGATTATGAAGTGATCTGATCTGGACTGACCTAAGCTTGTGGTCAATGTTTGTTTTCCCCTTTGTTTCTGTACTTTGTGTTTTCACAAAAAATATGGGTTTTGTGAAAGTTAACAAGACATTCATATGGCTACATGACACCTGCATATGTCTTTCATAACAACTGACACCAGCCTACATAATTGTGTATAAAAGCTTTTTCCAACAACACTTCAAAATAAAAGTGCTATAAATGGCGATGGAAATGTATCAGTACAAACGTGTTTTTATGGAATTAAAGATGGTGCTTATTTTAAGGTTCCAATGCAATCTTGGAAAATATGGAAATTCAGAGACCTATTTTCTAGTCATGGAAAAGTCGGGACAAATAAGAAATGTGCTATAAGTGTCTTGGAGATAAGAGTACAGAGTACATCCCATGAACATGTGTCAAACTAATTCATATGGACAGGTTTTTAATGCAAACCTTTATGCATGTTGTCTTATGTTATGGAAAATGTTCTGTAAAAGTCATGGAGAATGTTGCTGAAAAGAGTGGGAATGTTGTTCTTTGGCGACTCTTACAATTACTCCTTGTAGCACCCTTAATTTGAAGAGTGAACATTTTGAGGTGGAAAAAATCTAAATAATATATCTATATAAATTTATTTATTTATTTTACATTTTTCACTTTTTGAACTTGGTTCTGCTCTAGCATTATTAAGCATTGTTTAAAGGAGCATTTGAACAACCTCTGTTTTTAAGTGTGTACTACACAACACCACACCAACACTGTCAGTTTTCATGAAAGGTAGCTTTCACAGGTAGCTCTCAAAAGCTGCCCTACAATAAAGTTTTACCAGATAATCACTCTCAAGGCAGGATATGGATTTAAGCCTTGTTTCCCAACAAATTGCTGTTAGGTCAGGGGGTCAGGGAAGGAAGTAGTCACTGCAAAAGACAATCATCTGCGGCCTAATCTGTTAATAACGTAAGTAGCTAATATCCTGTCTGAGATCAGGGTAGTAGTAGCTACCACCTGTAGCCCCATGTGTGAGCTACTTGTGGTTTCCTTTCTGCTAATCCTGAGCAGGATTTTAGTTTAAAGCTGACTCAGACTCGGTTTAACCAGGGGCCATAAGAGAGAGCTGGAAATGC
This sequence comes from Acestrorhynchus altus, assembly GCA_034509495.1. Lineage (NCBI taxonomy): Eukaryota > Metazoa > Chordata > Actinopteri > Characiformes > Acestrorhynchidae > Acestrorhynchus > Acestrorhynchus altus. Next base: position 6,422,236 of record CM067506.1, on the reverse strand, counting down.
ACATACACTCTTATATAAAGCTGCCACAAAGGGTTCCCTGTGAAAATGTTCAGTGGATATGTACCCTCTTAAGGTTTGATAGAACCTTGTAAGAAGAACTTGCCAGTTCTTGTAACATTTAATGATTGGTCTAGAGCAGGCCTGTGTAAAGTTGGTCCTAAGAGAGGGTTTGATTGGTCACTCCAGAAAGGTGCCCTGATCCCACCCTCTCATATGGTGGGAGAACAGAACAATAAATTGCACATAAATTGTGTAAATTACATGCATGTTTTCTCTTATTTTTGTACTTTCAGTGTAATTAAAAAAACCCCCGTTTAATTAGTAATAACTGTGTAATTACGTATTAACTATCTATGTATTACAACAGTACAACCTGTTGTATTACGCGGTTCAGTTTTAAGTGTACCTACATCTGACTGAAGTTGAAACTCGTCATTTTTAAATTTCAATTCATATTTACTAATAGATTGTTAACCTCTAAGACTATTAACTGATAATGAAGTATTTCAATTTCAGAGTTTCATTTGCATCGTTGCCTGGCAGCCATTGCGCTTGGAGGAGAACACCGGATCCACGGATCTGACGCAATGGTGAGCAGACGCCTGCGTCGACCAGTAACACACTTATGAGATGTGGGAAGAGTGCCATCTGTCCACCCCCTGAAGGAGCTCAAGCCAATTTCTCTCCCTCTGGACCCCGGCTGCCAATGGTGAGCAGCATGAACCTGGATTTGAACCCAAACATGTTTTAGTTTCATACCTATTTACTCATGGTTTGAAAGCAGATAGAAACTAAATATGGAAGTTTTCATCTTCATGCACTAAAAAAAATGGTCCAGAATTAAAGAATGTTTGATGAATATCTTGATGCACATGAAGCTGCAACCTGAATATTTAATCATAGAGATTTATGGACACTTGAACACAGCTATCTTGTGAACGATTAACCTGGCAGTGAGTCTGAGGAGTGTGGAACTGCAGTAACACCATTGTGTGTAATACACTTGCAGCAGCACCACATGCTGCCAGTTGTTTCTACTTTTTTGGATTCTGATGAACTAACTATTTTTTCATGTTTGAAAATATGAACACACACATTGGTTCTTACATGAACATTCCTTTATAAACATTTATTAATGTTCAAATTCTGATGAACTAATGAGTTTTTCACACATTTGTACTAGAGCACACATCGGCAACATGTGCAATGAGTGAGTTGATCATTCTAATGAGCAAGTGATTTGTTAACATTGGTAAATATGATTGCACACATTAGTGACTATCTACATCTACATCCATTCATTTGTTAACATTCAAATTCTGATGAACTAATGATATGTTCACAGCTATTAATCATTACTTAATGGAATATTAATGAAAGTTATTATAACGTGTAACCAAAATATATGACCAATAGACAGAATAATAATAGTAGGATTTTATCTGTAAGGTGTTTTGGTTCATACAGTTCTTTTTTGTAGTACTGGATTTATACACCATATTGAGTTTTACCCCTCAGCCTGATAAATGACATTGCTTTATTAGACATTTATGAGCTATTAAATTTTATTTTTATTTTTTTTAATATTTTGAGTGCATTTTTATTCAGTAATCACAGTGGAAAACAATGGACATAACCATGAGTTACAGTTAAAGAAGTGAGAAATGCAAGTCTGTCTGTAGACCTTAGCCCTCTGTGGAAGATGCAATATAAATATTAAATTTGTGTACTTTGGAGTAAACAACATTTTTAATAAAACCCAAGATATATAAGAAATGTTTCCCTTACGTTAAAGAGCATATCCAGTCTGGTGCAGGTATTGTGTTGGCTTTGACAGTTGGTGGAACACGTGGAAGTGTTTAGCTGTTTATTTTTGGAGTGCTGGTCTTGGCTGTGAGTGTGTGAGGGATGAAGGACAGAAAAACTCCAGAGGAAGTATCTATCACACAGGCTGAGCTTAAGGTTTCTGTAAAAGTGTGCAAAAATTGGAGTGTCAAACAGCTTCTGGACACCCACTATGAATTCCTTTGCGCGCGCATGCACACACACACACACACACACACACACACACACACACACACACACACACACACGCACACATCTTTTTGTCATTTATTAATACTTAGTATCAATTTATTTGAAGCTATCTACAGAGTAAGACCATAAGACATATTCAACCATTGAAAAACATTTGAAAAACAATAACTGAATTATGTTAATTATGTTAAAATGCAATGTCTTAAAAAGATGTCACGATTCACATGTTGGTCCAGCCAGTAGTGTTATTGCAAATCATTCAACTTTAAAAGTCTAAATACTTCATATAACCTGCAGTTTCAGCTGTGTGGTGAGTTTCTACCAGCTTTGCTCTTTGTTTCAGAGTGATCTTTACCAAAGAACATAGTTCCATTCATTCACTGGTCATCACTGCAGTCTCCATGTAACCTTTACACACAGAGGCTGGATGATGATGGAATGCTTATGCTTATTGTTCAAGAGTCTGAGTTGAGTTGGGCGTTCTTATGAATGAGTTGCAAGTCTGAATTCCATATGCATGCCACTTAAGTGTGACTCAAACTTGATTCACTAACTCGAGTGCCCATCTCTGCTCTTGGGATGATGTTTGTTCAGCAATGGGCAGTGTTAGGGTTGCACCACACAGTGATTTGTCATGCATGCTCAGGATTTTTTTATTCATTCTTTTCTATAGTAATAGCCTCTCTCTTGCCACCATCCCAAACAGGCCATCTGTACACATTGCTCTTCATATTGTTGACTGTTGCACTTTCACTTCGGTCTCGGTCTTACACTAAATTGACATTCGGGTCCCTTAAATCGTGAATATTAGTCCAAATATTGTGACACTGTCTGTTATAAATGTATGTACTCAGCACTGATATGTGGTGATAATGATGCAAACAACAATTTTTCAGCAAAACCAGCCCAACAGTAAAGCATGGTGACTGTAGCAGCATGTGGGCTTTCCCTCACAGGAGTCTCCTGGAATCTTGTTAAGAATGAAATATGGACGGGTGGGTTGTACAAAAAAAATGCTTGGGAGCAACTTTATTTCCTAAAACATATTATGTCATTTTGCGACTACTGACATAAGCTGTTCATCCATCCAACAGTATTGCTACTCAGTGCAATAAAATGCATGTTCTGCGGCCTCTATTTAGGTAAACATGAAATAAATACACACATCTACTTCTTCTGACATCTGTTTGCGCATTGATTTGATTCTTCAGATTCTTAAGTGTCCACAACAATATTAGTTTGTTCTGCACTTTGACCAGTTATCCCTAAGTCACGGTTGTCGCCAGCAATAACACAGGCAGGCTGTAATATCACATGGTGGCTTTCTGTCTTGTAGCTCATGGAAACATCAAAATTGACAAATAATGTGGAAAGTGCCGATTCTGACCTTTCGATCTGACCCACCTCAGTGTTTGTAAGTAGAAGAGATGTCTTATAATGATCTGAGTTTGATGGACTTGAAATGATCAACACAGAATTCACATTGAACGAAATAGGATTGATGATCTGGTTTCAAAGCTGCCAAGCATTAGATATCATATATGGAAAAAAAGTATTGACACCATCATTTATTCTTCAGATGTCAGTTGTATTGTAAGAGTTGCTGTTGTTGGAGAAACTGTTATGTCCATGGAAGAATTTCTACTAGATTCTGAAGCACTGCCATGAAGACATGGTAGCAATCTGCAACAGGAGCATTGGTGAGGTCATGATAGTGGATAATCACCACCCCATCTCATCTGCAACTCCCCATATACTTATATACTCCGGTAGTCCATGCCTGACATTAGGTATGGTGGCAATAGGTTCATGTTTATCTACTGAATATCCAATTCTATTGACAGTACTTCTCTACAGAGTGCCTTTGCACATATGTGTCAGCAATCGGTGCAACTTCAAGTAAAAAATTTGGACATGCTGTGTGTATAAACTTGATGACTGTCAGCACCTACTACACCTAGTTGTCAGTCCCAACAAAAGATAACCTTAGTGGGTCATAGGTGCCTAAGGCTCACTGATGCTCTTTTCACAACTTCCAAGACTTAGGAATCCGCTGTAAGATCTTGGTGCCAGATACAGTCCACCTTCAGCGATTCAGTCCATGCTTGATGGATCATGGCAGCATGAAAAGCACATGTGCAATATTAGGCAGAGGGTTTTAATGTTATGGCTGATTGACAAGCTGCAGTAGGAATAAGCTGTTAGCACTCAGGCTCTTCTGGGAAAGCCACTGCTGCTTCAGATCCAGTGGCTACAACTCCCTGACCCTGCGGTAGCTCCGGCCGGACTTAGAGGCCCATCACTCAAATGTGTTTTCACTCCAAACAAAATGGCAGCCGGGTTCCAGTGCGAGGAAGAAGCATGTTTGTGTTGAGTGCTCGGTCACGGAATGAATAAGCCACGGATTCGGGAGCAGCAATAACAATCTTTCTGGTCAATGACCTTAGACTCATCTCTAATGCCATTTATAAAAAAGAAGAAACGGCTCAGCTCTGGTGTCCACTGGCCATGTCAGCACTTCCAGAGAGGGGAAAAATACACAGTACCAGGCTGTTGATTTATAGAGGCTCAAAGCCAGACCTTATCGGTTATATTACAATAAATGTTTACAAAATTAATTGCATATATTTTCCCATTAAAATACATTTATATAAATGCAATAATCAAGATGTTTGACTCTGGTTTTTAAGACTTAATATCTTCTACTTTGTGTTGACTCAGTGGGTGTTCATACAACATTCCTTTGTAAACTTGAGTCAAGATAAAATTTATGCTTTTCGTGATGATTTTAGGGCCCTGACAGAACTTCATTTTTATCTAATATATATAACAATAAACGTGCACAAAGCATAAACGGGTTGCACAGTTTAAGTGGCTCCCACTCCTCTCATTCCACTTGTGGTTGCTATGGCATTGGTTGTACCCTCTTATGTTTTTCTCAGGTGGTTTTCAAGGTGTCTCTGGTGGTTACAAAGGTGTAACTATGGTGTTGCTATAGTGTGAGATTAGACACAAGAACCTGGAGTTAGAACGAGACTAAGAGTAAAACTACTTATATATGTGTATAATGTATACTGTACGAGTCGTCACGACTGACTAACATCTCCCCAAATCACTTGGTGGTTCAGAAGTGGTAAAGAAGTGATCACGCGGGTCATTGGAACATATGTTGAAGGTCAAGAGGTCAGGTCTTTGCTTTGCTCTATTACTGCAGCACACCCATGCGAAGAACCACAGGGAGTCTCACGCTGAGCTACTTGTCACAGAGTGCTACTTGATTGCAGTGTAGCTTTACCTTCCTGGCACAGGCTTAAAAAAGAGCACTGCATGGGTGAGTGGAAGAGTGCGCATGTGGAAGGTATAGCAGTGCGCGGCGCGAGAACAGGGGGGGAACATATGTTAGCCATTAATTTCTGCATTACCATTTTTCAGTCTGTCATGCTGCACTGTTACATGTATTGGGGAGAGCTGTACAGTGTACGAGGTAATGTAGGCTGAGTTAAACAAAGCAGGACAGAGGAAACCAGAGACGCAGTTACTAGGGGGAGGGGAGAGAGAGAGAGAGAGAAAGAGAGAGAGAGAGAGAGAGTGACTTATAATAGAAGTTTGCAAATCGACATGCATCCTTTTTAGGACATTTTACTGCACTATAAAAGGCTTTAAACTGTAAGACCGTGACCTTAAGCCGGTTATTGACTGTCTCTAAGTGAACACTACAGGCCAGATGTTGGGAAGAAACGTTAACTATGCCTTTAAGACAGATTTATATGTAAATGAGCTCTGTTTAGATTGGCTTCAGGTGAATACAGTGGCCTGCCAAAGTTTGGGCACCCCTAAAAGTACTGTTACTGGGACCAATTAAGCAAGTTAAAGACGCAGTGTCCTTAAAAATGAAACACACTTTTCAACATTGTACATAATTTCTGTGCATTATTTTGGTTTTGGACAATTTTCGAGTGGAAAAAGGAAAGGAGTACCTTGGAAGAAGGATGGAACTCTACAAGATTTGAGTGCACAGATCACTTTGGCTGAGATCTCAGACCTTAATTGGCCTGTTAGAGCTATGGCTTGGTCATATTCATCATTTGGAAATGCCCAGTGATGCAAATTGCAAAGCTTTATAAATATCCATATTTTTCCCCAAAAAACTCAATCATGGGTTCTTCTAAGCAGTTGCCTAGCACTCTGAAAATATAGGCTATAACAAGATAGCAAAACGTTTTCGGTTTGCCATTTCCATTTCCAGTTCAAGGTGTAATTAGGAGATGGCAGTTATCAGCAACAGTGCATGTTAATATTGAGAAAGTTACACTTTCCATGATAAACACTCTTTGAAGAAGAAGACACTAAAGAACCCGTACCCTGGTTGTTTATTGTGTTAAGTTTTTATGTTGTAGTGTCAACATATGTGAGATTTGAGGAACCAGAATCAGCAGACCACTATAGGAGGTGTGTAAATGTGCACAATACTGCAAGCATACAACGGTGTGGGGCCCAATTCCAGATCAGTATGGTTTCAAGTAGAATTCGTTCACATTAGACGAATTACTGACGCAGCCCAGACATGCAGGCATTAAATGACTTTAACAGAGAATGTTTGGAAGTAGAAAGCAGGATGTAATCTGAAGCTACATCTTGATCTAAACCTAACCTGAATTTATATAATTTTACAATCTCTATTTGTTCCTTTGAACTAACCAGGTTTAAACACTCCTAACAGGTGGAGCTAAAGTGCCTTAGCCTGAATAAGCCTATGAATAAGCTTATTTTTTATCACAAAAAGGTAATGATTCAAAATAGGCAAAATAGGCTCATGGGGTGAAAGGTGTGTTTTAATCCTTAACAGTGTTTGTATACTACACCCCAACCTTTCATTAAAAAAGCAAAGAAAGAATATATGTGAATGTTGGTCAGTAAAGGAACTGTATTCTACACTTTGCAAGTATTTAATTTCTATATATATACTTTTAATATATTATTTAATAATATGTTTATATTTAATATTTATTTTATTATTACAGTTACAGTTGTAATAATTATTTAACCATTTTCCAACTTTTTTTGTGATGTTTTAGGAATCCAAATTCATCAATCAAATCTGCTTTCCTCCTTTTATCTCTATTTATTCTGTATTAATCCTTGTTGCTACTTTTAAAGACCAACGGATTAACTAAACTGAGTGAATCTGAATAACTAAGAGTGTGTGTTGGTTTTAATGACATCACAAAAATATTTATATTAAAATTAATACATGTGTTAGTGCAGATGAATTTCCACATATAGATTTGGGAATGAACGGTGTTTTTATTTTTTATTTATTTTTTAAATTTTTTAATGTATATTTCCAAAATATAAATACCATGTTACACATTATGCGGCATTTAAACGAGAGATTATTAAAGGGCCTGTACCGTTGGTGTCGCGTGTTATTTGTGAGGTTTTAAAAGCAGTCTCTGGACTGGGCCTCGTTCAGAAAGCAGTCCAGACCTAAACATGTCTTATGGGTGGAGCTAAGCTCCTGTACAGCGAATATGTGGAGATTTAAAAGCACTGGTTTTAGTGACATCACAAAAATGCTGGAATCAAAACAGGCTGCTTATGCTGATTAGTTTCCATACACGAGCTGAATGGGCTGGAAATAGGCTCTTTAACTTCAAACAAATGAGGAAAATGCTTCCATCCTTCTGGCCTGTAGTATACACTGCATATCTCTCATCTGATTGAAAGTGAACAAGCAGTAATGAGCCGGGTCTACTCTGGCACCGCAGCACTGGCAGCTCATTCACTGTAGCGTTAAGCCCAGTGAGTTTTAGCCCTGCTCCTGGCTTTCTCATCACTGTGGCGTCACTCCTCCGGATTTGGAGTTCCAGGATTATTTTTGTGCCTGCAGTTGTCCGTGGAGTCTCCTCGGTGTAGGTGATCCTTTTCGCCTCACCCACCGATATAATGTACGGGACAGCAGTTAGAATAGAGTGTGCTTATTGAATGGCTCCCGGTTGGTTTGAATGACGTTGGTTGATGTTAAGTAGATGTGAAGTTGTGTTCGGAGGAAACGGTCTTCACACATTAGTTCATGCCTGCGGTGTCTGTGGCCTGACCTGATTTAGAACGTGTAAGGGTGGGTGTGCTTCAGGTTTCATGGAGAGTTGCCTGGCTTTACATAACAAGAGCTTGGTCCTTACATAGTTTGGAAAAAATCTGAACACACACACACACACACACACTATATATATATATATATGAGGAAAGAATGGATATAGTCCTGTTTAACAATGACTATATGCATATATTTATCTTGGACGCCCCCAAGGTGTTCAACTCCATCACCTGTTCACCTAATGTAACGTCATTAAGCTCTGCTTTGTGATGGTGTGGGATGAAAACTATAAATACTACTAGACGGCTAAAATCTCTTTGGTTGGATTGAAGTTGATGCACTGGATGTGGGGGGAAAAAAAGGACAGAGTGAAGATCTGAGACAGGTCAGATTGTTATGGCCTGAAAACTGGGTTACAACTTCTCTCAAATGGTTCCAAGGCTTGTAAGGTTCTCCTGGTCTGTATATATGTACTGTATATATGATTCCCTGTAAAGGACTAGGGAGCCATAAGGCTTTTTATCATGGTTACAAAACCTGATAATCCAAGCCATCATCAGCTTCTTTTTAAATCTACCCAGTAATACTTATTCCCACAAGCTCAACTTCCTTCTAACTCAACACCGAAACCATGACATCCTATTCTTTTCCTGGCTGGTGGATGCATTAACCACCTATTCATTTCGTTAGCCTTCTTCTAGTTTCTTTGCTCTTATTCCTTTTCACACAGTAGTAGCTACCTCATTGTGAACATCTGCCTCCAAATGTTCTCTGAGGAGTGAGTGAATGTCAGCCTGCCTTAGCATATCCCTCCATTCTCTCACTCTGGGCCAAGGCTCCTTTCAGCCTTGGTGAGATTCGCTAATGGAAAATGGACCTTCCCCAGATTTTGATGGTTGATTGCAAGCATATGGGGAATTAATTTTTTTTTCAGCTTACTCTCCATCTTTGGTGGTTGTCCTTCATTGCTTGTTTGCTTTAAATTTCCTGGGCATTCAGACTTTTTTTTTTTTTTGCCTAATTTACTCTTAGTTGTTGCCAATTCCTACCCTATGTGACTCTCTCTGTTTCAGCTACCAAACTGGAAGGGTGAAAGCGAACATGTGTGTTGGCTTTTTCAACCTGCCACTCATTCAACATCATAGGACAGATAAGCGCTGGGAGGAGAATGCTAACTGCACAGCTCTGACCTCAGCAAGGCCTGCAATTTGGTTAGCATCACTCTGTATTGACAGGCAAAAAGAGAACAAGCCATTCTTCCCACCCAGTGGAAGTGCGGCCAATTGTGCTCTCATTGGGTGGGATTCCTGGTCACGGATGGATGTGGCATTGCTGGGAATCATAGTCAAGCCTTCTCTTTTCCACTCGGGACTTTGTGCAATTGTTTTCTAATGACCTGGGCAGGGGGTATGTGTGATGGGGGTTGCTTGGAAAAAAGAGACATCCAAACATCTGTCCATAAGAACTGTGGTCGCGTTGAGTTCTTTCGGAGATCAGAATGATGCCAGACTCTGACTAATGCATCTTTGCCAGAGACCTGGGACTGTGGGTTGTCACAAGGATTAGCATGGATGTGTTCAGTGTAGCATATCCAGGATCTTTCCAGTGCAACATATCCAGGAAATCTGGAAAGATGTTGACCTGGGATCATGACATCAGTTGTCCAGAAAGATTTGTAGCTTTAACCATGTTTGTGTCTTTGCTGTGCCGAGAGCGGTCTACCACTCAAGCTGTGACGTGGTCTCTTTCCAGTTATGGACAGGTAGAGGGAGGCTGATAAACTGTTCAGCAACAGATAATACCATGTAAATCTAATGTAGATGTATGTGGTGGGTGGTTCTGATGAAATGGACAATGAATGTAGTTACCTGGAAAGTTATAAAGGCACCTAAAAAGCTGGCATTTCAGTGCAAGTCCTTCAGAAGGTCTCAAAGACACACCTTAAACACAACACAGGTTTCACAACAAGCTCTAGCCAAAGGAAACATGGAACCAACATCAGCCTTGTGTAGCTGGAGGACCTCCTACTCTGCAGCAGGGTAAACAGTTAAATATGCAGGACAGGAGTCCTCCACAACCAGGGTTGGGAACAGCCTCTCTACCTCATTCATTGTGAGTCATTTTCATAACACAGGACCACTATGATGTGGACCTGTATGCTGGGCATTTCTGATTAAATGGCCTAGGAATGCAGTCACAAGATTGCTTATATAACTTTAAAGCAAATGATAGTTGAACAAATTTTGAAAATCTATTGTATGGCCCCTGCCATGTCTGATCCACTTGTGTGCAACACACAAATGCACCAACACCATGTCATTGTACATGCAATGCTGAAATTGACCTACCATTCACATAATACCTGCTCTGCGGTGGTATGGTGGGGTCCTGCCCATTGAAGGTAAGGGTTAAAGGAGGAAACAAAGCAGCCTGATGGAGCAGCCTGGTGGCCGATCTTCATTAATTGCACATTGCACCAGTAAGAGCAGAGTTCAAAAGAGGACAAATTGTTGGTGCACGTCTTGCTGGCACATCTGAGACCAAGACAGCAAGTCTTTGTGATGTATCAAGAGCCACGGCATCCAAGGTGAGTGAGCAGGGAGTCAGGAAACGGCAACCAGCATTACGTAGTGACCTGACCACTATCCTGCAAGAAGAATGGCTTAAAATCCCTCTGACCACTGTGCAGGACTTGTATGTGCCATTCCCAAGACGAATTGACACTGTATTGGCCGCAAAAGGAGGCCCTAGTACACCATACTAATCAATTATTGTGCTCTAAAACCAGGTGTTTCAGTTTCATTGTCCAACCTCGGTATATTATCATCATCTGAGCTGAAAAAATGGACAGTGATTGTAGAAACAAAGAGGTGGCCATCATGTTATGGCTGATTGTTGTATATTAGGCAGCAGGTAAACAGTCAGTTCTTAAAGTTGATGTGTTGAAGCAGGAAAAATAGACAAAGGTGAGAATTTGAGACTCTTTAACAAGAACCAAACTGTGATGACAAGACAATTCGAGTCTGACTAGAGTCTGAAGATCTCCAAACTATCTAGCAGGTCTTGTGAAGTGTTCTTGAAATGCATTGGTAAGTTTCTACCAAAAGTGCCCCAAAGAAATTCAAGTGGTAAACTGTCGACAGAATCATGGGTGTGCAAGTTTCGTGGATGTCCATGGTGGTCACACAACTTACAGGACTTACAGACCTACAGAACCGTAGGCATATTTTGTAGGATATTTTCATAGCTTGATGTACTTAGATGTACATAGTTTGATAGTTTTATTCACTAAAACATTTAAAATGTATTTATACATTTTAATGTATTAAACTTTTAATGATTAAATAACACTTCATATGTAAGACATCCTGTTGGGAATTAATGATCTGGAGTGACTGACAAGGAAATTTACAATAATGAGATTAAAAATAGTTGACATTTTTTATTATTTATGTTTATAATCAGTATTATCCCTTTTCAAAACTTTTCATCTGAAATTTGAACTCTGTGTGAGCATAGAAAGAGAGCAAATGGCCTCATTTTTAACCCAATATCTGGGACAGTGATGTCATTAGCCCCACCCCTTCTCACTGTTCAGTCAGAGTCTGTATGCATGAGCATGTACATGTGGACACAGCAGTAAACATGCACTGGAAGCTCCTTTGACATTTTAACTGGGATTGAATTCGGGTGGAAACGAATGATTTTTAGCTGTTTCCTGAGCTGGATTACTCACTGATAATTCATCACACAACAACGAGAGCACCGTGATTAGGGTAACCAACACAATATTAGTCAGTTGTTTTAGTGTAATGGCTGGTCGTGGTGTAAACCTGCAATGTGGTGCCTTCAGAAGGTCTAAAGGACAGATCTAAAACACAACACAGGTTTTACAAAGACCCCAAAAGAGTGTAAAAGAGAAACCCTTTAACAGTGAAATGAGCACAGCCATCATCGGAGGTTTTATATACCTGGCCCGGTTGCCCTCTGCCACAGTAAGTGTACCGGCTCTCCCCCCCATTTCCAAAGTGTTCTGTACTTTCTCTTTGAATAGGGACATTTCCGAGCCATTATGCAACCCCATTTCTTTTAAACATAAGCAAACATATAAAATGTAACAGCATGCTCATAACTCATGCTGCAACTCTCAGTGATGCCATGCACTCCGGGATGCATATCCTGGAGCTGGGAATCTGGAAAACTGGTGACCTATGAGACATCAGAGTTCACTTAACAGGGAAGAAAGTAGTTTGTTCTCAGTAGATGATGTAGTGTCAAGGAATGCTCACACAGACTGTGTAGTAACTATAACACATAACAGAGTAGTCATGCACTGAAGGGCGAAATACATCATTTTAGTGATGACATAAAATTTGGCGTAATTACATCATTCAGTCAAATGAAGTTAGGAACTTCTGGTAGTTGTACCCTGTTAAAAATTAATGTCCTTAAATGGTTAGTGGCTTATATGTACAGTTCTTTGAGAAATCATTCTTTGGTCCTGGACTCTTAGGCTATGCATAGCAGGGGTTGAACCACCCTGAACACCCTGCTCTGTATATTTTAGGGGTCTCCTGCTCTAACACATTACCTACTGACTCAGGAAGGGCCCGCGATTTAGCTTATTACCTGAACCAGGTGTTTATGAAACAGTATAAAACGTGGACACGTCCAGGACAGGGGTTTGGAACTGTCAGTGTACACTTTTACTTCTCAATTACAGTACATTTGTACTAGCATACAAAAATAGAAGGTTCCTTAGAGTGATTAACATGAAAGCTGGTGAGAATGCCCTGTTAGAACGAGTGAGAATGCACATGCACACACACACACACACACACACACACACACACACACACAAACACACACATGCACCCTCACAAGCATACACTCTACTGAATTAATCTTTAAGGCACATGTTCCCAAGCCAACCCTTAGGCTGGCTACAAAATGGGCCACAGGTTAGATCAAATCAGAAGTAAGGTACCGCAAAATTGTGGATACATCTAAAGTGCTGGTTCTGTCATCAGGAGGTTGCATGTTCAAGACCTGGTGATGCAACAGCCACACATGGCTGGAAACCCCAGAGAGCATATCTGAGCCTATCTGTTTTCTGGGTGTCTAGGATGGCCTTCCCCCTCTTCTCATCAGCAAAATACTAGCCAGTGGAGTTGTTTGTTGACTGATGTACCACAAATGTACCACACCATTGTTTCAGGAGACCCACCTCCATCTGTCTTTAGAAGACATCTACTTACTTGGCTGCTTTCAGATGCTGATGTTCTGTCTGTTTTTTTCCCTCCTTCCTCCCCACTACCACCAGTTTGGTCCCATCAAGTTGCCCAGGTGGTTGGCTCTGCCCCTGCCATGTACTGTACATGTATGAAGGTCCAGATGTTGATCAATTTACAAGCCTCCTATTTCACTACCTCTTGTTCTTGGTTTCTGACTCAGATGTACCTCTTGAACTCCGTTTATTTGTACACCCTCATAGAGAAGTTAAGCCTCCACCTGGACAGTACTGTATGCCATCCTTGATCTTTAAACATTGCTCTTTCTTTCTTTCTTTCTTTCTTTCTTTCTTTCTTTCTTTCTTTCTTTCTTTCTTTCTTTCACCTGTACCTATTTTTCAACCTGCAGCTCCACCCACATTTGGCTTGTTGTATTCTCCTCTTCCCAACAGTTTCATCATTGGGGAGTTGCCCTGACATCGCTCGTACCTCACAGATGCACTCGCACTGGCCTGCTGTGGTTACGGCCTGCGACCGAAACACATTCTGATCCAATGAATTGCACTGCATTGGCCAGGAGGCCCATTACTAGGAAAGCCCATGGCTCACTCCCCGGCCCACTCCGAGGGGGGACTGCGCTGGTCAGACTTTGTTAGTGTAATGGTTATTTCGAGTGGAGCCGTCGTAAAGCTTCAAAAACACAACTTCCAGCAGCCAGAAGTGCTGGTTGAGTTAAACTATGAATTTGGGGCTTCAGGGACCCATGTTGGAACCAACTCATACTTACCTTTTGCATTCAGGAGGCTCAGCTGGGATAGAGCTGTGCAGAACTGGGGAAAGGAGTTCATTACTGCAGCTTCCAGTGCTGTTCCTGTTGGACCCCACATCACTTGGATGTGACTCTCTCAAACATCCTGCCTGTTTGAGGGATGATTCCAAAGGCTGTTAATTTTGGCGTATCTAATCGACGTGCTGCATTCTGAAATCGCAGGATGGAATTCAAGTGAGGAGTCAGGTGTTATTGATTCGTTTCAGTTAATTATAATCAGTGGAATATGGTGCTCGGCGTGTCCTCGGGAATTAAACCTCGACTGCCAATGTTTAACCACTCTCACGGAACACGGTCACAACAGCCAACAGCTCATACACTGATTAAGTCATGTCATTTACTGGCATGAAACCCAGAGCATCCTAATGTAAGAGAAGATTCCTCATTGGATCGCTTCAACACTTTCCTCCTTTGTCATTAGGTGTCCCAGGATAAGACTTGTAGATCCTGGCGGAATTAAGAAAATGGGCTTTTAACGAGACTTTGCATTCCTGTTTCCTGCCGGCACATTATTTCTCTCGCCTTCTTAACAGATCGTCCTCTCCGTTTATATTACTGTGTCTCCTAAGAAACTTGTTTAAACAGAAGCCTCCCTTGTAGATCTTGAAGGGTTGGAAAAAAAATTTAATTTGCCCAGTTTTCTGATGTCTCTAGTTTGCTTCTTTAGTTTGGCAGTGGAGTTATGAGGGTAATGGGGCTAAAATGTTAAGGAGGCTTATATCCCACCGTTAAGCACGCCGGTGTTGTTTTTGTTATGGCTTATTTCTTTTCTGACGTCTACAGAATTCAGTTTACAAGGTGTTGTTGGGGTTGAATGATCCATTGCACGCTAACTACATTATCCTTGGACATTATATGTCCAAATGTAATGGATGCATTTAGATACTTTAAGTTGTACCCATTGCTCACACACATTCACACACACACACCCATACACACCACACACACACACACCACACACACACAGCTTGTCTTGTCCCTGTAAAGAAACACTATCAGTAGAACAGGACTTTCTGGATCTGATTAACATGAACCTATTGGCATCATGTCCAATGCCAGTCATTGGCTATAATAGTGCCATAAACCCTCCAGCATAGAGCTGTGTAGCAGTGGATCTGTGTTGTCTGGAATGATGGTGCTCCATCCAATACCTTTGGAATTAGTTGGGGACTCCATGCTGTTGTGGTTGAATGCAATCAAATCCTCAAAGCAATCAAACATCTTCAAAGCCTTTCCTGCACAGTAGGGACTTTTTCCTCCAACAAAAGCTAAATAAACCCTTGTGTTTATGAATGAGCAGATGTCCCAATACTTTTGTCTAGTATAAAATTAAAGCAGCAGACTGCAGGCACCAAATATGTCCTAAATTTGGAACCTGTTCCCACTGTACCCTCACATCCTGTTCCCTCTGAACCATTATACCACCCCCCCCTGCCCCCTGAACTCTTTGAATCATTATATTTGTACAGTCTGGCACAAATCTGGCTACTGCAGTTGTGAAGAATACATCCAGTCCTCTTTCCAGTGTTCTGTTTCAGAAGACGCTGTGTCCAGTTATCTCAGCATTGGTATCAAAAATTGTTTCCATCGATCCTCTCTCTTTTCCAGTACATTAAGAAGCATTCTGCTTGTCATTTTTGGAGGCAGTGGTCCCAATGTCACGTGCCAGGAGTGAGAGAATGAGGGAGAAGTGCCTGATTTTTACTGTAGCACCACACCGCTGACATCAGTAATGGAGCAGCTCGGGGCTTTGAAAGAGACACAGCTCGACTCTACAGGGGCTCTGAAAACGGCATGCGCCAGCCCCTGTCCACCAATCTGCTAATGGGTTTAACAGCCCTGTACATGGGTTGGGAAGTCCAGGACAGTTGTTGCATTCTCTCTCTCTCTCTCTCTCTCTCTCTCTCTCTCTCTCCACTTCAAATAAATTAACTGAACTGTTGGACTTAAATTATGGACTTAATGGATTTATCTTGGCCTCGCTGCTCAGTAACTGTTATGAGTGGGGAGAAGGGGCTTATTATTCGTCTTCATTTTTTGCTCGGTATTTTTGCTCTATTTTTAAACTTGTCATGTAATTTTATGTGAATCGTTTCTGACTCGTAGTTCTATATATAAAAAAAAAAAAAGAATTCAGTATTCAGTTCAGATATGAACAGTTCAGTCCTTGTTTGTGACTATGATAATATTTTGTTTAGATTTAGAGTTGATGACATATTATTGTACCTACATGTGTCCAGTTCCGCATTACATTTTTGCTGTACAAAAATTGGACCAAAACAAATACACGCCCTGACAAAAATAACACACCACGAAGGAGTTGTTGCAATGGAATGAGTGTGATATTTGTAATCTAATTATTACATTATTTGTTTGAAATGATACATTTATTGTGGAAAAATGTTCAACTGAAAGGGGGCTCTAGAACTCTGTTGGGCCTCTTGCCTGGATACAAGGTAAGATACAGTTGGGCATGGAGGCGTACAGGTTCTGTATGGCATCCTGCAACACATCTGCCCACAGATGTTGTAGCTGGGTCTGTAGATCCTGCAGACTTGCAGGTTGCCAAAGCTGACATCCCTGGATGTCCCTTAATTGCTTGTTCCTGGGAAACCCTTGCTCTGTGTGCTGAAAAATGCCAGCTGGAATTCCTGTCAGGAGAGCTGTTACTGGGGTGACCAACTATCATATGCAATAGCTCCCCGGAGCATCACACCAGCAGTTAGAGCAGTGGGTTGCTCCACAGCAAAGGCGGGATTGAAGCGCTCATCGTGCCTACATACTGGAACCCGACTATCAGCAGATCCCAAATCTATTGGAGGAACACCATCATTCCAAGGAATGCAGCTCCTGTTCTTTAGCAGTACATCTCCACAGGGTCTGGACAAGCTGTGTGTGTGTGCATTTGCACATCTGTGTCAGCAATGGGTGCAACCTAAAGTAGCTGAATGTACCAGATATTACTCCATGCAGAGTATACAGTGAATAGTACTGGTGAACAGAGCACACCGTAGCAGATTCATTCGACAAATCACACTCTTTGAACTGTGTGACCTGTCAGTTGAACAAATGGACAGGCTCAGTTGAATCCTGTCTTGTTTAGACCTTTTTCTATTTGTGCTCGATATATTGCTCTCAATTGAACGAACTCTCTCATTAGCTCTGTGAAATATACTGACAGATCCCTCCCAGTGATGCTTTCTGGCTCGTCCACCTCCCACTAGTCCATCCAACACAGTAGTATTGCCAGAGAGGTGAGGATTTTTCACACTTTTGTCACATTCATTCTTGCTCAGGGAGTGAATTAGTAAATTGATTAACACCAGAGCAATCCGGGGACACAACATTGGGGGAAATGTGGCAGCTTAAAAACCCCACCCAGAGGCTTCCAGCCCTTTTGGTGTGATCTGATTTATGTGATGCGTAATGTCAGTTTCAAAAAGCCCTCATTAATTAAGGATACACGTCGTCTCCTCCCACTCACTGGACTGACCCAAAACTGAGGTCAGAAATGTTCATCAAGCAGATGGAAAAGCAGGATCTTTCACCTGGAACGGAGACAGAAAACTGAACTCCACATCGGGCCTTCCCCGTGGGTTAGAACTTCCCTCCTGATCATCAGCAGCCCCGCATTCTGCGCAGCCAAAAAAGTGGACAGGAAAAGCCGTAATCTCCTGCTACAGAAGCTCATCGCTTACCTCCGGCCTCATGGATCTCTTTTTTCCACGGTTCTCCTTCTTTTGTCCTTTGTTCTTCTCATCCCAGCAGTCTCTCGATCTTTTGGGGCCACTCTGCAGATGCTGCTGGAGCGCAGCACCGACGAGAAGTCACAGGTAATTAACACCTCACCTGGCCAAGCCACCCGGCTAGACGCCCAGACGCAGGCACACACATTCCACATGCACACAAACTGCACTGAAGTGGTTGTATCGCTTAAATTTCAGCATTGAAATTAGAAGTGAGTCGATGTAATGGCAGTTCAAGGAACTTTGGATCATTTCTACTGGTGCAATCATTTAATCCCGTCAAAGAGTTCAGGCAAAGGTAAGGTTTTTTTCTTTTTCTTTATGTTTTGGTACAAATTGTGTGTGAAAAAAATAAAATAATTAAATAAAACCCTGAAATTGTCCCAAGTGGTAACAATTTACTGTAAATGAAAATACAAATAATATTTCTTCAGGTGCCAATCGAAAGATCCTTATTCCACTTGCAACGTCCAAATTATGAGCAAATCACATTCAAGGGGGTGTCCCCTAATCTTTTGAGACTTACAAACAATTTGGGGATATAGCCCAGGATGCCCAGCGATGCCAAATTTATCTTTAGATGTAAAAATGGAGAATTTACATATCTGTGTGTTTTGATCCAATATTTACATGTACAATTGTCCAGGATATATATATTTTTTTTGCTTATAAAAACTAAAAGTATCTCATCAAACATACATCTCAGACATCCTGGTGAGAATGAATCATTTGAAAATACAAGAATTCAAGTTCTTCAAAATGCTTGACAGTAGTCCAAAAAAATAAAAACAACAACAAAAAAACAAATCAAAATCTTTAATTATTTTATTTGAATTAATTATTTTTTATAATTTATGTAAGTTTCTGTATTAACCCTTCTCTGGATTT
This sequence comes from Acestrorhynchus altus, assembly GCA_034509495.1. Lineage (NCBI taxonomy): Eukaryota > Metazoa > Chordata > Actinopteri > Characiformes > Acestrorhynchidae > Acestrorhynchus > Acestrorhynchus altus. The sequence goes on along the minus strand of CM067506.1, from coordinate 6,403,408 downwards.
TATTCTGGACACTGTATGAGCAGAGAAATAGAGCAAACAGACCCTTTCTTCTCGTTTCCTTCTCTAACCCAATATCTGGGTCAGTGCTGTCTTTATTGCCTCCTCCTCTCACTGATCAGTCAGAGTCTGTATGCAGGTGGACCATGTGCATGTGGACAGAGCAGTAAACATGCATTAAAAAGCTCCTTTGTCATTTAAACTGGGATTGAACTCATGTACCATTAATTCATGTATCATGCCTGTAGATTACTCTGATCCTGAGGTGTGAAGCCTATCAAATGGCATGGGGATGTGAAGTGTTCTCGGGTTCTAAGAGTTATAGGTACTTGCATACAACCTAATAGCTACATATTTTATATCAAAATCTAAAGAACCTTCTCAGCTCTTTCTAGAACGAGGTCCATGTTCCCTGGTGCTCAGCGTGGAGAGATGATCTGGCTACATCTTGCTTTATTTCAGTGGCTCTTATTCATGCTGTGAAAGTGCCATGTGGTGTGTGAATTCATCATTAACACGCTAACATGCAGAAGATACCCTGAAACTACACCATGAGTCATTAGCTTGAACTGGAATCTATCACTCTCCCTAACCTCCTCTAAACTTTCTAATGACCCTGGAGGTCGTGACCTCTGTAGTCTCCCCCTTCCTCTTTGACTCCTGATGGACAATAGCACAGTCTTCAGGACTGCAGGATTACAGCTGTTCATTGCAAATTCCCCAAAGCACAGGGCTTCAGTGGCTCTTTAATCAGCCTGCTGCGTTGGACCCAGCACAGTCCAGCACTGCCCTTCAGCTCCCTCCCTCCACTGCTGCACTGAATGAATCACTTTCTCAAGCCTTTTCTCGCTGGGTTACAAAGTGTTCCCACTGTTAAGCAGAATCACAGACTCTCTGGATGATGTTTTCCAGATTCTGCCACCTTGGATCCATCCGTCCCTCCTCGGCAGCTCACCTCAACAATGTTAAGCCCTTGAACCCTAAGCATGTCTTTGAGTTATTCATCTTTAGGCTTATTATTAATTACTATTCTGAATTATTTCATAAGCACCGCAAAACTAATATACAGCTACTTTAAGTTGCACCCATTTCTGACATGGTTGTGCAAATCTGTTCCTGTAGAGAAATACTGCCAATGGAATAGGACTCTCTGGAGAACCTATTGGCACTGTTTGGCCCATGCCTAATGTCAGGGCTATAAAGCCCACCTTCTGTGAGCTGTAGGGCAGTGAAACTGTGTTCTGTGGAATGATGGTGCTCCATCCAATAACTTTGTAATGGGGATGAGATGAAGTTATCATTCATTCAAAAATCCTGATCTCCATAGCACTGTTGTCGCTGAATGCAATCAGATCCTCACAGCAATGGTCCAAAATCAATGGATTAGTTATTTTTAAAACCCTTGAAAGCAGAAAAATAGCTGCTCAGCGATTGCAGTGCAATCATCATGGAGTCACTCAGAATGGCAGCAGATCGTCTTCCTTGAGTCCCACTTTTGTCTTGGTGGAGATGACCAACAAATCCATGTGTGGAGGCACCATGGTCAGTGTCAGGGTCAACTGTTTGTTGTCATGTATCCCACATCCAGAAGGCCTGGTGTTATGGAGTGGGGTGCAAGATCCAGATCACCTTTGGTCTTAATTACAGGCAGTTTGACAATCCAGAGTTAAATTAATAGGGTCCTGCATCCTTTTTCTGAATGCACACTCTGATGCTATTCCAACAGGACAGCACACTGCAGCCATCTCAAGAGCTCACCTTGAAGACACAGATATTAGGCCATGGCCAGTCACATCTCCAGACCTATGCCTGATTGAAAAAGTGTGGGATGCTCTTGGACGCTCTATCAACTCTCCACCCCTTCTGTAAAATCTGCAGGATGGATTATCACAGGACACCATTAGGAAGCTCTACAACTCCATCCCTAGATCCTGGCATGTTGTGTTGTCCCCAGTGCCATACTGAGAGACATACTTATATACTGTATGTGTAGCTCATTAAATTCTGCCCATATCGGTCTAGATTTTAATCATTTATTGTTCCTGGTATTCATTACCTACTTTCAGAATAGAATTGCTATCCCACAATTCCTTCTGAGAGCAACAATAATTTTCCACATTCAGTGTGAGCATGCTGGCATAGCATGACTACTGACTTTTAGAAAATCCTGTAACTACAACGTCTGTTGATCTTGTCAAAACCTCAGGTTTGAACTTGAAAGTCCTGGACCTAAATATACACATTAGCACTAACTCTCCATTCACAGAGCCAACTTTTACCCCCTCTGTGCTGTGAACAAATGTAGTTTTCTGGTGGTCTCGGTGTTGAAAAGCGCAAGACTCTGAAACGTGAAATATGGTCTGGCCCTTTGTGCTTAGCAAACACTGCCTCCTCTTTACTCTGGTTGAGAAAGCGAGGAGAGAGAGAGAGGGTGAGCTGTAGTTGGACATATGCAGTGTGGACGTAGAATGATAGATGGGAGGCCTAAAAAGACAGTCCAAAGCTGCCATGGCCACTCTGCGGAATCGTCTGTAATCCTGTAAAGCCTTTCTGATGTGTCACCATCCAACAGTAACAGTGACCTCAAAGGTGGATGTTTGTGTTGGTAGTTTGACTGCATTTTAAATGATTCTTCCATGCAGTAATGGAAATTTTGGGCAAACCCAAAAAACCAGGCTAAAACGGAGGGAAACTGTGGCTAAAAATATGAATGATGAGGTGCCTTCCCGGAAGCTGTCTGCAGTATGGTAGAGCTGATAGATAGACGACCAGGACCTTCATCTTCAGAGGATATGTGGGTTAACCACTAGACATCTGATACCTGCTGTAATGTGAATGTTTGAGATGTTCCAATGTGAGTGTCAGTCAGTAGTTGATTAAATCAGATATACTAGCTTACAATGAAATCTGTAGCTTGCATTAACTGACTGGATCAGGCTCAAAACATTTACTCTGGACAACAAAGCGTGAAATTGACCAACCGTACTGAGCCCTTCAAGCTTCAAGTATCGCTCGGCTTGATCCGCCATCCTTCAAAACTTATGGAAGACGAGCATCTAGACTTCTTTATCCCGGAGCCGCAGAGGTGGAGCCAGCTACCGCTGGGTGTTTGAATAGCCAAGTAACTCATTAGATACGTCCCAAAGCTTAGGCTGCAACTGATGTATGCAGCATTTTTTAGTCGCTACTTCATAGAAGAATGTTCCAAAGTGAATGACCCCTCAAGTACAGCCTAGTTCAGGGCATTTTCAAAAATGCAACTAATCTGTCCTTCCAGTTCTCTCCATATGTACAACCCCAATTCTAATGAAGTGGGGACATCGTGTAAAACCTAAATAGAAACAGAATACGGTGATTTGCAAATCTGTTTCAACCTATACTCAACAGAAAACACTGCATAGACAAGTTTAATGTTCAAAGGTAGAAACTTTTCACACATTTTGAATTTGATGCCTGTGACACATTTCAAAAAAAGTTGTTAAAGGAACCCTAAAAGAGTCAGAAGAACCAACCCAAGCTGCTCAATACAAATTCTACTTTATATCTCATTGCTGTCATACAAAACCTCATATCCAAAAGCTTTAATTTTACAGGAGAAGGACAAAAATCTTCTTAAATTTCAATGCAAGTCAATGTAAAACAGACTTTATTCCAAGTCATTTTGGAACATTTCTGTTGGCCTGTTCATTATGATCTAATGATAAGAACCACAGATTCTCAATAAGTCTCTTCTACTTCTTTTGGCTGCTCCCTTTAGGGGTCGCCACAGCGGATCATCTGCCTCCCTCTTGCCCTATCCCCTGCCTCCTCTACTCTTACACGGTTCTCAATAAGTCTAAAAGTCAAAAAAAGTTTGGATGACACTTCAGTATGAAGGTTATGTCCATAATTACGTAGAAATAGTGTAATAAAATGAGTGTAGTTGACTGTAGTAACTCTCATCTTCTAAGAATTCTAGGAAGGTCAAGGCGGTGTAAAGTCTTACTCACAAAGGTGGCATCTGTCGGAATAGCTATTGTTGAGACTACAGGAAGACCGTGGAAGTGCACCTTGGAGACTGACCAGATAGACAGAAAGATATTGCTTGTCTGACTTCAGCGTCTGCAGCCCTGACCCATCCTCATGCTTGAATGTCTCGGAGATTCATTCATTACACAGCCGATAAACCAGAGCGTCTGCAGATTTGCTGTGGAGCGACATTTTGGCAGAGTCTGCCGACTGTAGGGTTTCATAAAGCTATTCTTGCTTTTAAAAGCCTCTCATTATTATGATCATAGATGTGGGCCCTGCTACTGATGTGTTTTACGTCATGTAGTAAATATCGGCGTCATTGCCATGTCCGTTTGCCATGGCAAACAGCGCCTGGCCAAGCAGCGTAATTTTTTATGATATCTTTAATTATTGGACATCTGTTTTGCATTGTAATAAACGTGGCAATTACTGCTTACTTTGGAGGACTGTTGCAACACTCGGGACTCTTTGCAGCCGAGCCTTGGAGAGAGGACTGTTCCCCGGTTTTGCTGCTACAAAGAGGGCTCGTGTTGCGCATCCTTCGCAGCGTGATGCTGCTCCGTGGTGCCGCACATCCGCCCCTGGCAGCTGCTATAATCAGCAGCGCATGCAGCGGCCCTGCTTTTAACAAGGCGAATCTGTCCAGTTAATGACCTCATAGCGCTTTAAGGAGTGAGAGAGTGAGAGGGAGCGAGAACGAGGGAGTGATCCACAGGGAGCTCGCAGGTGCGTTGGGACAGCTCCAGAATCATCGTGGGCACATTTCTACGCTGCTGCTTCACAGTTGAACGGCATCCAGCTGCACTATAAAAAAAAAGTTAAATACAACAATGGTGACTGCTTAAAGAAATAGTTCCCCGTACTCTAGACGTGCCTGTTTAGAACTGAAGCAAGAACTGAGGCTAAAAAGTAATGGAAGCTTCTATCCCACAAATGAGAGTATTTCTAATTTAGACTGCACACATAAATCATCACACACCTTCAAACCTTGTGGAAGTGTTCGGTAATTGACGCTGTATGACCTTACTGAACTGCTGAGTTTACTTATGGGGCTTAAAGCAGGGCCTTTCCGAAAATCCTACAAGTGCTCTCTCTTCTTGGTTCTCCAGACTTCAACTTAACCTCCAGTGTGACTGACCTGAGGAAACATCTGCCTGAAAACACTTTTGCACTCTTGCTTTTTGACATTAGCTGTGTTATTGTTTAGAGTGCTAAGGCTAAGAATTAGAAGAACCCATGGCTGCTGATTGCTGGGGTGAGATTGAAGGAGTCTTTGTAATGCTTTGAGATTTCCATCGTCTAATATGTCCTAACAAGGACTGTAAACATGTCATAGCCTTAACACAACAATCAAGGCGTGAGATTTCAGTGAAAGGGCTGAAATTTCCCGAGCCTTCTAAACTTGTGAATGTTGCTCTTTTCCTTTTTCACGGTGTAAAAGAAAAGCATTATGTAACATATTGAAAAGAGTGTTTCACCTTCAACTTCAGGTCTTTTGGAGATCAGTTTATCTTCTGCTGTATAGGATACTGTGTGCGAAGGGTACCCGAAACTTTTGCCACTGTAAATGACTTCATAGCTACGTTTGGCCAAACTACTCCTTTAAAAACAAACTTTCCCCTCGTCTTTTGCAGCAGTGTGGACCGGCCAGGTGGGGGGTGATGGCGGGTAGCAACACACGGAATGTTTCCTCAAACTGAAGTAGCCAGTTTTACTGTGGCCAAGCGCCTTTGAATTACAGCGAAGGGACGTTTTACACAGTGTGCGAAATAAAACAGAGATGGGGAGCCCTTACTGCTGAATGCAAACACACATTTTTTTTCTTCTTCTTGGTTTTCATGTTTTACAAAGGGAGTTTTCTGAGGGGGGTTTCGGAGAGGGTCTTGAATATTTTAACAACGTTGTCCCAGTTTAAAACTATAGCATAGTCCGAATACAGAAGATTCCTCGGGACACTTGATATTAACAAATCAGTGAATACCTAACTTACACTTTCTCTTTAAAGCTCTCAGAATGTTGACACAGAACTCATCAGTGTGGTTCTGTGGGTAGTTAAGGAAACTCATGTTGTTGTGTGAAAGCAGTAGGCGTTTGTGGAGAGTGAAGAATAAAAGTGATGGATTCCAGAAACCTTCCTCTATTTTTAGCTTCTTGAAGTATAATTGTGCTATTTGACTTTGTTCCAGATGTGTCATCACACCGTAGACATGTTGAGGAGATCGTCTGCAGGATCTGACCACAGGATGACACATAAGTCAGCTTATCAGATGTGTGAGCATCAGAAAATGTTTTAGGCTGACCAGTCTGTCAGCTTGGTGAATTCATGGTGCACGTACTGAAGGTTGTGTTGAACACACTTGTCAGGTGCAGTGATGTGTATCTGCGCTCTGTGGGCTGACCATTCCATTCCTTTCTGTTGAAGTCTGTAGGTCACACAGTTCACTGCCACAATTTGACTTAATTGAATTGTATGTTTTCATTATGCTCTAAAATCGTTGGCTCCAGCTCGCATGCTTTTGAGTAGGCTGACAAGCATTCAGCTCATCGCCACAGCCAACCTCATCTTGGTCAACTGGGCTGAGGACCCTACTCTATTCATGGCCAAACCTGCCACTGTAGACCTGTCCCTCAAGGACACCAGTCCACAAGCTGCCTTTGTTCAACACTGGGCCTCCGACTGTCCCACGCAGCCAAACTCCACTGTTCACAGAACATCCCTGGTTTCTTTTTCGCTGACCTTGCATACCTGGCCTCTGCTACTGACTCAGTGCCAAGAGATTCTGATGCTAATTACCCTTCACCATTGACCACGTCCCTAAACTGACTCCTTCTGTGGTTCTGGTGCCAGGGCCCGAAACCACAGGTCTTCTGACAGGTCTTCTCTTTTCTGCTCTTTGGCTATGTTCAGCCTGTCAGCCAATTTTGACTTTTGGCATATTTATATTGTATCCAGATTGATTTTTGATAGCAAGCATGAAAAAATGATTTTTGCACATTTGAACTGAACTACATTTGCGGAAAGACAATTTCTATCGGATTACAATCAGATTTGTACAGATGCATCTCCCACTGAATATGCAAATTATTTTGTAATGTGTCTTCGTCACTCACAACATCACAACCAACAGCCGCGCCAAATCCAAAGTGATGGAAGCACAAAGATCCAAGAAGAATGCCAAAAGCTACATAGCCGGTATATGTTATTGATGTCTGCACTGTTACCACAGCAACCAACGCAGACAGGCTTTTGATGTCTGGATTTACTAATTCAATCTGATTACTTGTAAATTACAATGCGGACAGTCATCTCAACAGATTTAGTCTTGAGTTTAGCTCCTGCTCCCATTTTGTGTCCAGCCCCTCTCTTTGCTACCAGTCCAGCTCTTAATCCCTTACCAGCAAACATGTGACATTAGAAAAACATTCCTAATTATGTCTGAATCACGTCGGTCAGTCCAGACTGACGTTTGCACGTCTGGTGGAAGCTCAATATCTGACTGTCTGACTGGGACCGAAACTAGACATCTGAGCTTGTGAATCGGTCAGTGGATGTGCAAGACAGGTTAGCTGTGCTGTCAGAAACAGATGTTCAAAAGATGTTTCAAAAAGATTTTTTGCAAAATGTTGACAAAGATGTTTTATGGGCGACTTTGTCACAGACTTTCTTCCCCAGCTCCTCCAACTTAAGACGGTCCACGTTCAGTCACATCTGTGGACTGTTTCAGAAGTTCTTAACTCACAGAGATAGTATACACCACAGATTTGTTTATTCCTTGTTTTCACATTCCACTGTGGATTTTCGGAACTATATCCTGCTTCCTGCGTTCCAACCAATGTTCTGACATTGTCCTGGTTTTGATTAAGGATTCCCTGCCTGAATGTAGTTCTTTGGGGAAAACCCTCAAAAAAGCCCCACAACACAGTTGTCCTAGTGCATCCCAGTAGGTATGATGCATTTGATCCAAACCGCTGTGTTTTGGATGGTAAAGTGGTTCTAAATGAGCCTGTTTAGTAGAAGGCCAATATTTCTGATTGGCTTAATTACCTGCTATTATTCTAAAACATGAAAGAACTTTTGGTACTTTTCAAATGTACTTCTGTAAATGTTCTCCAAACCTTTCTTACTCCAGTCCTCTCCCCCCCTCCTTTCCCCCCCTCAGTTATTTCACACTCTTCCAGCCAAGCAGAAGCACTCACGCCAGTCAGACTTTTTCCAGAACTTTTAAACAGACTGGGTTATAAGACAGGTGCGTGTTAACATGTCGCCTCTTACTGAAGACACCAGCTCTTCTGCATCTTCGCTTTGCTTCTTCCAACCCATATAACGTACAGTGTTTTAACAACACCAGTCACTTTCCAAATCAATTCTCATAGTTTCGGGTTTGGGTGTTTTTTCACCTTTTTTTGACTCTCGGCATGCTTGTGTGTGGTGAGATGTGGGTATTTCCCCTGTTGGAGCGAAAGGCTGTGCTGAGTCTCTGAGATGGTACGTTTATGAGCTGGTGTTAAAATGTCCAAAGTGACCACAACTGTTTCCTTAAGGTTTTTGGAGGCTGTGAGCATTAGCCAACTGAATCCAAATGAGCTCAGCTGTGGGAAAGTTCTAGTAAATCTGCATCACCATCCTGGATTAGGGGGTTTCCCCATGAGATTCACCACCCCAGCCACAGTCGTGGCCATTTGACCTTCGTGTGTAAACGACTCGATTGAAACTGGTGTTAAAATCATACATATGAATATTTCCATTTTATCATCATTTCAGATTCCTCCGGCAAGCAGCAGAACTGATGTCCAGGACCTCTGTTTAAGTTCGTAGTAACTACTGAGTAATTCATTGCAGTTATTGTGTGATACACTCTCAAAAATAAAGGTTGTTTGAGGGCTGCAATAAAGGTATGACTTTAAAAGGATCTCATTGTCACATATCTATTACAGACATGGTTCTTTGTGGAAACAAAATAGGTTCTCCAATGGCTGCTCAAAGAACATTTTGTAGCACCTTTACTTTTAGGAAAGTAGATGATTAATTGATTAATTAAACTTTCTAGAGGGGTTCGACATTTCCAACACTTTGTCTTCTGTTTTCTTCTGGTTGGTCCATGTTCATACAATGGGAAGCAGAAAGGATCAGCCATAGAGTCTCCTGGAGAAATTTTGTTAGTCCCATGTTTAAAAGGCTTTTGTCTCTTCACTGGCTCCAAATAAATGTGCCTGGCATAGGAATTGCTAACAAATGGCAAAAAGACTCTCTCTCTCTCTCTCTCTCTCTCTCTCTCTCTCTCTCTCTCTCTCTCTCTCTCTCTCTCTGTCCATGCATTTAACTGCCACTATGACATGGTCCATTTCTGGAAGAATGGCGTTGATGCTATGCAGGAACTCCTCTCATCCTGTTGGGCTGTGTTTCAAACACTCTTCTTCTTCTTTTCCCCCCCCCTCTCATTTTTTTTCTTAATTCTTCTTTTTTTCCAAGAAGCAGGACATACTTAATATACATTATCTCTCTCATCCATCACATCGCTATGTGCTAAATGACATTGCCCCGGCAACCAAACCTGGCCAGAAAAAGAAAAGCTAGAAAAAGGCAGGCGTGCAACACATCTCAGCTGACTTTGACCCTGGAGTCTACTGTTCTGATCCTTTCAGACGCAAAAGAGTCCCAGACAATGTCAAGTCATGCCCTTGGTTTGCTGAGGATGAGCATTTGTCAGCAACTTTATTTCAGAGTCCAGCGAATTTATATATGGGGCGCAAGCATGTCCTCATATTTGGGGAGGTTTGAAGGGTTTTAGGGAAAGCTGGAGTTTTGGAGTGCTGTTTTGTCAAGCAGGAAACACAAGGAACAGCATAATTAGCTTGACAGTGTGTTTCTTTGTACTGGATTGCATTTGATTCCTTTGGCCTCACACCCATTTGGCCTAATGATGCTTAAGGCATTGCATTTTTATTGTTTCACATTTTTTATGCCTTTGAAACGCCCTGATCCTCCAGTTTCGGGAGGGGTTGGAATGAGGGGTGTTGCCATGAGTTCTGATCCTGGGCTGAAGTTTCCCTGGCTTCTCCTGCCTCGCTCACCCAGCTCCAGCTCAGGGCTTCGCCAGCCACTTGAAGTGCTGAGTTACCTCCCATTCCATAATGCTTGCTTACCACCTCTCGATCATCACTATAGACCCACAAGGAGCTGGACCAGAGGTCTGGTGACTAGTCTTTGGGCAGGGTTTGTGTAATGAACATCTTCCCTTGTATTGTCTCGGTGGTCTTCACAATAAACTGTCTAAGATCAGCACTGCTACTCCGAGAAGTGCAAATGGCCAAAGGAATCAAATGCAGTCCAGTAAAAAGAAACACTGTCAAGTTAATTATGCCATAGTTTGCATTTCCCATTTGAACAAACAGCTCTGCGAAACGTCAAGCGTTCCCTAAACGTGCTACCAAAAATGTGTGCTATTTTGCTATCAGATCCTCAAGTGCTTAAACTAAGCAAAGTGAATCCACTTTAATTTACTTTAAATGATGGAAATATATTTTAGTTTGTTATGGTTATAATACATTTGTTTTTATGAGCAAAATCATCCAGCTTCAAATATCCTTGTTGTAAAAGGTTGTGAAGAGTATGAGGTTATTCGGGGTATTTAAAGTCAGGTATTTCAGTGAGGAGGAATCAGGTATGAGTTGAGCAGCCCTCCCATGTTTCAAGAACCTAAACCTGAGTAAGGTTAGGTTCATGGAGATATGTAATGGCTTAACGAAAAATTCCTGAGAACTTCAGAAAATGAGCTATCAAAGCTCACCATGTTATTTTTAAGCTTGGCCTCCACCAATCTACTGTGAGGCTGGAGTTTATCTACAAATGGAGGAAAATCAGCACCACTGCAACTCTCCCAAGGAGTAGTCATCCAGCAAATTTCATGCCAAGACTGCAGTGAATTACTCTGTTCAAAAATTAAGGCAACACTTAATCATAACAGATATCATCCTGCCTAGTTAGAAAGCATAAGCAATTGTGAATCAATTTGACCTGCTTTGGTGTAAATGAAGAGCCAAAAAAGGAATGGTTTAGCAACATCTGGTGTCTTGTCACTACTGGTAGCATGAAACGGTAGCTGTGGCACAGGTAATCCAGCTCCTCCATGATGGCACATCCATACATGTTGTTGGAAGAAGGTTTGCTGTCTCCCAGCACAGTCTCAAGAACATGGAGGAGATACCAAGACACAGGCCATTACATTAGAATAGCAGGACAGGACTGTAGAAGATCAACCCAGCAGAAGGACTGGTATCTGCTGCTTTGTGTGAGGAGGAAGAGGAGGAGCAATGCCAGAGCCCTACAAAGTGATCTCCTTTGGGCTACGTGTATGCATCTTTCTCAACAAACTGTCAGGAACACTTAAGGGTGCCACGAGAGACTTGTCCTCCTCTTGTGGGATCTGAACTCATAGGCCACTGGACAGCTCAATTGGCATTCACTGGAGAAGACCAGAACTGGTAGGTACACGAGTAGTGCCCCTTCTTTTCACAGATGAGAGCAAGTTCACACTGAACGAGTCTGAATGTCAGAAAAACAAGGACTTTCTTGCATTAAGTGATGTCAATATTCACAAGTCCACCACTGAATGAACACTAAACAAGTATGGTATGTATGGCGGGATTGCAAGGAACAATAAACTGAGACCACTATTGTTGCCAATATGACATTTGCTCAAGACCACATGGAAAAGCCAGAATCCTACTGGAATCCAAAATCTAACTTGTTGGCGGAAAACCATACACTACATTCCAACCTAAGACCTTCATCCCATCCGTAAAGCATGGGGGTGACAGTATCATAGTTTGGTCCTGCTTTGCTGCCTTGGATCCAAGACAGCTTGCCATTATTGATGGACCTGGGAATTGCACCAGGACATTTTAGTAGAATGTAAAGGAATCTGTGAATGCACTAAGACAATGAGCAAGTCTGTAAAGAAATGGTTAAAGAAGAAGACATTTTGCAGTGGTTAAGTCAAAGTCCAGACCTTCATCCAATAGACATGTTGTAGAAGGACTAAAAAGAGTAGTTAATGCAACATCCCAACTCACTTGAGGTTGCATTGGGCCAAAACATCTTAAACATACAGCAGGATTGATCACAACGTTCTGGTGTCTCTGTTGTTGAATTTTGCACTTCATAATGTGCCACACATTTTCAATGGGAGACAGGTCGGGACTGCAGGCAGGCCAGTCTAGTACCCACACTCTTTTACTACAAAGTCACGCTGTTGTAATGTGCAGAATGTGGCTTGGCAGTGTCTTCCTGAAATAAGCAGGGACGTCCCTGAACAAGACGTTGCTTGGATGGCAGCATATGTTGCTTCAAAACATGTATGTACCTTTCGGCATTAACAATGCCTTCACAGATGTGCAAGTTACCCATGCCATGGGCATTTACAGACCCCCATACCATCAGAAATGCTGGATTTTGAACTTTGCGATGATAACAATCTGGACAGTCCTCTTCCTCTGTGGCCCAGAGGATATAACGTCCAAGATTTCCAAAATCTAGTTGAATTGTGGACTCAAGACCACAGGACACTTTTCCACTTTGCATCAGTCCATCTCAGATAAGCTGGACATCTAAGAGAAGCCTTGTTGATACATGGCTTTTGCTTTGCGTGAGTTTTAACTTGCAATTGTAGCTGGAGCGACACACTGTGTTTACTCACAGTGGTTTTCTGAGCCCATGTTATAATATCCATTACAGAATGACGTCTGTTTCTAATGCAGTGCCATCTGAGGGATTGGAGATCATGGGCATTCAATGTTGGTTTGAATATGATTGTTATACTGGATTGGAGGTAGATGATCCGCTGTGGTGACCCCTAAAGGGAGCAGCCGAAAGTGGCGAACCTCGCCCCATCCTTGCTTGTGACCGACTGAGCCTTTGGGGGATGCTCCCTTGATACTCAATAATGACACTCACCTGTTTCCAATTAACCCCGTTCATCTGTGGAATGTTCCAAACAGGTGTTTTTTTGAGCATTGAACACTTTCCCAGTCTTTTGTTAGCCCTGTCCCAACTTTTTTGGGCATCAAATTCAAAATAAGGCAGTATTTGCTAAAAAAAAAAACAATAAAATGTATCTGTTTTTATTTATATTTTACACAACATCCCAACTTCACTGGAATTGGGACTGTAGATACCTTACTAATACATTGATTCAGAAAAGATGCTGGATGCGTTGGTCTCCAGAAACATTTGAACATAGTGTGGATTACCATTTGGAAATGGTCTAGGTTCTGAAGGTCTCACACCAGGGTTTCCTTACTCTTTCTAAATTAATGAGGTAATTTTATGAAGGATGCTGAGCAACATAATAAGATCATTAGTTTGTCGTTTCAAATGGTGGGAAACCAGGAAAATATCCACTTGTTTTTGCATTTGTTTTTAAGAGAACACTCATAATCCTTTTTTGAGGCTTGATATCTGGCTCTTCTAACAATTCCTAAATCTGATTTGGACACGTAGGATAAATACAGGGCCTGAAGCATTAAACTCAAGTTATACCGTATTATCCCAGTTTTAGCCTCAATATCAGAGTGCAGCTAACTTGACTATGGTGGACTGCAGAAGTTGAAGAGCTGGACCTTCTCTTGACAAATGCAGCAGAGGTGTAGACCCAACCGCTACAAGTTGAGTATTATCCTCCATGGCACTGTAAAGAAGGCCCGGCTCAACATTGAATGTTTACTCACACATCTCCTGAAATGCCAGCAGCTCTGGAAGCCTAGCTACTTCCCAGCGGGAGAGCAGGCTGCTGCAGCCAAGGCACATTCTTCAGAACGGTCTTGCAGCACTCGCAGAACAGGCCGGATGATTTTTAATCAAAAGATGCCATTTTTCCTCTCTTCCCTCAACCACTTTGCCATGCAATAAAAAGATCAAGACCTTTTGGGTTTTATGGAGCTGAGAAAACTGCCAGAATCACAGCACCCCAAACCCACCCCATCCCTCCCTGAGCAGGCTGAAAGGCAGGGGGTGCTCCCCAATGAAAACAAACGGAGAACTAAAATATGTTTGGTGCTAGAACTCATAATAATTATGGGTCTGTAAAAAAACAATCTGCACAGGTTGTTGGCCGTACCCTAGCATTCGCTGTTCAGTTTCCTGTATATTCGGCCGCTGAGGGATGTAAAGTTGTCTTTGTTAAATCGCAACTATGCTGGGAGTTGGGTTATGACGGGGCGCATCTATATTTCAGCCCCTTAGTAGGATCGTGAGGGGGAAAGGCAATTGACTGGAAACAGATGAGTACAGGTATGTTACAGGGCTCTAAATGACTTTAAATCAAGCAACACTGAAGGAGGCCAGGTGTACACTGAGGTACGCTGATGCCAAGCAACAGCTGCAGTAGCAAATTGCAAATGCAGGGCCTTCATTGTCCATGTTTAGGAGGGAAACGCCTGCAAATCTAAAGTTCATTACAGTACAAATGTGTTTTAAATTGTGTGAGGTTATAGGATTTTTTTCTAGACAAGGAACACATCCACTGTAAGCAGTTGATCAAAGAAATCAGCTGGCCCCCAGTACAGTTTGAGAAAATTAAATGTTTATGCATTAAATACATGTTTTTCACATTTGCTGAAGTTATTTTGCTTAATGACAAAGTCTGTCTCCAAATAATTACACAATCATTAATCTTCAAATTTGTTCTCAAATAAGTGAGATAATATTCTACCAACTCAACCATCTCAATGAGAAATATTTCATATTCAGTCTAGATTAGATATCGTGAATTTTTATTGTCTGCCTGTGATTGGTCAGAAAGGTCTGATTTCCAACATATTAAGGGAATTTGTGTCTTTAGTTCCAAGTGAATGTTAATTTCAGAAAAATCAATCAAATGTCACCTCTCAGGGGGTGGACATATTAGGCAGCAAGTGAACAGCCAATTCTGGGACACTTTGACAAAAACCAAACTGTGATACGATCGTCTCAAACATCAGGCAGGTCAGGAAGGATCATGTGGGCCGAGACTCAGACGCCCCACCTCGCAACATAGAGAACTTGTGCTGCCACAATAACACATGATCCAAGGTTGTATTTCAGCCTGGGCTGCTTTTCACTGAAGCACAATATACGGCAACCAATCGGAGCATATT